>ML660812.1:1071658-1276418 GCA_007570785.1 Antilocapra americana | reverse complement strand
TTTTTTTTCTTTTCTTTCTTTTGTCCTACCTCCTCACGTCGGCACTGGGTCGCCTCTCCAGATGCCCGATGTCCTCTGCCAGCATTCAGTTCCTGTTTTTTGGAGTTTGCTCGGCCTTTAAAAGTTCTTTTGGTATATTTATTGGGGAGAGAGTGTTCTCCCCGTCCTATTCCTCCGCCATCTTAGTTTTCCTCCTCCAACAATATCCTTGAAAGAAGCACTTAATTTTTTATTTATACCCTCATGTTTAAATGCCAATATATTTAAATATAAACTTGGCTCAAAGTTCATTTCTCTCCAATATTTTTAAATATTAAGCCATTGTTTTCTTGTATCTGGGACTACTGTTTCAGTATTTGCTTTTGCTTGTTGATTCCTTGCAGGAAATCTTCTGTTTATCTCTAGAAACTGTTATCATTCACTCTGTCTTTGGTGTTCTTAAAGTTTACTCTAGCATCTAGGTGTGGCATGTAATGAGGCACCTGTGCTGGTCAGGGATTCATCTTTAAACACCTTTTAAAAGTAGGCATTGTAAAAAAGAAAAATAGGCATTTTCTTTAGAAATTAGGGGAAAAAACCCTCTAATTTTCCCCAACTGATAAATTTCAATATATTATAACATTACTCTGTTTAGCCTTGCTAGAATACCTTCATTAAATTAAAATGATGACAACAATGGCAAGTAAAATGAAAACTCCAATTAACATCTGATATTTTAACAATGAGCTTTTACTTTAAGTTTTTACAGGATCAGTAGTTCTTGCTAAAACATTTTGGAAATTGTATGATCTTTAGATTACCTTTGTTAAGACTTCTATTTATTTTAGGTAATCATGTGTAAAGTAGGGTTCATGTCTGAACAACGCATACAGTTACTATTTTCTATATAACTACTAAAAATTTTTTTTGTCAAAAAAATAGGCATTATTAGTAATTTATCTCCATCAGTTGTAATCTACTAGCCATGGGGGTTCAGAAGCACAGCAGCAAAGACAGTGCCACATCGTGTCTGGCACTCCTTGTCTACTTTGTTAAGTTCCTCACTTCTGTAAGCAGTTCACTCTGCCTTCACATTACTCCCAAGGCCCTGTCACCAGAGACCAGGTGCTAACAGTTGATTTCTGTGGTGAAGGATTTATCAACTCAAGGATTTATTGACTCAAAGCCACATAAGGAAGAAGGAGGAATAAAACATAAAAGCTCTTCTCCAGTCTGTACTCTTACTGCCTCTGAAGTGTTCTCCTCAAACTAATCTCCAATCTACCCTCCACCTTGACCCCATTCACACACAGCAGTCACCACACCATTCACTCTTACCAGAAAGTTCATGCTATTGTTGTTAGTTCTCAAATCCATGCTTTCTTCTCACTTCTAGTTTCCCTATAGTTGATTTGAAGAGAGAAAGCTAGCAGCCCATCCTGGCTCACCATCTTAATGGGAAGCCAAAATCAGATACTGGAATTTTTTAATGGCCTTAGGGAGATTGCTGTTGTTTACTTGTTAAGTTGTGTCCAACTCTTTGCAACCTCATGGAGTGTAGCATGAGAGGCTTCTCTGTGCTCCACTATCTCCCACAGTTTGCTTCAATTCAAGTCCATTGAGTTGGTGATACTATCTAATCATCTCATCCTCTGCAGCCCCTTTCTCCTTTTTCCTTCCGTCTCTTCCAGCATCAGGGTCTTTTCCAATCAGTCAGCGTTTCACATCAGGTTGCCAAAGTATTGGAGCTTCAGCTTCAGCAACAGTCCTTCCAATGAATATTCAGGACTTATTTCTTTTAGGATTGTCTGGTTTGATTCCCTGCAGTCCAAGGGACTCTCAAGAGCCTTCTCCAGCACCATAAATGGAAAGCAACAATTCTTTGGCTCTCAGCCTTCTTTATGATCTAACTCTCACATCCATACATGACTACTGGAAAAACCATAGCTTTGACTATACAGACCTTTATTGGCAAAGCAATGTCTCTGCTTTTTAATATGCTGTCTGGGTTTGTCATACCTTGTCTTCCAAGGAGCAGGCGTCTTTTAATTTCATGGCTGCAGTCACTGTCTGCAGTGATTTTGGAGCCCAAGAAAATAAAATCTGTCACTGTTTTCACTTTTTCCCCTTCTATTTGTCATGAAGTGATGGGATCAGATGCCATGATCTTAGTTTTTTTCATGTTGAGTTTCAAGTCAGCATTTCACACTCCTCTTATACTTTCATCAAGAGGCTCTTTAGTTCCTCTTC
The DNA here is from genome assembly GCA_007570785.1 of Antilocapra americana. Classification (NCBI taxonomy): domain Eukaryota; kingdom Metazoa; phylum Chordata; class Mammalia; order Artiodactyla; family Antilocapridae; genus Antilocapra; species Antilocapra americana. The sequence continues at coordinate 1,274,189 of ML660812.1, read as the reverse complement.
ACTTTCTGTCATTAGCATGGTATCATTTGCCTATCTGAGCTCGATATTTCTCCCTGAAATCTTGATTCCAGTTTTTTATTCATCAAGCCTAGGATTTCACATGGTGTACTCTGCATAGAAGTTAAATAAACAGAGTGACAATATACAACCTTATTATACTCCTTTCCCAATTTTGAACCCATTCATTGTTCCATGTCTGGTTCTGTTACTTTTGACCCATATATAGGTTTCTCAGGAGATAGGTAAGGTGGTCTGGTATTCCCATCTCTTTAAGAATTTCCCACAGTTTGTTGTGATCTACACAGTCAAAAGTTTTAGTATAGTTAATGAAGCAGAGCTAGATTCTTTTCTGGAACTCCCTTGCTTTCTCCATGATCCAATGAATTTTGGAAATTTGATCTCTGGTTCCTCTAACTCTTTGAAACCCACCTTGTACACCTAGAAATTCTCAGTTCATGTACTGCTGAAGCATAGTTTGAAGGGTTTTGAGCATAACCTTACTAGCATGTGAAATGAGCACAATAATTTAGGGAGATAGTAGCATATTAACGGCTTTGCTTGTGGGTCAGCTGGTAAAGAACCCGCCTGCAATTCAGGAGACCTGAGTAAACCATTAGACCTAGAGGGAAGGGAAGAGACTCTAAGTAGATCCTGGAAAGGAAGATAAGTTAAACCAAATGCGATCTGGCTGGGACAGTCCATTCATACCTACAGGTAGCCTCAAGTTACTCAAATTATCAGAAAGATTGTTTCTGGGGAAAAATGTGACCTAGAGTAGATCAACATTTTAAAATTCACTAGAGAGTCAGCTCAGCTCATCAGGCCTTACTTGGACTTGTTCTGATGCTGAACAGAACTCATCCAAAGAGAGAAGTTCAATAAAGCTTTCTTTCCCATCACCCATCAGTGTATAATATTGCACATTAAACACAACTGAAATGACATGGGCCTGGGTATGCTCTGTTTTTGTTCAGATCTTCAGGGATTATTCATTATCTCAAAAGGGATTTTAGGGAGGTCATCACTTAGGCTGCCTCTTTACATATAAAAATGATGAATGAATTAATGCCTGCATAGCTCAGTGCTACTGAGGCAACATGACTTTGAACCGAAGGACCGTTTAGAAATCACAGCCTCTGGGCGTCATCTTAGCTCAATGCCGAAAGAAACTAGGGCTACAATTATACTGATGGATGTTAGGAATGAGAGTCAAAGTTTTAAAATCTTGCCTGAGCAACTTGGTGGGTCTGAGTTTGTTCTCCTGCCTTTTCTAAAGGAAAGCTAGAGATGTCTGGTTTTTTAAGATAAATATTAGAAAACCCCAAATCCAAACCATGGCAAGGCCATTCTGAACACAGGGTAATACTGTTGGAAGTAAACCTGGATTGATTCTGAAACAATACTTTCACACCCTACCTTTATTATCTGCTTCTTAGACTTCATTCCTTATCATATCATCTGCCCCTAAAGACAGCTTTGCCCATTAGTATTAATTAAATGTGAATGTTAACATGTAGAAAGATTTATAACTTCCTTGTCGTGACAACTTTGCTGTAGCTGAAATGCATCAAAGAGGATGAATGAGCCAGTCTATGACACATGAATTATGATCCACTTCTCCAGATTGGCCAAGGCATCTTAAAAATATTTCGGGGAACTTGACAACCAATTCTTTTCCATTCCTCCTCCTCACCCCCATTCTAACCACCACTGATGCTATAAAGGGACCACATCTGTAGGAAGCAGTGTATAAAATTGGGAACACATTTAAAAAGGGGTGATGGCACTGAAACACGTAAATTATCATATGTGAAATCAATCACCAGCCCAGGTTTGATGCTTGATACAGTGTGCTCAGGGCTGGTGCACTGGGATGACCCAGAGGGATGGAATAGGGAGGGAAGTGGGAGGGGCGTTCTGGAAGGGGAACACATGTATACCTATGGCAGATTCATGTCAATGTATGGCAAAACCAACACAATAATGTAAAGAAAATAAATTTAATTAATTAATTAATTAAAGGGGGGTGATGAAAAGCAAAGACCTGGGGATCAAGAACCAAATCACAACATTGCAAAGGAAAATACAGTTTGGCCTAGAATCTCCCTTGCATGAACCAAAGCCAGTGTTGGCAAGTTGAACAATATAGTTTCATGTAATCTATGTGTACAGATTTAAGATGGGTCAGAAACAAACTTCCATGTCCTATTTCAGATGGTGGGGCCAGATGAGGAAAAGAATGAATGCCAAAACACTGCTGAAGGAACTTCCTTGATGTTCCAGTGGCTAAGACTCCAGGCTCCCAATGCAGGGGGCTTGGGTTTGATCCCTGGTCAAGGAATTAGATCCCACATGTCACAACTGAAGAAATTCACATGGCACCACAAAGACTAAAGATCCTGCATGCCACAACTAAGACCCAGTATAGCCATATAAATAAATATTTTTAAAATGCCACTGAAATTACAAAACAAAATATAGAGGAAACAAATTTGAAACAGAACATCATTTCTTTTTTAATTAATTAATTTTTAATTGAAAGATAGTTGCTTTACAGAATTTTGTTGTTTTCTGTCAAACATCAACATGAATCAGCCATAGCTACACAAATGTCCCCTCCCTCTTGAACCTCCCTCTCTTCTCCCTCCCCATCCCACCCCTCTAGGTTGATACAGAGCCTCTGTTTGAATTCCCTGAGACATACAGCAAATTCTCACTGTCAGTCTATTTTACATATGGTAACATAAGTTTCCATGTTACTCTCTCCATATATCTCACCCTTTCCTCCCCTCTCCCCATGTCCATAAGTCTGTTCTCTATGAAACAGACCATTATTTCTAATCAGGACATTTCATATAATTTTCAAATCCATCTTCTCAAAAATTATAATATGTATCCATATTATGATGTGTGAGAATCACATAAAGATTTTAACCCAGATTTTATGTATTTAATGTATGCAATCAAAGGATCTGCATCAATATGACTTCACTACCTCCTGGTCTATTGGCTTCCCTGGTGGCTCAGACAGTAAAGCATCTGTCTGCAGTGCGGGAGACCCGGGTTCAATCCCTGGGTTGGGAAGATGCCCTGGAGAAGAAAATGGCAATCCACTCTAGTTCTCTTGCCTGGAAAATCCCATGGACAGAGGAGCCTAGTAGGCTATAGCTCATGGGGTTGCAAAGAGTCGGACACGACTAAGCAGCTTCCCTTTCACTTTCTTTCACCCATTGGTCTTCATAACTGTATTAGCATAATTTTACTATTCTAGGACACTCTTGCCTGCATATGACTTGATTGATCATTACAGGAGACTCTGGAAAGACTCAGCAAGGCTTCCCTATGAAGCATCACCATTTGCTTATGCTTCCCTGAGACTCTTTAAATTACTTACCTCATATTTCTTGCTTTGCTGCTTCCACCAATCCAAACTGTTATGTCACAATCCTCATCAAGCCCCCACCTTAAACCAAGCTGCAAACTCTTAATAAAATCTGACTTGCCTTTCTCCCTTGAGATCCAGTAAAAACTCTGTTGAGATGCTGTTGCCCCTAACTGTGGTAATCATTCAATTTTGTCTTATCAACAGGTTGCCAAGGCAATGTTTAGGGAGCACTGGACAGATGATAATATTTTATTGCTATGTGTTAATTACAAGCACTTAGAACTTACAGAGAAAAGAACGATATAAATGACAAACAATTTTTCAATTTTGTAAAGATTTGTCTGGAAGAGAAACTTGTGGAAAGAATTTTAAACTGCTTTTGAAAAATCCAAATGAGCTTTTTGGCCACCCCAACAAATGTATGGGTCTTATGCTTCATTGAGTTAGGTATACTTTACTCAAAGTAGCAGCCTTCTACTGCAAAGCACTCTCTAGTCTCATATCCTTCTGTCTTTTTTGATGGTGAGGAGGGGAGCTGTGGGGAGTTAGTACTGATCATCATCTGATATACTGAGCACACATACATACACAAATTTGTTTATTTGTTTGTTTCTAAACACAATCCAACCTCAAATGCAAGATTAGAAATGGTGTATTTCTTGCTATTTTCCCATCACCTAAAACAGTGCCAGACTTAGAGTAAATGTTTGTGGGATGAAGAAAAGAAGGGAGGATGGGAGAGAGGAAGGGAGACATGGAGGAAGGGAGAGAAAGAGAGGAGAGGAGGAAGGAAGTGAGAGGGGAAGAAAGTAAAGAAAGACTAAATTAAATGAGGCAACTCAGTCCAATGTCAAGTGGCCAGATTTGGAAGTTAGAACAGAATTCAATTTTTTTCACCAACTTATTAATTATTAGTTCTTGAACAAAATACCACAAGTCTTTGAACCTCAACTGTCTCATCTATAAAGTGGAGATAGTAATACTTATATTGCATAGTTGTGACCATAGGAAATGAATAAAAATAGCTGAAATGTATCTGGTATATTTCCTTTCAAAGATTAAGCCATTAATAAATATAAGAATAAGGGATTTCCCTGGTGGTCTAGTGGGTAAGAATCTATGCTCCTAATGCAGGGGGCCCAGGTTCAAACATGGTCAGGGAACTAGATCTCGCATGCCACAGCTGAGACTCGTGAAGCCAAATAAATAAATAAATAAATATATGACTGATATGTGAAAAGAAATCAGTAGTTCGTTTTTTTGTTTGTTTAGGAAAGAGTGCAGGCTAAGCAGTGCATGTTGGGGGAGCCATTTGCCCATGTATTTTAGTGTTAACAGAATTTTAATTGGAAAAAAAAAACACCTGAAGGAGTCTTCCTGGTTTAGAAATTAAGGGAGCTTGGACAAGTCAAAGAGACTTTGGCACTAGCTGTATATACAGCAGAGATTTAGGTTGACATGATTCTGTGTGTTGCATACTGTATTTATTTATTCCCTGAAATGAATCAGATTTTTTTAGACAAAAAATGTTTAAAAAAAAGAAAGCAATTACATAAGTTGATTGTTATACTGTCATAAGAAATTAGTTGTCATTAATCACTTTGAATAAAAATAAATGATATAAAATTTTTGGCAAGTCTCATACTACACAGCAACAGAATAACAATAGGCAGATTTTAAAAATGTGGAAGTTCATTTCCTTTTAATTTCTCCAGTTTGTGTTTCTTGGCTTATTATTCATACATTCGGTAAGCATGAATTTCTGAGAGGCTTATCTTAGGAAAAAAGGTCATAATTCTCTGTATTTTGAAGGGAATTGAAATGATTTATTCCATAATATGACAAGCATAGACAAACAGCATTTTCTCCTGAGATGCTTGATATTTTCCAAATCCCATTCAATGATTTTCATTGTATTTTCAAACAGGATTGTGTCTATTATCTTATGTTTGGGGCGGGGGGTTGGGGGAGAACAAAGCTGTTACAAAGAAAAACAACTAAAATCTCATCTCAGGTTTCACATGTTTTAAAATATCCACAGCAGTGCTATTGCTCCCGAGTCACCCAGAGACAGAAGGCTAGCAGTGGTGGCAATCACACAGTTTCTCCATTTCCCCAGATCATCCCCCGACAAAAATATAACAATTGAGTCAGCAACAACAACAAAACCCTACAGACAATATCTACAACCGCAAGCAGGAGCGGCCAGGACACTAGCAGCAATAAGACATGGAATGACAACTACAGTAGGAAGAAGAAACACAGGGGGTCTCCAATCAACATCTCAGAAACTGGATCACTATCGGGTACCCACAACCAAAAGGAAGAGTCTCCTCTTAGCATGGAAAGCTCTGCGGGTCCATCAGACAAGAGCTGCCAAAACTGGGAAGGGGCTTTGCAGGCTCCAGATGCCCTGCCAGCTCTCAGATAGCTCAGATCACAATGCATTTAAAAATATAAAGAAAGAAAATCCAAAACAGAGGGGATATATGTATACATAAAGGTGATTCTCTTTGATGTAAAGCAGAAACTAACAGCATTGTAAAGTGCTGTATACTTCAATAAAAATTAATTTAAAAATAATAAAGCTACTATGAACAAGCAAGTCTAGAAAAAGTAAAATTTAAAGATGATGAAATCTTTGTAATTCTAAAAGCTAACATTCACAATGAATGTATGATGAGTATGGATAATTCTGTACTAAAATACTCCACATAACTTTCATAAGCAGAGACTACAAAATAAATCTCCAGACAGAAGAGAAACTGCTGGGCTTTGCATGGAAACAGAACACATCAGGGACACCAAAGGCAAAAGAAAAAGAAGAGTCAACTAAGGTAGAGAGGGTGGGGGTGGTCAGGGTGGAGACAACATATCTCAGAAAGAGCTGTACATGCCATAACAACATGGGAAAAATGGAGCCCTAGAGCATTCAATTTAGGAAAGATATTCCAGATATCCTCCCTGGAAGATCACAAAACACCATGACCTCAGCAGTGATTGTGGTTGAATCCATATAATATTATTTTAAAAAGAAAGTTAATAATGGACAGAGAACTATTCCTATACCAGCAGTCCCCAACCTTTTTGGCACCAGGGACCCATTTCATGGAAGACAGTTTTTCCACAGACAGTGGGGGGCAATGGTTTGGGGACAATTCAAGCGCATTACATTTACTGTGGACTTTATTTCTGAGTTCCACCTCAGATCATCAGGCACTAGATCTTGGAGGTTGGGGATCCCTGCTCTAGACAATGAAATCTAACATAAAGACATGACCATAAAATAATAAATGCCATAACCTAATACTTCCAAATGAGCTAAGAGAATTTGAGATAATTATAGAAGCTACGGAAGAATGCCATAAATCAAGATTAGAAAATAATGTGATTGGACAGAAGAAAAGTTTGGAAAGTGGTCTGAGAGAGGTTAAGAATGAGAAATAAAAGAAAAAAATATACTTTCAGAAATGAACAAAAGTAAGAAGAACACAAGGACAAATAATATCATAAGAAAGAATAGGAAGAAAATTAAAATATAGAAATGAAATAAAGAAAAAGATAAAAAGAATGGAGAGAAAGCAATAGCTTATTATGGAAAATGCTTCTGATATAAAGATCTGAACCTATATATTTAAAGGGGACATGAGGACCCTGGAAAATCAACCCACAGTGGCCAAAACAAGACACAATTTAGTAAATCTATCAAACTTAACAGGAAAAAAAGACCTTTGAACATCAAAGCAAAATGACCAAGCCCTCATTAGTGAAAGAAAATAAAGTGACATTAGACTTCTCAATAGCAACATTTTATGCCACAGGACAACAGTAACATTTATACTACAAAAGCTATGAAAAGGTGACCAAGGATTTTATATGCAGTAAAACATTCAAGTTTAAAGTCATATACAAACGACTATGAATATGCAAGCACTCAGGAGTGTGGTGCTCATGTGCCCTTCCTGAAGGATCCATTAGAAAATGACTCAGATGACCAAATATCCAAAGAATTGGCAAAATTATTGACTGTGAGAATTGAATATATGATTATACGTAAAACTAACACTAAATGACAGCATAAAGAAGTATAGATTATAACTGTTACATGATACAACACAACTTTACTTAATACTTATAATTCAAACTTTCTTTAAAAAGCAATCCCTGTAAATCAAAGCAAAATAAAATGAGACCTACCTATTCATCCAGTTGACAGTAAAAGCATAGAAAGAAGTATTTCAAGTGACTTTAAACAATGGTAATCTGGTGATATATCTCTTGTGGTTTATACCCTATAAACAAGCAAAATAAATTTTAAATTATTTTTAGTAATAATACTGGTACTGATATTCTATAGCTATCATGTATTCTACAGGAGAAATCTAATAAGTAATTCTATGAACATTGTTAAGCATTTCAGCCTAAGGAAAAAAGGTAAAATCAAAGAATCAAGTTAAAACTCTATACTCTAAATTTTGTATTGAAAATGCACTAAAACATATACTATCAATATAATTTTAAAATATATACATATGCATATATATGTCATAGTTCTATCCATTAAAAGGGTTTAATAACAATACATTAGCAAAGAGCATTCCTAGAGTCCAGGTTATAGCCTATAAACACTATTTTGTACTAAAAGAAATCAGGATTTCATGCGTAAATGGCTGATTCCAGGTCTCGGGCAAGAAATGTACAAAATGAGCCTAAAATACCTTGTAATGCAAAAATGAGCCTAAAACATCAAGTCAAAATGAGTTGAAGAGTCTGTAACTGGGCAACAATGGAACAGTTTGAGCACGAAAGAACAGCTGACTGCAATGGATTGAAAGACATCAAACATGTTTAAATTCATTAGTTAGTAATGAAACTAAAAAAAAAAAATCTCACTGGTCATATTTGGAAGACAGTCACATTTGGAAAGAATCAATTAGTCATTCTGAAAATTGATGAGGTTTAATTATGAAGTCAAGTAGTTATCTTGCCTATGCACTTGAATATGCCTCATGACAATCATTTAAGAGGGGAAATTTGACAATATTTTAGATAAGAAATGAGAGAGTGATAGAATATCACCATATTTTCAAACCTTAATGAGACAATGAATCTAGATCTAGGCAATGATCATTAGTTATTGATCACTGTAGGAAATGATTATTGATATCATAGAAAATCAACCAGATAAGCTGCCTTCTGATGGAGCACACAAAGCCACTTAAGAACTATTACCATCAAAACCTTAAACCTGAATGATCAAAACTCTAAATCTCAATAACCAGTTAATAGGAAAAAGAAAAAGAAAGATGTGAAACCATATACTACTGGAATGCAATTAGAAATTTTCAAAATATGTGAAGCTTAGCAGACAAGTGCCCTAGTTTCCTTTAGAAATCAATTATAAGAAAAATTAAATAGAGAAGAAGAACCTCTGGGTTAAAAAAAAAAACTTTAAAAATATATCAACAAGTTGCAATGTATGGACCTTATTTGGCTCTTAGTTCATACAAACCCATTGTACAAAAATTATGACTCAGACAAATCTGAACGCTCATTGACTAGTTGAAACTATGAAAAAATTATTGTTAATAATTTTAGGCTTAATAATGATGTTCTGGCCATATTTTAAAAGGCCCCTTATGATTCAGGGATGCATACTAACATATTTTTGGATCAAAGAATATCAAGAATATCATAAGATTTGCTTCAGTAAAAATTGCACTGACTCATTTTATCTGTGATTTGCATTTCTCTGATAACTAGTGACACTGAGCATCTTTTCATGTGTTTTTTGGCCATCTGTAAGTCTTCTTTGGAGAAATCACTATTTAGATGTTTCGTCCATTTTTTGATTGGTCTGTTTGGTATTACCTCATACTGGTAAGAGGCCTATGAACAATAAATGTTAGAGTGTGGAGAAAAAGAAACCCTTCTACACTGCTGGTGGGAATGTGAGTTGGTATGACTGCTATGGAAAACAATATGAGGGTTCCTTAAAACACTAAAAACAGAACCAAGCAAAACCATAATTCAAAAGGATACATGCACCCCAATGTTCACCACCATTTACAAAAGCCAAAACACTGAAGCAACCTAAATGTCAATCATCAGAAGAAGATGTGGTACATATACACGATGGTCATAAAAAAGAATGAAATAATGCCATTTGCAGCAACATGTATGGACTCAGAGATTATCATACTAATTGTAGTAAGTCAGATGCAGAAAGACAAATATATATCTACCACACATGGAATTTAATTTAAAAATTATATAAATGAACTTATATACCCCGTGAAGAGATACTCCATGTCTAAGGTAAGAGAAACCCAACTAAGATGGTAGGCACTGAGAGAGATCATCAGAGGGCAGATAGACTGAAACCACAATCACAGAAAACTAGCCAATCCGACCACATGGACCAAGCCTTGTCTAACTCAATGAAACTAAGCCATGCCGTGTCATGGTGGACGGGTCAAGGTGGAGAGGTCTGACAGAATATGGTCCACTGGAGAAGGGAATGGCAAACCACTTCAATATTCTTCCCTTGAGAACCCCATGAACAGTATGAAAAGGCAAAAAGATAGGACACTGAAAGACCCCAGGTCAGTAGGTGCCCAATATGCTACTGGAGATCAGTGGAGAAATAACACCAGAAAGAATGAAGGGATGGAGCCAAAGCAAAATCAACACCCAGTTGTGGATGATAGAAGCAAGGTCTGATGCTGTAAAGAGCAATATTGCATAGGAACCTGCAATGTTAGGTCCATGAATCAAGGCAAATTTGAAGTGGTCAAACAGGAGATGGTAAGAGTGAACATTGACATTCTAGGAATCAGCGAACTTAGATGGACTGGAATGGGTGAATTTAATTCAGATGACCATTACATCTACTACTGTGGGCAGGAATCCCTTAGAAGAAATGGAGTAGCCATCATGGTCAACAAAAGAATCTGAAATGCAGTACTTGGATGCAGTCTCAAAAATGACAGGATGATCTCTGTTCATTCCCAAGGCAAACCATTCAATATCACAGTAATGCAAGTCTATGCCCTGACCCGTAACACTGAAGAAGCTGAAGTTGAACAGTTCTATGAAGACTTACAAGACCATCTAGAACTAACACCTCACAAAGATGTCCTTTTCATTATAGGGGACTGGACTGCAAAAGTAAGAAGTCAAGAAACACCTCAAAGAACAGGCAAGTTTGGCCTTGGAGTACAGAATGAAGCAGGGCAAAGGCTAATAGAGTTCTGCCAAGAGAACACACTGGTGATAGCAAACACCCTCTTCCAACAACACAAGAGAAGATTCTACACATGGACATCACCAGATGGTCAGCACCGAAATGAGATTGATTATATTCTTTGCAACAAAAGATGGAAAAACTCTATACAGTCAGCAAAAACAAGACCAGGAGCTGACAGTGACTTAGATCAAGAACTCCTTATTGCCAAATTCAGACTGAAATTGAAGAAAGTTGGGAAGACCACTAGACCATTCAGGTATGACCTAAACCAAATCCCTTATGACTATACAGTGGAAATGAGAAATAGATTTAAGGGACTAGGTCTGATAGAGTGTCTAACGAACTATGAATGGAGGTTCATGACATTCTACAGGAGACAGGAATCAAGATCATCCCCAAGAAAAAGAAATGCAAAAAAGCAAAATGGCTGTTGGAGGAGGCCTTACAAATAGCTGTGAAAAGAAGAGAAGTAAAAAGCAAAGGAGAAAAGGAGAGATATATCCATTTGAATGCGGAGTCCCAAAGAATAGCAAGGAGAGAAAAGAAAGCCTTCCTCAGTGATCAGTGCAAAGAAATAGAGGAAAACAATAGAATGGGAAAGACTAGAGATCTCTTCAAGAAAATTAGAGATACCAAGGGAACATTTCATGCAAAGATGGGCTCAGTAAAGGACAGCAATGGTAGGGACCTAACAGAAACAGAAGATTTTAAGAAGAGGTGGCAAGAATACACAAAACTGTTCAAAAAAGATCTTCATGACCCAGATAATCATGATGGTGTGATCACTCACCTAGAGCCAGACATCTTGGAATGTGAAGTCAAGTGGGCCTTAGGAAGCATCACTATGAACAAAGCTAGTGGAGGTGATGGAATTCCAGTTGAGCTATTTCAAATCCTGAAAGATGATGCTGTGAAAGTGCTGCACTCAATATGCCAGCAAATATGGAAAACTCAGAAGTGGCCACAGGACTGAAAAAAGTCAGTTTTCATTCCAATCCCAAAGAAAGGCAATGCCAAAGAATGCTCAAACTACCACACAATTGCACTTATCTCTCATGCTAGTAAAGTAATGCTTAAAATTCTCCAAGCCAGGCTTCAGCAATACATGAACCATGAACTTCCAGATGTTCAAGCTGGTTTTAGGAGAGGCAGAGGAACCAGAGATCAAATGGCCAACATCCACTGGGTCATCGAAAAAGCAAGAGAGTTCCATAAAAAAATATCTATTTCTGCTTTATTGACTATGCCAAAGCTTTTGACTGTGTGGATCACAATAAACTGTGGAAAATTCTGAGAGAGAAGGAAATATCAGACCACCTGACCTGCCTCTTGAGAAACCTGTATGCAGGTCAGGAACCAACAATTAGAACTGGACATGGAACAACAGACTGGTTCCAACTAGGAAAAGAAGTATGTCAAGGCTGTATATTGTCACCCTGCTCATTTAATTACTAGGTAGAGTACATCATGAGAAATGCTGGGCTGGAGGAAGCACAAGCTGGAATCAAGATTGCCGAGAGAAATATCAATAACCTCAGATATGTAGATGACACCACTCTTATGGCAGAAAGTGAAGAGCTAAAGAGCCTCTTGATGAAAGTGAAAGAGGAGAGTGAAAAAGTTGGCTTAAAGCTCAACATTCAGAAAACTAAGATCGTGGTATCTGGTCCCATTACTTCATGGCAAATAAACGGGGAGACAGTAGAAACAGTGGCTGACTTTATTTTTCTGGGCTCCAAAATCACTGCAGATGGTGATTATAGCCATGAAATTAAAAGACGCTTATTCCTTGGAAGGAAAGTTATGACCAACCTAGACAGCATATCAAAAAGCAGAGACATTACTTTGCCAATGAAGGTCCATCTAGTACAGGCTATGGTTTTTCCAGTGGTCGTGTATGGATGTGAGAGTTGGATTATAAAGAAAGCTGAGCACCGAAGAATTGATGCTTTTGAACTGTGGTGTTGGAGAAGACTCTTGAGAGTCCCTTGGACTGCAAGAAGACCCAACCAGTCCATCCTAAAGGAGATCAGTCGTGGGTGTTCATTGGAAGGACTGATGTTGAAGCTGAAACTCCAATACTTTGGCCACCTGATGAGAAGAGTTGGCTCATTGGAAAAGACCCTAATGCTGGGAAAGATTGAGGGCAGGAGGTGAAGGGGACAAAAGAGGATGAGATGGTTGGATGGCATCACCAACTTGATGGACATGAGTTTGGGTTGACTCCAGGAGTTGGTGATGCACAGGGACCCCTGATGTGCTGTGGTTCATCAAGTCACAAAGAGTCAGACACAACTGAGCTACTTAACTGAACTGATAAATGAACTTATTTAAAAAACAGAAACAGATACACAAATTTTTAAAACAAACTTAGGGTTACAAAAGGGTAATATGGAGAGGAAGGATAAGTTAGGAGTTTGGGATTAACACTCACACTACTATATATGAAGTAACCAACAAGGACCTACTGTATAGCACAGGGAACTCTACTCAATATTTTGTAATGACTTATATATAGAAAAGAATCTGAAAAAGAATTAGTATATGTATAATTGAATCACTTTGCCATGCCTCTGAAACTAACACAACATTGTAAATCAGCTGTACCCAATAAATTTTTTTAATGAACTTGCCTCAAAATAGTCTACTGAGGGAGGACAGTGTAAACAGGAAACGGTTGGCTTTAAGCTGATAATTGTTCAAATTGAGTTTAAAATGTTCAAACTGCAAGCAAATGAAACTTCTGGTTTTCTATATAATTCTCTATACCTTTTATGTGTTTGAAATCTTCCATCATGAAAAATTTAAAAAACACATATGGTCAATTTTTTCATTCCAACTTTATCTGAACCAATCCTTCTACAGTGAGCATATTAGATTAACCTTCCAGTTTACCAAGCCACTTGAAAATGGGATCTAAGTTGAAAAAATGAATCTTACAGTAAATGTGACACATTTCTTTTGATATTGTCAATGATTTTAATAAACACTAGATGGCATAGTGATTGCTTCATACTAAAGAGACAAAAAAGAAAATGGATTGTCTCACTAACATGGATAATTGTTTTTGATATTGTTCAGTCGCTAAGTCATGACCAACCTTCTTGCAACCCCATGGACTCACCAGGCTCCTCTGTCCATGGGATTTCCCAGGCAAGAATACTAGACTGGATTGCCATTTCCTTCTCCAAGGTAACTTCCCAACCCAGGGGTCATACCTGTGTCTCCTGCACTGGCAGGCAGGTTCTTTACCACTGAGCCACCAGGTAAGCCCAACATGGATAATACATCATGCCATCAGTGCTACGGCATGGTGACATCACTTTTTGAAATTATCCCATTTCTTAATGGACAGAAATGTCTGTTTAAAATGTTTATTCTGCCTCTGTACTACAAGCTCACCTAAACACAATTCTTTAAAAACTCTCTTCATATAATAATTTTCATTCTTGCATTTTTCCACCTTTCAGTTTATTTTAATAGTGCTGCACTGTGTCAGGAAGAAGCTGAAAGTGAACATTGTCTAGTTAAGTAGGAGGAAGAATTTTATATTCTTCAAATTGGGTTGACACAAAGTATTTCATATGCTGCAAAGATTAATATAAGTAGCCTTGAGCCTTCTCTCTAATATCTGCATATTGCTTCTAGCTTCTCATTCTCATGTCATTAATTGGTCCCAAATCTTGTTCTAGCTTTTTCCCCTTTCCTATCAGCTGGTTTTTTTTCTTAACCAAAATAATATATCATTCTATTTTTACAGTGCATGACTAATGTAGGGAATCACTGAGGTTTTAATTAATGGATTATGATTAAAGTATTCAGCTTCAAAATCCATTATTTTGGACAGGAAATAAACTTACCCAGTGGGAAAGTAGGAAGAACAGTAGATTTGGATGTCTGGATGTCTGCTGTACCACACGGCATTGACCTGAACAATTTATTATTCTATGTCTGTTTCCTTCATTCAATCTTTCATTGAATATAAATATTGAATGGTATATTTACACACCTACTAAGGGACCAGCTTTGTGCTAATCCTAGGAATACAGAGGTAAGTGTAGTATCACGTCCTTATGGTGGTATGTTTGAATTGAGACTGGAAAGATGTTTAAGAACTATCTGAGTTGTAAGAAGTATGGGGGGTGGGGGCAGTGTTTAGACCAAGATAAAGTTCAGTGGTGCTGAGAAAAGGAACTGGTATGAAATGGAGAAACATGATTTGGAATGAAAGAGAAAGGTAAGAAAACAGGTGCACCTTGTAAATAGTAGTATTGAACAAAGTAGCCCATTAGATGGAGAAGGCAATGGCACCCCACTCCAGTACTCTTGCCTGGAAAAGCCCATGGTCGGAGGAGCCTGGTAGGCTGCAGTCCATGGGGTTGCTAAGAGTCG
This sequence comes from Antilocapra americana, assembly GCA_007570785.1. NCBI lineage: Eukaryota > Metazoa > Chordata > Mammalia > Artiodactyla > Antilocapridae > Antilocapra > Antilocapra americana. The sequence goes on along the minus strand of ML660812.1, from coordinate 1,259,163 downwards.
AACACGACTGAGCGACTTCACTTTCACTTTTCACTTTCATGCGCTGGACAAGGAAATGGAAACCCACTCCAGTATTCTTGCCTGGAGAATCCCAGGGACGGGGGAGCCTGGTGAGCTGCCGTCTACAGGGTCACACAGAGTCGGACACGACTGAAGCAACTTAGCAGCAGCAGCAGCAGCCCATTAGATCCTACCAGTTCTAAATGCTTGTATAATTGGTTAGCAATAGAATCAGAGAACCGTGGCTTTATCATTTACTGCCATGATTGTATGCAAATTCTCAGCATTTCTTACCCTTAGTGTCCTAATTGATAGAATAGTGATGTATATATATTTATACACCTGCTTCAAGATTGTTCTGGGGCTAAGATACTACACTGAAAGACTGCGTCTGGTATATGTGAAGCATTCTCTATATAAATGGTAATGATTACTACTGCCTTATTCTTTGCCCTTCTCCAAGAAGTTCCTGCATCTTTTATCTGATTTTATTCCAACAAAAGCCCTAGGAGAGATTTGTGAGATTTATGGCAGTAGATGATTTATTTTACAAATGAAAAAACTTAAATTCAAAGAGTGGCAAAAGAAATGAATGGAAGGAAAGAGTCTCCTGGCTCCCTGCTCAACCTTCCTTTTCCCATCACATGATCCTCATCTGACCATTTCAACTTCTCTTCGAACAAATACGGAATCTTAACACAAACTGGGGACTTGTTCCAGATCTGTTTATCTTACACTTTAATATTTCAGGTTTTCCTCTGGGTTTTTCCTATTATTCCAACAGATCGATCTTGTACAGAAGCTGTTCCTTTCCTGCTAAGCCTTCTTTTTGGAGTGTTAAGGTTATGAATGTCCTGTCAGTCAATGACTTATTAAAATGAAGACCAGCCAGGGTTTTAAATCATCTTTATATGCACCATACTCTCTTCTTTGTCATCCTTCCATTACTTTGGATCTATGAGCTAAAGCTTTCTTTACAAGCTATTTCTCAAGAAATCACTAAAGCTTCCATTAGCTATGGCCTTAATTGGATGACATATTTGAAATAGAAGGTCACACTGTCTTGGACTGCGAGTTCATCTTCTCTTGAAAATTCAGTTGAAGTAGGGTCATTCCTAGCAGGGTCATTACTTGAATTGCAATTATCTCACACCAGTCAGAACGGCTGCTATCAAAAAGTCTACAAACAATAAATGCTGCAGAGGGTGCAGAGAAAAGCGAACCTTCTTACACTGTTGGTGGGAATGCAAACTAGTACAGCCACTATGGAGAACAGTGTGGAGATTCCTTAAAAAACTGGAACTAGAACTGCCATATAACTCAGCAATCCCACTGCTGGGCATACACACTGAGGAAATCAGAATTGAAAGAGACACATGTACCCCCAATGTTCATCGCTGCATTGTTTACAATAGCCAGGACATGGAAGCAACCTAGATGCCCATCAACTGACGAATGTATAAGAAAGCTGTGGTACATATACACAATGGAATATTACTCAGCTATTAAAAAGAATGCATTTGAATCAGTTCTAATGAGGTGGATGAAACTGGAGCCTATTATACAGAGGGAAGTAAGTCAGAAAGAAAAACACCAATACAGTATATTAACACATATGTAGGGAATTTAGAAAGATGGTAATGATAATCCTATATGCAAGACAGCAAAAGAGATGTAAAGAACAGACTTTTGGACTCTGTGGGAGAAGGCGAGGGTAGGGTGATTTGAGAGAATAGCATTGAAACATGTATATTACCATATGTGAAATAGATTGCCCGTCCAGGTTCGATGCATGAGACAGGGCGCTCAGGGCTGGTGCACTGGGATGACCCTGAGGGATGGGATAAGGAGAGAGGTGGGAGGGGGGTTCAGGATGCGGGACACACATACACCCATGGCAGATTCATGTCAATGTATGGCAAAAACCACTACAATATTGTAAAGTAATTAGCCTCCAATTAAAATAAACAAATTAATTTTTTAAAAAGGGAAAAAAATAAAGAGAAACACCTAAAAGCTACAACTGTATATTGGGAAGAGAGGAGGGAGGAGGAAGATGGACACTGAGGAACACATTGCAACAGTGTTCCTTACTTTTAAACACTTTGACACTGACCTGCTATGCCAAGATGACTCACAGGCAGTGCCTCTCATGAAAGGACAGTTGGAGGTGCAGATAAAATGACTCCAACCAAACTCTCCTCCAGGCATAGTCATGAGTTGATCTGGGAAGAGGAATGAGACCTTCTCTTCTTGATAGCAACCTGAAGGGACACTCTGTTTCCTGGCTTGCACAACTCTATCAAAGAAATATTTCTTCTGCTACTCACCTAAAATTTGGGTATTAAATCTATAGTAGAGCTAAAGATGTTTTCCAAATATTAGCTGTCCATTTTGAGTATGTTGAGTGTGATAAGTTAAATTTCCTCCAATTGTCACCCTGTTTCTATACAGCAAACTTCTCACCACCTTTAAACAGGTTTTTCTGAGACTTTCCTGGTGGTCCAGTGGTTAAGAATCCTCCTTCCAGTTCAGGGATGCAGGTTCAACCCCTGGTCAGGGAACTAAGATATCCCACATGCTATACAGCAACTAAGCCCATGTGCCTCAACTACTGAACCCTGAGCCACAACTAGAGCCCAAGCACGTCAGTGAAAAATCCCGTATGACACAATGAAGATTCTGCATGCTGCAACTAAGACCTGAAGCTGATAAATAAATAAGCAAACATTAACCAAAAAAGAGAACTTTTCCTGATTCTCCCCACTCCCAATCAGATAGGATCTTGTCTAGAATGCAAGCAACAACCCCCACTGCTCCATAATCCATCATCATTGTCATCGGTACCTCCCCTGAGTTCTGGCTGCTTGTGTCCTTGTCACAGCCTTTGCCCAGACTATTCATTTCCTGAACTAGGCCTTTGTTATCTCAGCTTTATTGTCTGTGACTTCCTGCACATAGCAGGTAGGAATCCAGGAAATGCACGGTTAGAACTGAAGTCTCCTACCTTAAAACTGAAGTTCTTTATGTACCAGAGAAATGACAAGGGGTAAGGGGGAAGCATTCCTTTGAAGTCTTTGGGAAGAAAAAGATATTAACAATGATGTAGTAGGCTTCAATTTATGGATCTCAGATTCGTAAGCTTTTAATACAAGCCAGAAATAGAGGCATCAAAATGTTCTTGCTACAAATGGAAGGAGTGGATGAAGTTTGGGTTAGATTCTGATGATATTGGGTGTTTTTTTGATGAAAGAAATCTATCAAGAGACTCGGAGTTCTGCCTGCTGCATAATCATTACCACTCAGTTCAGGGCCGTCAAAGGTCTTGTTTTAAGCATGTTTCCCTGAAAATTAGCCCTGGTCATTTGCCTTAAAAACTATATTTCAAAAATAAGATGTTTATTGAAAAAAGTAAAAACAAAGCAAGAAGGCAAGAATGCTAATGAAAACTATCCCACTGGCAAAGACTCACAGAACAGACACAGAAACACACTTGGTTTTGTGAAAAAAAAAAAAAAAACCCTGTCTCTTTCCATGGACCTTGGAATGATTTCTACTATAAAGTCAAATCTGCAGCTAGGAGACCATCATTAATAGGATTCTATGCTGCAAGTCAATTAATAAATCAACACCCTTTAATTTCTTACATTACAAATTTAATATACTGCAGAACTAAAGAGTGACAAACTCACATGAAATACCTACTAAAATGTTTTAAAACAGATGGTTCACCAGTTTGTAGAAAGGCTTTCTGTGCAGAATGACAATGAGACTCTCCTTGTCTCTCCCAACCTCTCACTGGACCCTGAGAAGGACCAGCCAGGACTGACAGGTTCATTCTTTCTTTAATCGTTGACTTTGGACTTCATTTGCTGCACTGTCCTTATGCTGCTTGAATTATGGTGCTGTTTCTGCTATCTTCAGTGGAGAGCTTCTCACCAAAATCTACACAATTGTCCTCCTTCTGTTACTAAAATGAGAATCAAGTGATGAATTTCCTTCAACTTCTATGTGATAACTGCCTTCAAATTCACATCACTACCAGTTGCTCTGTTTCTCCCTTGGAATTAACATGGGTGATCTGGATCATATCTCATGGATGATATGTTTTGTAGTACTTTTGTGTTTTCCTTTTTGTCATGGCTTCGTGGATGCTCAGAACCCACTTGGTAGTTCAAAGTAGCCAACTCAGAGTCTAATGTCTTTTTTTTTTCCAGCCACACCAGGCAGCATGTGGGATCTTGGTTCCTGAACAAGGATTGAAACTGCGCTGCCTACAGTGGAAGCACTGAGCCATTTTTAAAGTAAGATTTTATTGGAACATTTCAGTTCAGTTCAGTTCAGTCACTCAGTTGTGTCTGACTCTTTGTGACACCATGGACTGCAGCACGCCAGGCTTCCCTTTCCATCACCAACTCCCAGAACTTGCTCAAACTCATTTCCATCAAGTCAGTGATGGCATTCAACCATCTCTTCGCCTCTGTCATCCCTTCTCCTCCTGCCTTCAGTCTTTCCCAGCATCAGGGTCTTTTCCAATAAGTCAGCTCTTCACATCAGGTGGCCAAAGTATTGGAGATTCAGCTTCAGCATCAGTCCTTCTAATGAATATTCAGGACTGATTTCCTTTAGGATTGACTGGTTGGTTCTCCCTGCAGTCCAAAGGACTCTCAAGAGTCTTCTCCAACACCACAGTTCAAAAACATCAGTTCTTCAGTGCTCAGCTTTCTTTGTCACATCCATACATGACTACTGGAAAAACCATAGCTTTGACTAGATGGACATTTGTTGGCATAGTAATGTCTCTGATCTTTAATATGCTGTCTAGGTTGGTCATAGCTTTTCTGCCAAGGAGCAAGTGTCTTTTAATTTCAAGGCTACAGTCATCATCTGCAGTGATCTTGGAGCCCCCTAAAATAAAGTCTCTCACTGTTTCCACTGTTTCCCCATCTATTTGCCAGGAAGTGATGGGCTCAGACGCCATGATTTTAGTTTTCTGAACAGCGAATTTTAAGCCAACTTTTTCATTCTCCTCTTTCACTTCCATCAAGAGGCTCTTTAGTTTTTCTTCACTTTCTGCCATAAGGGTGGTGTCATCTGTGTATTGGAGGTTATTGATATTTCTCCTGGCAATCTTGACTCCAGCTTGTGCTTCTTCCAGCCCAGCATTTCGTATGATATACTCTGCATATAAGTTAAATAAGCAGGGTGACAATACAGCCTGGACATACTCCTTTCTCAATTTGGAACCAGTCTGTTCCATGTCTAGTTCTAACTACTGCTTCTTGACCTGCATACATATTTCTCAGGAGGCAGGTAAGGTGGTCTGTTATCCCCATCTCTTTGAGAATTTTCCACAGTTTGTTGTGATCCACACAGTCAAAGGCTTTGGCATAGTCAATAAATAAAAAAAAACATTTGTTTACATATTACTTATAGTTGTTTTTCTGTTATAATTACAGGGTTCACTAGTTATGGCAGAAATCATATGGCCCACAATTTGTAAAATATTTACCATCAGGCCTCTTACATAAAAAGCTTGCTAATCCCTAATGTAGAAGATCAGTTTTTTGTTTTGTGTTTAATATATATCTTTTAAAGCATGGAGCCTTAACCACTGGACCACCAGGAAAGTCCCTATCGGATGTCTTACATTGCTCCAAAATATCCTCCAGACTCTTATCTGACTAAGATACCTGTACTTTCTCTGACTTTGATCTTTTTTAAAAATTACTCTCACATTCTATATTGCCTGTAAACCATATTATGATCTTCAAAGATTAAATAAGGATATAAGCTTATAAATAACTCCAGTTATAGAATGCAGTTTGGAGTGTTAGTCTTTTCTTTTCTTAAGGAGGGGATAATTGAGACAAAAGAATAATGTTTCTTCAGAAAAATATATCTAAATACAATAGCATCATGCCTAATAATTATTCTCCAGCTATTTGCCTCCAATTTCACCACAATATAATCCAGCTAACTTTTTAAAATAGTTATTTATTTGGCTGCATTGGGTCTTCATTGTGGCAGATGGAGTCTTTTGTTGCAGTCCTTAGTTGCCTTAAGGCATGTGGGATCTTAGTTCCCCAATTAGGAATCAAACCCCAATCCCCTGCACTGCAAGGCATATTCTTAACCACTACCACCAGGGAAGACCCCATCTAAAATATTTTGAAATTATCTCTCCAAAACACAGATCACATCATACTACTTTCCTGTTCCAATACCTTAGAAGTACTACTCACTAATTAAAGCTCAAATTTCTAAGCATGGCTTTGAAAGTCCTTCACAACACACCACCATCTTATCTGTCCAGGCTTATCTCCCAGCCTGTCACCAATGTATCCTGCACTCATGTGAATCTGTACAAGGCATTTCTGGACAAGCCTTTCCCTTCCCTCCCCACCTTCAAACCTCTCCCCCTCCCCTCTTTCCAAACCACACAAAAAATAATTCTTGTTGCCCTTTTTTTCTAACATGCTTCCCAGCCTAGATCAATATGGAAAAAGTCAAATTGTTAGTGATTATTATTATGAGTGTTTTATTTTTATAACAACTAAAATCCTTGATTTTCTTATTTTTTATTAACACAGAAAATTGTTTCATCACTCCTTCTCAAGTTCAGCTCCAGAACTGTATCTTTTAGCCCCAAATCATCTCCCTTCTGTGATTAATGTTTGCATTGTAGAATACACAGAAGCAATCTACCTTAATGATCAAAAGGTTTGCCTTTGGAGTCAACTGAATTTGGGTTCAGCGACTTAATGTCATTTGTAAAATTAGATGATAATACTCATTAAAGTTGTTAAAAATGTCCAGTTCAGAAGCACAGTCTATGCACCTTCCCTGTGAATACACAGCAGATCTGAAATTCAGTGGTAATCAGTAGAATGCATTTCAAATAATGATGAATGACATTAGAGGCTATTCATGCCAAAGCCAAGTGTAGGTGCCTCAGTCAACAACCCCAACTGACAGCTAGCATCAGCTTCCAGATATGTGAGTAAGGACATTTCTAGAAGATTCCAGTCCTAGATTTCATGCTCTCACTGCTAAGACCTGAGACTTCATGAATCTTAGAAAGCCATCTCCCCTGTGCTCTGTCTAAATTGTTGACCCAGAATCTGTCAGCACAATAAAATTGTTGTCTCAAGCTGCCAAGTTTGGGGATTATTTGTTGCACAGCAATACCTCAAAGGATTATTATGAGGATTAAATGAAACTTGTATATAAAGTGATGAGCTTGGTGTTTAGCAAAATAAACCCTCAGTGGATGGGATTTAACAAGGGCTAAACTCTTCAATGCATTTGGCTTTGCTCAAAATATTTAGGATATAAGAGATGCCTAATATATACTTGTTGACTTGACGTGATTACAGACTTGAGGACAGAAAAGATGAAGTTGCAGAGAAATCACAATCTCATTTTCCTGACCTGAGAGGAATTTTTTAAATGCTATTAAAGGAAACAATTCTTCCTTTAGCAATCCATCAAATTCTAACATTTATCTTGGCAAAAAAACATATTTTCATTTAATTCTTTCCTTCTCCTCTAAGTCTAAGGTAAATAAAACCATTAAGTATTTGCATTTAGTGAATAATAGTTGATTTGGTATCATATGATTATCACTTATATGTGGAATCTAAAATGTAACACAAGTGAACCTATTTTTGAAACAAAAACAGAATCACAGACATAAAGTCTGTACTGGTGATTTCCAAGGGGGAGGTGGTAGGGGAGGAATGGAGTGAGAGGTTGGGATTACCAGATACAAGCTATTACATATAGAATGGACAACAAAGTCCTACTGTAGAGCATAGTGAGCTATATCCAGTATCCTATAATAAACCATAATGGAAAAGAATGTTTTTATTTTATTTTATTATTATTATTATTTTTAATTTTCTTTACTTTATTGTGTTGGTTTTGCCATACATTGACATGAAACTGCCGTGGGTTTACATATGCTCCCTTTCCAGAACCCCCCTCCCTCCTCCCTTCCGATTCCCTCCCCCTGGGTCATCTCAGTGAACCAGCCCCGAGCATCAGCCCTGGGCTGGCAATTGATTTCACATATGATAATTAACATATTTCAATGCCATTCTCCCATATCATCCCACCCTTGCCCTCTTCCACAGAGTTCACGAGTCTGTTCTATACATCTGCATTCCTTTTGCTGTCTCGCATGCAGGGTTCTTGTTACCATCTTTCTAAATTCCATATACATGAGTTAGTATACTGTATTGTTGTTTTTCCTTCTGGCTTACTTCACTCTGGATAATAGGCTCCAGTTCCGTCCACCTGAGTAGAACTGATTCAAATGAATTTCTTTTTAATGCTGAGTAATATTCCATTGTGTATATGTACCACAGCTTTCTTATCCATTTGTCAGTTGATGGGCATCTAGGTTGCTTCCATGTCCTGGCTATTGTAAACAATGCGGTGATGAACATTGGGGTACATGTGTCTCTTTCAATTCTGGTTTCCTCGGTGTGTATGCCCAGCAGTGGGATTGCTGGGTCATATGGCAGGTCTATTTGCAGTTTTTTAAGGAATCTCCACACTATTGTCCATAGTGGCTGTACTAGTTTGCATTCCCACCAACCGTGTAAGAGGGTTCCCTTTTCTCCACATCCTATCCAGCATTTATTGCTTGTAGATTTTTGGATTGCAGCCATTCTGACTGGTGTAAAGTGGTACCTCATTGTGGTTTTGATTTGCATTTCTCTGATAATGAGTGATGTTGAGCATCTTTTTATGTGTTTGTTAGCCATTTTTATATCTTCTTTGGAGAAATGTCTGTTTAGTTCTTTGGCCCACTTTTTGATTGGGTCGTTTATTTTTCTAGCATGGAGCTGCAGGAGTTGCTTGTATATTTCTGAAAGTTAAAGGCTGGAAAAAGATATTCCATGCAAATAAAGACCAAAAGAAAGCAGGACTGGCAATACTCATATCAGATAAAGTAGACTTTAAAATAAAGGCGGTGAAAAGAGATAAAGATGGACATTACATAATGATCAAAGGATCAATCCAAGAAGAAGAAATAACAATTATAAATATATATGCACCCAACATAGGAGCACCACAATATGTAAGGCAAATGCTAACAAGTATGAAAGGGGAAATTAACAATAACACAATAATAGTGGGAGACTTTAATACTCCACTCACACCAATGGATAGATCAAATAAACAGAAAATTAACAAGGAAACTCAAACTTTAAATGATACAATAGACCAGTTAGACCTAATTGATATCTATAGGTCATTCCACCCCAAAACAATGAATTTCACCTTTTTCTCAAGCGCACACAGGACCTTCTCCAGAATAGATCACATCCTGGGCCATAAATCTAGCCTTGGTAAATTCCAAAATATTGAAATCATTCCAAGCATCTTTTCTGACCACAGTGCAGTGAGATTAGATATCAATTACAGGAGAAAACCATTTAAGAATTCCAACATATGGAGGCTCAACAACACACTGCTGAATAACCAACAAATCACAGAAGAAATCAAAAAAGGAAAAGAATATTTTTAAAAAGAATGTATATATGTGTATATCTAAGTCACTTCGCTGTACAATAGTAATTAACACAACATTGAAAATCAATTATTGCTGTTGCTGTTCAGTCACTAAGTTGTGTCCGATTCTTTGAGACCCCATAGATTGTAGCACACCAGGCTTCCCTGTCCTTCAGCATCCCAGAACTTGCTCAGACTCATGTCAATTGAGTCGACGATGCCATCTAACAATCGTATGATATGCCACTCTCTTCTCCTCTGCCCTCCATCTTTCCCAGCATCAGGGTCTTTTCCAACGAGTTGGCTCTTTGCATCAGGTGGCCAAAGTATTGGAGCTTCAGCTTCAGCTGAATATTTTCAATGAATACTTTCAGTGAATATTCAGGGTTGATTTTCTTTAGGATTGCCTGGTTTGATCTCCTTGCTGTCCAAGGGACTCTCAAGAGTCTTCTCCAGTACCACAGTTCAAAAGCATCAGGTCTTTGGCACTCAGCCTTTTTGATGGTCCAACTCTCACATCTGTTACTGACTACTGGAAAAAATTATAGCTTTAACTATATAGATCTTTGTATGTTGTCTAGTTTTGTCATAGCTTTTCTTCCAAGGAGCAAGATGTCTTAATTTCATGGCTGCAGTCACCATCTGGAGTGATTTTGGAGCCCCCAAAAATACAGTCTCTCACTCTTTCCATTTTTCCCCGTCTACCTGCCATGAAGTGATAGGACCAGATGCCATGAAAGCTGAGTTTTAAGCCAGCTTTTTCACTTTCCTCGTTTACCTTCATCAAAAGGCTCTTTATTTTCTCTTAGTTTTCTTCGAAAAGGGTGGTGTCATCTGCATATCTGAGGCTATTGATATTTCTCCTGGCGATCTTGATTCCAGCCTGAGCTTCATCCAGTCTGGCATTTTACATTATGCACTCTGCATAGAAGTTACATAAGTAGGGTGACAATATACAGCCTTGACTTACTTCTTTCTCAGTTTGGAAGCATCCATTGTTCCATGTCCAGTTCTAACTGTTGCTTCTTGACCTGCATACAGGTTTCTCAGGAGGCAGGTAAGATGGTCTGGTAGTCCCATTCCTTAAGAATTTTTCACAGTTTGTTGTGATCCACACAATCAAAGGCTTTAGCATAGTCAATGATATAGAAGTAGATATTTTCCGGAATTCCTTTCCTTTTTCCATGATCCAGTGGATGCTGGCAATTTGATCTCTGGTTCCTCTACCTTTCCTAAATCCAGCTGTATATCTGGAAGTTCTTGGTTCACATATTGCTGAAGCATAGCTTGAAGGATTTTGAGCATTATCTTGCTAGCATGTGAAATGAGTGCAATTGTACAGTAGTTGAACATTCTTTGGCTCTGCCCTTCTTTGGGACTGGAATGAAAACTGAACTTTGCCAGTCCTATGGCCACTGCTGAGTTTTCCAAATTTGCTGGCATACTGAGTGCAGCACTTTCACAGCATCATCTTTGAGAATTTGAAATAGCTCAGCTGGAATTACATCACCTCCACTAGCTTTGTTCATAGTAATTATTCTAAGGCCCCCTTGACTTCACACTCCAGGATGTCTGTCTCAAGGTGAGTGAACACACCATTGTGGTTATCTAGGTCATTAAGATTTTTTTGTACAGTTTTTCTATGTATTCTTGCCACCTCTTCTTAATATTTTCTGCTTGTGTTAAGTCCTTGTCATTTCTGTCCTTTATCGTGCCCATCTTTGGAGGAAATATTCTCCTGGTATCTCTAATTTTCTTAAAGACATCTCTAGTCTTTCCCATTCTATTGTTTCCCTTTATTTGTTGCTGAGGAAGGCTTTTTTATCTCTCCTTGCTATTCTTTGGAACTCTGCATTAAGATGGGATCATCTTTCCTTTTCTCTTTTGCTTTTCGCTTCTCTTCTTTTCTCAGCTATTTGTAAGGCCTCCTTAGAGAACTATTTTGTCATTTTGTGTTTCTCTTTCATGAGGATGATTTTGGTCACCACCTCCTGTACAATATTATAAACCTCCATCCATAGTTCTTCAGGCATTCTATCAGATCTAATCCCTTGAATCTACTTGTCACTTTCACTTTATAATCACAGGGATTTGATTTAGGTCATACCTGAATGGCCTAGTGGTTTTCCTTACTTTCTTCAACTTAGTATGAATTTTTCAATAAGGAGCTCATGATCTGAGCTACAGTCAGCTCCCAGTCTTGTTTTTGCTGACTGTATAGAGCTTCTCCACCTTTGGCTACAAAGACAATAATCAATCTGATTTCTGTATTGACCATCTGATGTCCATGTGTAGAATCATCTCTTCAATTGTTGGAAGAGGGTGTCTGCTACGACCTGTGTGTTCTCTTGGTCTATGTGTTCTGTTAGCCTCTGCCCTGCTTCATTTTGTACTCCAAGGCCAAACTTGCCTGTTACTCCAGGTATCTCTTGACTTTCTACTTTCAAATTCCAATCCCTTATGATGAAAAGAACATATTTTTTTCGTGTTAGTTCTAGAAGGTATTGTATGCCTTCATAGAACTGTTCAACTTCAGCTTAATCAGGATTAGTGGTTGGGGCATATACTTGGATTACTGTGATGATGAATGGTTTGCCTTGGAAAGGAATCAAAATCACTCTGTTATTTTTGAGATTGCACCCAAGTACTGCATTTTGGACTCTTTCGTTGATTATGATGGCTACTTCATTTCTTCTAAGGGATTCTTGCCCACAGTAGTAGATATAATGGTCACCTGAATTAAATTTGCCCACTCCAGTCCATTTTAGTTCACTGATTCCTAAAATGTCGATTTTCACTCTTGCCATCTCCTGTTTGACCACTTCCAATTTACCTCGATTCATGGACCTAGCATTCCAGGTTCCTAAGTACTGTCCTTTACAGCATCAGACTTTATTTTCACTGCCAGACACATCCACAACTGGGCATCATTTCCACTTTGGCTCAGCTTCTTCATTCTTTTTGAAGCTATTTCTCCCCTCTTTCCAGTAGCATATTGAACATCTACTCAACTGTGGGGCTTATCTTCTGGTGTGATATCTTTTTGTCTTTTCATACTGTTCATGTAGTTCTCAAGGCAAGAATATTGAAGTGGTTTGCCATCAACTATACTTCAATTATATAAACTATGCTTCAGTTAAATAAATAAATAAACTAATAAATAAACTTTTAAAAAAATTAGTTAATTTGGGGAAAAAAACCGACACTAGCGAGCAAATATGGGATATGAATAAGGCAGTGGTTCACATCTGTCCCAACCTTCACTGCAGCTCTGAAGTAAGGAAGGTTTTTCCTTTCTCATTTTTTCTTTTATACCCTCAAACCCTCTCCACAATCCACCTTCATCACTGTCATCCTCTCTCCATTACTGTCATTTACTACATCTCATTGTATAGAGTCAAATATGTTCCAAAGAATTTTTGTACCTAAATCATTTTAAGAAAAAAAATTTTTTTCTGGAGACAGAACCCCACCTAAAATTGTGGGATACATTGGTCACAAGTAAGAAAGGCTTCTTTGATTCACAAAATCTCTTTGGAAAACAAACCCTCATTTCTCATCTACCTTGTCACAACTCGAACAAGAGATGGTATAAAATGACTGGATGTGGCTTGCCTAACTTCTAATCCATGAAGTCTTAATCTTCCCATGGATGAAGCAATGTGACCACTGCAGGCATCTTCCTTAGAAGGAATCTGAAGAGTGCTAGTCCAATCAATGACAACATTCTAATGTCTATGTTCTGTGTCTGATCAATGATCTTCACCTCCTTTTCCAGTTAGAAAACTTAACTCTAATCTTAGCTGTTTTGGGACTAAGTTCCTGCTTTGTTAGGCTTCCCTGGTGGCTCAGCAGTAAAGAATCCAACTGCAATACAGGATCTGGTTCACTCTCTGGATTGGGAAGATCCTCTGGAGAAAGGAATATCATCCCACTCCAGTATTCTTTCCTGGGAAATCCCATGGACCGAGAAGTCTGGCAGGCTATTGCCCTTGGAGTCACAAAAGAGTCAGACATGACTTAGTGACAAAAAACAAAAAAACCTGCCTTGCTGTTGCTAATCAACTGCTCGGGAAATTCCAATCTCCCTCTTAAATTCCTGAGAAGCAGCTGGAGGTCTTACAAGCTATAGTAGACTTCACAATTAGGGTTCCAACATTACTTGTGTAAGTGCCCTACCTCACCGAACTAGCTAGCCTTTGCAGCACTGTAACACACTTTTGTCAGACCACCCCCTCCCAACTAATAGCTTGCCTGCCACTTGGTTGATATCCCTTCTGAATGTTGTATTCCGCCATATGTGGAGTTTCCCCAGCATCTGCCCCAGCATTAGTACATTAATAGTAACATGAGGGTGAATACCTTCTCAGTCTTGTAGATGGTTCTATTTTACAATTATAACATGACAAATTAAATATGCAAATTCCTTTGCGCCTTGAACTGTTCCTTAGAGGAGCAAAAAGAGCACTTCAAAATATCTGTAAAATGAGGTGAAAGGACAGAGGTTTCAGTGATCTGAGTAATGATTTCCCTGCTGAGAAAAGGGCAAACAGTAAATACTTTCATTTCATTGAATACTAAAGATACAGAAACTATGACTTTTTAATTAATCTCCAAAACACTGTCCACAAATTCTCTTGGCTCTAAGGCAATCTTTTAATGGGAAAAAAAAAATTTTTAATAACAAAAAGAAGGAGGAGATAGGAACATCTTTCACCCAAAAACTGGCCTCACACTCGTTTTTGATTCAGAGTACTCTCTGAGGAGTGTGGGTGGGGAAGAAGTGTAAACTGTTACGATCTGTGGTCCTTTTCCATGGGGAGAAAGTCTGGAAGATAATGAGACAGAATTGCTTGGCAGGGCTCCCCAAGGACAAGGCCAACAAGCTTCGGGTGGCAGCTCCAAAAGCATAACTGTACGTTTCTTAGATTTCTCACCCATTAAAATTCCAGGAAAAGGAGGGTAAATATGCAAGTAGCCAACTCAAACTTCCTGTTACATGTACCTCCTATAAAATAACAAGAAGAAGACTGTATGGCAAGAACACTTGAACAGCCAGGCCAGTTTTTCCAGGTACTCAGAAAGATGTGGAAGATAAATGTCATCCTGGATGTTTGCAAGGTTTTGTTTTCAAATAATTAATTTGACTGTTAAGGACAGAAGGTACTCCTGCAAGTGTTACCAAGGTGTTTCATGAGAGAGATCTCTGCTGTTGTACCTGGTGATTCTGCTGTGCCTGTGGAGTATGTGTAGGGAGGCACGTTATTTAGAAAGGACTGGCACTGGCAGATTGAAGGATCGATGAAAATGAGAAGAACATCTCTGGCCAAGTAAAGCTGAACTATTGGTAGAGAAAGAAAAACATAGTGTGGACTACAGTTTCATGGCATTGCCACGAAAGTGATGAAGTGCCATGTACGTCATTTCCTATGATGGCGGCCAACAAGTCCTCCCATCTGTGCGTGTACAATGGAGAAGACACTGGCAACCCTCTCCAGTACTCCTGCCTAGAAAATCCCATGGATGGAGGAGCCTGGTAGGCTGCAGTCCATGGGGTTGCTAAGAGTTGGACACAACTAAGCAACTTCGCTTTCACTTTTCACTTTCATGCATTGGAGAAGGAAATGGCAACCCACTCCAGTGTTCTTGCCTGGAGAATCCCAGGGACGGGGAGCCTGGTGGGCTGCCGTCTATGGGGTCACACAGAGTTGAACACGACTGAAGCGACTCAGCAGCAGCAGAAGTGCATGTACATGTAATTTCTTCCATTGAGAGGTGGACTGTATTTCCCTGCCCCTTGAAACTGGGCTGGCCTAATGACTTGCTTTGACCAGAAGAAAACAGTGGAAGTGACGGGACTTCACTGGGATTTCTTTTTTTAAAATTAACTTTTACTGGAGTACAGTTGCTTTACAATGTTATGTTAGTTTCTACTGTACAGCAAAGTGACTCAGCTATATGTACAAATATATCCCCTTTCTTTTGGACCCCCTTCCCATTTAGGTCACCACAGAGCACTGAATAGAGTTCCCTGTGCTATACTGTAGGTTCTCATTAGTTATCTATTTTATATGTAGTATCAATAGTGTATATATGTTAATCCCAACCTCCCAGTTCTTCCTGGTATCTATACATTTGTTTTCAATGTCAGTGTCTCTACTTCTGCTTCGCAAATAAAACCATCTATGCCACTTCTCTAGATTCCACATATATTTACTGGGACTTCTGTCGGAGTCAAGACTTTAAGAGATCTTGTAGCTTCTACTTTTACCTTCTTAGAAGGTAAAAGCTACTATACAAAGAAGCTTGGGCTAGACTACCACATGATGAGGGACCAGATGGAGAAAGAGGCCAGTCAGCCCAGACTTTCCAGTTCAGCTGAGGAAATAGACATGAACGAAGCCATCTTGAATATAAAAAAAAAAATCCAGCAGAGGTCCCAGTTGAATACAGCCAAGACCAAGTGGAGCAGAAGAGCATCCCAATGAAGCTCAGAGAACCCAAAGCATTGAGAAACTATAAGTGGTTGATGTTTGAAGCTAGCTTTGAGTAATAAGTAAATAACCAAGACAGATTCTCTGTCCCCAGTGACAATGAAGAGATACATACCTTGACTGATGAGTAAACTACCTAAGTGAACAACTTTTGGGTAAGCAAGTGGGTTTCTGAAGAAAGAAAAATAAAAAGTAACAATCTAAGCAATAACAAGGCTAACACCAGCTCTGACAGGATGAACAAAGGGCGGATAAACTGGGATTAAGCAGAAAGATTTTCCTGGACACTTTTAAACTCAGAGCACTTGGTGGAGTCCCAGAAGTCTAAGTGATACAAAACAGAAAGAGTCCTTTCCAAGGTTTCCCAAGCCAGCCTGGAAAAAAAAAAGGAAGCAGTTATAGGATCTCTTACTTTAGATTTCTAGAGAAGACCTTGAGCCAAGGATTTGAATGAAAGCAGTTTGTCAGGAGGTATAAGGAACAAAGACAGGTGAGGGAGAAATTTATACAGAGAATGAAGGCAACCAAAGTTAGTAAATTAGTTATGGGAGCTGGAGACTGGGAATCTCTGGGAAGTGATGCAGAATAAACACCTCAGGTGCACGCCCAGCAGTGAGAGAGCTGAATGAATATGTTTGTCTATTGATAGATAATAGACAAACAGATGACAGGTAGGTAGGTAGGTAGGTAGACAGACAGATAGATTAGATAGTTTATAAATAGATGATAGACACATAGAGAGATAGATAGATAGGAGAAACAGATGAAAGAAAGGAAGAGAGAAAGAGGGAGAGAGGAAGGGAAGGAGACTTGGAGGGAGGAAATAAGGAAGAAGGAAGCAAGTTGATACACAGATGATAAATACATGGATAGGTTTCCAAGACTGCTGGAAAAAGGAGTAGAGAATGCTTCCTAATATATTCCAGGAAACTAATTTCCTGGAGAAAGGCAAAGTAACAGATACATTGATTGATGCTAACAGTGGAATTCACAGACAATCCTTGTGAAAAACAACTCACTTGACTGTGATCTTTGCCACGTTAGGAGCTAGACAAGCAGCAACCTCATCTCAGAATCGAATAGAATTCCTCCACAGAAAAGATAACCACAAATAAAACATACCAGAGGCTTGGCAGTCAGAAAGTCATGACTCCTCCCTTTATGTCACAACTTTCTACAGGCAGCCAAGTGATTAGCTAGACACCACTAATAAAAACTGTATCTCATGAGGACATAAATTTTATTCAGTAATGAGATAAAATATAATAACTGAGAAGCCTACTATTTCAAAATGTCAAATGAATTATTATTTTCATGGCAGAAATCTTCAAAGTGGTAAGAGAAAAACTGCATATTAAGCAACTATAGTAAAATAGTAAGCAACTGAATAAAATGAAAGAAAAAATCAGATTGGCATTTCTGCTTTCTAATTTTTGTATTTTGATCAGCTTCTTCATAAATCAATTTAACTGTTTATGCATCTGATATTTATTAAAATATAGACACTTAAACATTAGTCTATTAAATTGTTCATGATTTTTAGTTATTCCCACTGCTAAACTATCAAAAGCATACATTTAATGTTTATTTAAAGGTTTTCATAATTATAGTTTTATTTCTATTTTTGTGTATTGCTATATGAATTCATCAAGTAGAAATGCCCCTTTAGAGGAGCGATTAAAGTATGTATTATAATTGAATATGATAAACAGTAATGACTTTTGTTGTTCTTAATCTTTAATTTTTCATTCTTATTGTTTCTACAGTATGGCTATTCTAATAAAAATATCCTAGTCTGAGAAATCAAAATATAAACACATATCAAAATTCCTATTTCATTTTTTACAGAAATAAATAATCTGAAAATTTCTGTGAAACCAAAAAAGACCCTGAATAGTCAAAGCAATCTTGAGAAAAAAGAACAAAGCTGGAAGCATCACCTTCTCTAATTTCAAAGTATATTACAAAAGCTATAGTAATCAAAATAGTATGATAGTGGCATAAAAATACACAAAGATCAATAGTACAGAATAGAGAGCCAAGAAATAAAGCCAGTCAACTAGTATATTCTAAGGGAGCCAAGAATATAAAAATGGAGAAAGGACAGTCTCTTCAATCAATGGTGTTGGGAAAACTGGACAGCCACATAAAAATAATGAATGTGTATCTTAAACCACACACAGAAATCAGCTCAAAATGAACTAAATACTTGAACATAGGACCTGAAAGCATAAAACTCCTAGGAGAAAACATATGTAGTAAACTCCTTGTCATCGATCTTGGCAATGATAAGATAGGCAAAAATAAACAACTGGGACTACACCAAAAAAAAGAAGCTTGTGCACAACAAAGGAAACCATCAACAAAATGAAAAGGCAATCTATTGAATGGGAGAAAATATTTGTAAAGCATATACCTGATAAACGGGTAATATTCACAATATATAAGGAACTCATACAACTTAACAGCAAAAAAATGAATTACTGCAGATGGTGATTGCAGACATGAAATTAAAAGACACTCCTTGGAAGGAAAGTTATGATCAACCTAGACAGCATATTAAAAAGCAGAGACATTACGTTGTCAACAAAGGTCCATTTAGTCAAGGCTATGATTTTTCCAGTAGTCATACATGGATGTGAGAGTTGGACTGTGAAGAAAGCTGAAGGCAGAAGAATTGATGCTTTTGAACTGTGATGTTGGAGAAGACTCTTGAAAGTCCCTTGGACTGCAAGGAGATCCAACCAGTCCATCCTAAAGGAGATCAGTCCTGAGTGTTCACTGGAAGGACTGATGTTGAAGATGAAACTCCAATACTTTGGCCACCTCATGTGAAGAGTTGACTCATTTGAAAACACCCTGATGTTAGGAAAGATTTAAGGCAGGAGGAGAAGGGGACGACAGAGGATGAGATGGTTGGATGGTATCACCGACTCAATGGACATGAGTTTGGGTAAACTCCGGGAGTTGGTGATGGACAGGGAGGCCTGGCGTGCTGCGGTTCATGGGGTTGCAAAGAGTCGGACACAACTGAGCAACTGAACTGAACTGAACTGAGAGGATCTGAACAGACATTTACCCAAAGAAGACATACAAATGATCAACAGGTACATGAAAAGATGTTCAAATCACTAATCACCAGGGAAATATAAATCAAAAGCACAATGAGATACTATCTCACACCTATTATAATGGTTATTATTTCTAAAAAAGATAAGAAATAACAAGTGTTGGACATTTTGCAAAGAAAAGGAAAACTTTGTGCACTCTTAGTGGGAATATAAATTGGGAGCAGTCTCTATAGAAAACAATATGGAGGTTCCTTAAAAAATAAGAGAACTACTATACAGTCCATCAGTTCCACTTCTGGGTATTTTTCCAAACAAAACAGAAAGCACTAATTCAAAAAGACATATGTGTCCCCATGTTTATTGCAGTATTATTTACAACAGCCAAGATATGGAAGCAACCTAAGTGTCCATCAATATATGAAGAAAATGTGGTAGACTGGAGGAATGGATCCTGAGGGCATTATGCTAAGTGAAATAATTCAGACAGAAAAAGACAAATACCATATAATCCTACTTATATGTAGAGTCTAAAAAATCAACAACAACAAAAAAACTGAGCTCATAGTTAAAAGGAATAAACCTCCAGCTATAAAATAAGTCATGGGATATAATGTATAGCATGTGATTATAGTTAGTAATACTGTCTTGCATATTTTAACGTTGATAAGTGAAAGTGAATATTGCTCAGTCATGTCCGACTGTTTGTGAACCCATGGACTGTAGCCCACCAGGCTCCTCTGTCCATAGGACTCTCCAGGCAAGAATACTGGAGTAAGCTGCCATTTCCTCCTCCAGCGAATCTTCCCACCCAGGGATTCAACCCAGGCCTCCCACATTACAGGCAGACTCTTTACTGTCTGAGCTACCATGGGATGTTCTAAGAAAGGATATTAAAAGTTCTCATTATGGACTTCCCTGGTTGTCCAGTGGTTAGGAATTCACCTGCCAATGCAGGGAACACAGGTTCTATCCCTGGTCCAGGAAGATTTCATGTGCTGCAAAGCAACTAAGCCTGTGTGCCACAACAAGTGAGCCCGCACCCTACAGTCTGCAAGCTGCAACTATTGAGCCCTTGAGCTGTAAGCCCCTGCGCCCTTGAGCCCATGTTCCACAACAAGAGAAGCTACCTCAATAAGAAGCCCAAGCACTGCAAATAGAGAGTAGCCCCCATTTGTGACAACTAGAGAAAGCCCATGCACAGAAACAAAGACCTGGGGCAGCCAAAAACAAAAATACATTGACTAAAAATAGTAAGTTCTTATCACAAGAAAATAAAATCTTGTTACTATGTATACTGATAGATGTTAACTAGACCTACTGTGATGATCATTTCACAGTATATATGAATATTTGAATTATTATATTGTACACCTGAAATTAATACAATGTTATATGTCAACTATACCATAATAAAAAGATATTCATCAAAGTAATATTTATAGTAGTAACAATTTAGAAATAGAATAATAAACTATGGAGGTGATTAAATTATGGCCTATCTATCCAAAGGAATATGACAGTAAATGATAAGTGCATTGATTGTTTTCTATGATCTTAGAAAATGTTTATGTCCTACTCTTAAAAGATAAATAAAAATTATTTATAATTATATAAAAACAAAAAAACATGATATTGAGAGATGAGTTTAAGACAACTCAAAAATGTTTACATATTAAATAATAGCTTATGTCTGTCAATTCAATGTCAGACACTGTAATTGGAAAAAGACAAAAATACTTTTAAACAAAAAATACTGAAGAGCAAAATTTCCTTCTGTTAGCACAGTTAACTTACGAAATGCTAATAAACATCTACTCTTTACAGAGTGATGCTATCTACAAGGTATTATGGATATTTAATCTGTACAGCAACTTCTATTGCCAACTTCACAGATGGCAATAAAAAGAAAGACATTAGCTCATGTTCTCACAACCAACAAGGAATGAGGGATCCCATAGCTAGCTAATCCTCACAGTGTAAACCCAAAACGAGGATTCTGATGGCTTTTGCAACACCAGAGACAATTTCCTCTTTTCTATCCAGGAGCACCAGGTTGACAGTGCCACTAAAGATTTAAGATGAAGATCATGCTTCCATTACAATTTAAAAATAACAGAGACGAGAGTTATGTCAGCAAAATTTCTTAAATGTTTAATAATAACATTTTGACAATTCATGAACTGGGAAAATGAAAACAGTAATAGTGCAAACTCTTTTTAATGGTTTTAATTAGCGCTCATTGCATAACACTCAAAAACCAGAAAAAAATTTAAAAGACAATAATCATACCCAGGAACATGGTACAGAAATTTAACAGCTGTGCAGAAATATCCTTTTTGGAAGAAACTTAAGATTATCTGATCCAGTTCTACTCTGAGTACCTAAAGCAATTTTTCCCCAATAAGGGTAACTTTCTCAGATCACATAGCTACAAAGTGGTGGAAAGTAAACAAGACCTGTATCTTCCTTCTACACGTCCCATTATCTTTGCGGCCTCATGGACCTCTTTGCAACCCACCAGGCTCCTCTATCCATGGGATTTTCCAGGCAAGAATACTGGAGTGGTTTGCCACACCCTCCTTCAGGAGATCTTCCCAATCCAGGGATCGAACCCATGTCTCTTATATCTCCTGCATTGGCAGGTGGGTTCTTTACCACTAGCATCAACTGGGAAGTGCCCTACAACATGATGCCATCCTCTTTTTATAAAACTTTATGTGTGGACCATTTTAAAAGTCTTTGTTGAATTTTTTACAATATTGCCCCTGCTTTATGTTTTGGTTTTTTGGCACCAAGGCATGGGGGATCTTAGCTCCCCAATCAAGGATTGAACCAGCACTCCCTATACTGAGAGGCAAAGTCTTAACCACCAGACCACAGGGAAGTCCCTGCCATCCTCTTAGCGTTGGTTTAACAAGAGGACACAGCCTGCTGGGGGAAATGCAGAGGTGAAGTCATTGATCACCAGCTAACCAGCTTAGTCATACAAGCTCCATAAAGGAGGCTGGCAATTTACAGAGTAGTCAAAAGAAGACAGTTTTTTCCCATATGCTTTAAAATAAATCTGAAAACAAGAATGCCCTTTAGAGGACAAGCTTCAATGTAATCAGACCCACAGTCCATTGGATGAGTGACTACACATTTTTTTCAGCCTACCTCTTCTGATTGTTGCCCTTCTGATATGACTCACTGACACTTTGGAAAGCATCTATTATGGTTTGAATTTCTGCATCTGTTTCTGGAAGTTGCAGGGGAGAACTGGAATTAATTTTGGATTATTGGTACTGTTGCAAAAGACTAGAAAATGGTTTGCAGTATTTCAAAACAATGGCAAACACAAAATTATTTGTAAAACAAATCTCAATTACATTTTAAATCTTAGATTGGAGTCCTCCTTTATTCCCCAGTTTGTGTATCACTTCCAAGATAGAATGTGAATTAATTATAATATCCATCAAAAAATATTTTTAGTAGTATGACTACCTTGACAGCTTAAGGTGGCAAATAAGGATATACCTCTGTAATTTTCAAATTAACTGTTCAAATATCCACTTGCCAGGAACTGTGGAAGAACTCTGGAAGTTTCTCTATTCTAGAACAGCCAGTCTGGCTTTCAAATAACAGGTAGAGAGAGAATTATGCATCTGATCAGTCCTTGTTTCATCATCATTGCTTTTGTTGCAGACAGAGAGTTTTCTGAAGGTCATGCCATGGTCACTGTCTAAATGATTTCATAGGTGATCCATAACCACAAGTTTTCTTAAAATAAGACAGGTCCCTTTCCTTTGATGGTACTTCACCATGAGGCTCTTATGAACATAGTTATTTTATTTGCATTCATGGGTTTGGTTTTGTGCCCCACGCCCACCCAGGCTAGCAGAAACAAGAGAGATTTCTGGCCTCATCCCAAAGTTGCCCTCGAACCAGCCCACCCCACTCAGGGAGCCCATGGGAAATCTGTACCTTGAGCCCAGGCACTTTCTCCCTGCTGTGAGCTCCATCGTGTAAATCTTCAGTATTCCTGCAAGCGAAGGAGACATCGGTCAGCACCCCCTCAGATCTCACAGAGGGTATGATATACTGACCTTTGATAACTGAAGCGATAATAATAATAATTAATAGTTAGGGTCTGTTCTCAGCACTTGGTTCATTTAATCCTCATAGAGATGCTATGGAGTAAATATTAATTTTTGCCCCATTTTTCTGATCAAAGAATGGAGACAGAGAAAAGTAAGGTAACATAGCTAGTAACCACGAAAAGCCTGGCTCAAATTCTGTGCTCTTAACCACATCATCCTTAAAATCAGAACAGAAGAAGGGCAGGAGGAATTGAAAGATTGGAACTGACACATATACACTATTGATACTAT
This sequence comes from Antilocapra americana, assembly GCA_007570785.1. Classification (NCBI taxonomy): domain Eukaryota; kingdom Metazoa; phylum Chordata; class Mammalia; order Artiodactyla; family Antilocapridae; genus Antilocapra; species Antilocapra americana. The sequence continues at coordinate 1,235,703 of ML660812.1, read as the reverse complement.
AGATAAAATAGATAACTAATGAGAACCTACTGGATAGTGGAGAGAACTCTACTTAATGCTCTGTGGTGACTGAATGGGAAGGAAGTCCAAAAGGGAGAGGATATACATATACCTATGGCTGATCATTTTGCTGTACCTTAGAAACTAACACAACATTGTAAAGCAACTATACTCCAATAAAAATCCATCTAAAAAATATCAGAACAAAAGAAAGCTGTGGTACATATACACAATGGAATATTACTCAGCATTAAAAAGAAATTCATTTGAATCAGTTCTACTCAGGTGGACGGAACTGGAGCCTATTATCCAGAGTGAAGTAAGCCAGAAGGAAAAACAACAATACAGTATACTAACACATATATATGGAATTTAGAAAGATGGTAATGAGAACCCTGCATGCGAGACAGCAAAAGGAATGCAGATGTATAGAACAGACTCGTGGACTCTGTGGAAGAGGGCAAGGGTGGGATGATATGGGAGAATGGCATTGAAACATGTTAATTTTCATATGTGAAATCAATCGCCAGCCCAGGGTTGATGCTCAGGGCTGGTGCACAGAGATGTCCCAGGGGGAGGGAATCAGGAGGGAGGAGGGAGGGGGTTTCTAGAGGGGGAGCATATGTAAACCCATGGCGGATTCATGTCGTTGTATGGCAAAACCAACACAATAAAGTAAAGAAAATTTAAAAAAAAAAAGATATTGAAGTCTCTTTGCTTCCAGGAAGTCTTCTGAGTCCTGTGTAAGGTTGTCCCTCTCTCTCCACTTCACTGCTTCCCAGTACATAACCAATTCTAGAGAAGAGGCTTTGACAAGCAATAAACCATACTGGATGATCCTTTCTGCACAGCAATCAGGTCTCTACCCATGTGAGTAGACAAGAGTCCACCTAATCAGCCCTTTGAAGAATAAAAAAAAAGTCACTGGAAAAGGTGAGTTTTTGGTCTCTACCTACAAGTATACGAAAACTTTTTAAAAACAATGGTTCTTAACATAGCATTCATGAAACTTGCACGGAAAAACATTGCATCTTTATTTTCACTGTCTAACTGAAATTGAAGATGTTCATCAAGTATAAATGTTGGCAACAATCAACAATACTATTCAGCAATACTGAGGACTCTGTTACCAGTTGCAATACCATCTATTTCACATCACAATAGTTATCTGAGAGTTCAAAATATCCCTAGTTACTACTTTGGAATTTTGTTATGAGACTCACTGCTACTGGAGGTATTGTTACTGGAAGATATCTGTGGGGGGAGGGGGTCCAGCTGAACTCCACTCCAAAGCCAGTAAACAGGCCAGGTTGGTGGAAAGGAAACTTTGCTTTATTTCAGATGCCAGCAACTTGGGGTGTGGGGCATACATCTGTCCAAAGACAGACAGAGGTGAGAGCATTTACAGACAGAGTTGGGGGCGGGGGAGCTGACATACAGAAACAGTATAGTCATCTCTAACAGGCATCTTCAAGCTGGTTATCAGTGGTCTGACCAGCATCATCCGGACTGTTTTGGGCACGGTCACTCTTCAGATCCAGGGTGCATGTCTTCCTTCTCTTTGCGGTCAGTTCTGGGAACTGCGGCAGCCCGACTCCTAGGTATAGTCTGGTCGTCGTGTAGTTAACATTCCACCCAGGGTTTGAGTAGCTGTGAGACGTCGCAGGATATGGCTGAGAAGATTATCTATAGCCCTTGAGAAAGAACGAAAGGTTCTTGGCTGTGCTTAATGACTGCATCATTATTGTTTTGTCTCCTTTGACTGTTTATCAGCATTTCTCACTTCTCTGATTAAACTTATTCTTTGGCCAAAGTTTTACACAGACAAAAGGCAGGCAGAAGACATGGTAGTCGGGCAAGGATTATACAGTCCCGCTCCGTTCCAGTATGATGTTAATAACAAAGCACCTATATTACTACGTCATAAATTATTTTTGACAGTTTTGCAACCATATTTAATAGTTTAGTAACAGTATTATTGGTGTCTTTTGTACCTAGGTATTTTATTTAATTCATTTTAAAGCATTTTGAGATGTTCATAGGCATTAAGAAGCCTAAAATGCACTTGTCATATATCCCTTTTCAAGTTATTTTCCCATTTAGGTTATTACAGAATATTGAGCAGAATTCCCTGTGCGATACAATAGGTCCTTGCTGGTTATCTACTTACATATAGTAGTGTGTATATGTCAATCCCAAGATTTCATTCTATCCCTTCCCCTATCTTCTCCCCTGCTAACCAAAGGTTTGTTCTCTAAGCCCGTGAGTCTATTTCTGTTTATAAATAAATTCACTTGTATCTTTTTTTTGATTTCTCATATGAGTAATATCATATGATACTTGTCTTTCTCTGAATGACTTACTTCACTTAGTATAAGTCACTGCACTGTACATCTGAAATTAACACAACGTTATTAATCACCTATACTCTAATTTGTGGCTTCCCTGGTGGCTCAGTGGTAAAGAATCCACCTGCCAATGCAGGAGACACAAGTTCAGTCTCTGGGTCGGGAAGATCCCCTAGAAAAGGAAACAGCAACCCACTCCAGTATTCTTGCCTGGGAAAGCCCATGGACAGAGGAGTCTGGTGAGCTATAGTCTATGGGGTAGCAAAAGAGTTAGATACACTTAGCGATTAAACAACAACACACACTTCAATATAAAATAAAGATAAGCAATAAAGTACTTATGAAGAAACCAAAAAACAAAGTAAAACACAATAAAAAATAAAACACATTTCTGTTTCACATTCCGGAGCCTGGATCCCATCCAAACAATCTCTGAGCATCTCACCCCTTGGGAGGTGGCCTCATTCATTCCATGAAGTAGTAGTTCCTATTGTTCATCTTTAAGGTCCATTCAGAGGGTCCAGGAAATGCTGAACAAATTTGGAGGCCCTCCCAGAAAGTTTCAGAACCTAATGTTTAGAAATCAAAGTATAGCATTCCGTTCTCTCTCTCTCTCCCTCTCTTTTCTTTTCTCTTGGCTTAAAAAAAAGGTTATAATCTCATAGTCTGGAGGCTAGAGGTCTGAAGTCAAGGCCTGGGCAGGGCCATGCTCTCTGAGTGCTCTAGTAGGCACTCTTTCCTTTTCTCTCCCAGCTTCTGGGGTTTGCTGGCAGTCCTTTGTGTTACTTGACTGATATGTGTGTCCTTCCTGGTTACATGACCAACTTCTGTGTGTCTTCACGCCATCCTCCCTCTGGGCATGCCTCTGTTTACAGATGTTCTCCTCTCTTACAAGGATATCCATCTTATTGGATTAGGGGCCCATTCTACCTGAGTATGAACTTACCTTAATTTGATATGCAATATGTCTATTTCCAAATAAGGTCACATTCTGAGGTTAGGGCTTCAATAATTTGTTTTCTTTTTTAAAAGACTTGATTTTTTAGAGTAATTTTAGCTTCACAGTAAAATTGAGAAAAAGGCACAGAGAGCTCCTATATACTCCCTGTCCCTCCCATCACACACCTTCTGCATCATCAACACCCTAACCAGAGTGGTAGGTTTGTTAACAGTCGATGAACCTACACTGACACATCACCATCACCTAAGGTTTATAGTTTATATTAGGCTTCACTGTTGGTGTTTCCCACTCTATGGGTTTGGACAAAAGTGCAGTTTCATCACAGTATTACAAAAGCGCAGCTTTCCACGAAGGCCAAGGAGAGCAGGAGCTGAATAGGATAGGTACATGGTGCTGCTTTCATCCTGGGCCCCTGGCGAAGTGGGGAGAAGCCAGTAGGTACATGGAGCTGAATAGGATAGGTACATGGTGCTGCTTTCATCCTGGGGCTCCCTGGCCTTGATGAGTGTGGAGCAAGAGACCAAACTGAGTGGAGGAGACTGGCAGTTGCCCAACAGGCATCACTGAAAAGTAGTGGGATCCATGTCCTGTGCAGCAGCTCCTGGAGTGGGTAAGAGCATAGGCTCTTGAGTCCTGGGGACACTCCAGCTCTGCTACTTCCTAGCTGCAGCCCTTGAACAAGCTGAATAACCTCTCTGTGCCTCAGTTTTCTCATGAGTAAAATGTGAAGAGCCATGTGGCTAAGTGCGAACTCAAAGTGTTAATACATGGGAAGTGCCTGGAACAATGCCAGGCACCCAGTAAGGACTCCACCAGGGTACTCTGACTGCGATCGCTCCCAGTCCTACTGTTATTATTTAGGTTTTTTCATCGTTAGAAATGACACCAGGGTGGGAGGGGCAGACAGTGCTTTTCAAAGTAAAATACCAACTACTTGAATGAGTCACCATTTAGGATGTGTATCACGGCTCTTCTCTGTTAAGAGGCTGTAATGAGCAGAGTTCTCCAGAGAAGCAGAACCAATACACTGTGTGTGTGTGTGTGTGTGTGTGTGTGTGTGTGTGTGCGCGCGCGCGTGCGCGCGCACGCATGCATCAAGGGGGGAGGGCTTGAAAGAGACATGGAGACAGAAATTTAAGGGACTGGCTCACATGACTGTAGGTACTGGTCAGTTCAAATCCTATAGACTAGGTAGACCAGCAGGCTGAAAACTTAGGACTAAGAGAATGCCTTAACTGTAGTCCAAAGTCAGCCTGGAGGCAGAATTCCCTTCTTCTGGGGAAATCTCAGTCTTTTCCTTAAGACCTTCAACTGATTAGATGAGACCCATCCACATTAGGGCTTCCCTGATAGCTCAGTTGGTAAAGAATCCACCTGCAAGGCAGGAGACCCCAGTTTGATTCCTGGGTTGGGATGATCCGCTAAAGAAGGTTTAGGCTACCCACTCCAGTATCCTTGGGCTTTCCTTGTGGCTTGGCTGGTAAAGAATCCACCTGCAATGTGAGAGACCTGGGTTTGATCCCTGGGTTCAGAAGATCCCCTGGAGAAGGAAAAGGGGCCTGGAGAATTCCATGGACTGTATAGTCGATGGGGTAACAAAGAGTCGGACATGACTGAGTGACTTTCACCTTCACCCATATTATGGAGAATGCTCTGCTTTACTTGAAGTCTATGGATTTAAATGTTATTCACAGCTAAAAATACCTTCACAGCAACAAACTGACAGGATTTTGACCAAATATCTAGGTACCATGGCCCATCTAAGTTGATACATAGAATTAACCATAACAGTGGCATAATCACAATCGATTTTTGGGGTTTTGGAATACAGTCATAGGCAAATGATCCATTTTGCTTTGCTGAATCAAAATCCATCTCTTCCTAGAAGCAACCACAGAGGAGAACAGAGAAATCTATTGTGTAGGTCATCACTTCTGAAAATACATTCATGATGCTTCAGAAAGTGTACTGAACTTTCCAATAGCCATGTTTCAACAGCCAAATTCAAGGCCAGGAAAGGAAGAAGCCTCAATTCAAACTTGCTGAAATTCTGCTTTCTCCTCTCTCTGCTGGAATTTACCAAGAATAGGAATCATGCGTATAATCATAAACCCTGGAGTTATGACAGTGCTTCTATCCTTGCAACACCACACATCTATTGTACTGTTATTTCATTGTAAGCAAGCCTGCATGTAAGCCAATGATAGAATTCCCTTAACCGATTCATAAAGAATTGCATCTTCTGGGATCATCTAAAAGCTCCTCCACTCAATGCCCATTTGGGATAAGAGTCTTTCAATAGCAAAAGGATTTCCCAATTATGAAGATATGTCAGCCTCTTCTACAGGGCTGTGGGGACCTAGGTCAAGGTCCGATATCAAGGTATGAATGCTAGGGCTGAGATAATTATAATGGTAATCCAATATTTAATTTTGGGGAAGTTAACCTGGGTAGTGGCCACAGAGATGAGCCTCTCAGATCCTCTTCAAGAGAACCTAGTGAGAGGAACATCTAGCCACTACACTTGGGACCTGGCATGGTACCTATGTCAAGGCCAAGCTTCCCCCATATGGTTCCCACAGTGAGGGCACCCATTCGAGATGGAATTCTTCCAATGTGCAGCTTTTGCTTTGGGACCCATCAATCTGGTCAGGTCTTTCTCAGGACTGTGCTACAACCTGAGGCTCTTCCTACATAATCCTCCTCCCTCCCATTTTCCTTTCCTTCCTTCTCTCCTTTCCCAGGGATCAGATCCACATCACAGTCTGAAGCTCTTCTCTCCTCCCTTCCCCTTTATTCTTTCTTGGAGGGACAGCCAATAAATCTCTGATACATCCAACCTCATCCTGGGACTTATTTCTCAGAGGACCTGAACTGACCCAAACTATCTGTGTTCTGTAGCTTTTATGATGCGAGTCCAGAGGATAACAATTGAACTGCAACATCCCTTGTTAGCTGTAGCAGGAGGATCATACAACCTGGTTTGCCCAAGGCAGTCCCAGTTTACAACTGCTGTCAAACATAATTATTAATCACTCTGCGTATTCTCAAAGACTCTCACTTTGGAAAATAAATTATATGGTTACCCCAGCTATGGGGCTTCCAGGTGGCTCAGTAGTAAAGACTGCCTGCCAATGCAGAGCCACAGGAGACACAGGTTCTATCCCTGGGCTAGGAAGATCCTCTGGAGAAGGAAAAGGCAACCTGCTCCAATATTCTTGGCTGCAAAATCCCATGGACAAAGGAGCCTGGAGGGCTACAGTCCATGGGATACAAAAAACAGGATACAACTGAGCCACTGAGATGCACGCACCCCAGTTATGGCCTATAGGTGCTCAGTTATGTCTGACTCTGCGACCCCATGGACTGTAGCCTGCCAGGCTCCTCTGTCCCTGGGTGCCGGGAGCCATCAGGATGCCCCCTTGCTCGGATGACAAGGTCACGAGACTAAGAAAGAAATTGCACAGCTGACTTTCTTTATCGGGGCATCCTGGGCAAGCCCCCCCCCCCCCGCCCCCGGTATTTTTCTTGGGAGTTCTGTCCATGCTCGGAACATTGGCTCATCTCAGTAGGTCAGTCCCAATTGGAAAGAATTTGTCCTGAGATAATCCCCCCAAGACCTTATCGACCAGAGGATCTGGGAAGGTGGATCATCTTCCCCGGGGGGCTAAGGAGGAATGAAAGGGACATTTAAATAGAGTACTACTCCTCCTACTAATTACTGGGGAGTTTACCAAGAGTTCTCTGGGGGTCATGGCAAGGCCACCACCAGAAAGACTAGTACTTGGGTCACCTTTCCACCTCCCACTCCCCCGACCACTCCATGGAGGAGGCTCGAAGAAATCAGGCTGGATTGGGACTTAGGAATGCTCCTAAGTGTGGCCAGCATAGTTGGAGATATTGATTGCTTTAGGATAGAGTATACATAGGAATTCATTATAGTAGTTATATAAGATTAATAGGGTTTTATTGCTAAAGCAGTGCTTCTAGACTGTCTCTTAGTCCTCTTTCCTCTTTCTAAACTGTTTCTTTGTCCTCGTTCCTCTTTCCTTGTAAGAACCAGAGTAGATTACTAGAATAAAACAGTTTCAAGCTTTAGCCCTTCCCTCTAGCTTCTACATAGTTGTACCTGATAAGAGAAATGTAACCTTTCTACTTAGATTGATGTACTTATCATGATTGAATGAAGTATACTGAAGACATTCAAATGGTAAATATACTATTGTTAAATCTAATTACATAAAAATCTGACTTCTGTAAGGGGAATGTTTCATGATAGATTGGGGAATGAGCTCAATGATAAGGTTGCTATGAAAGGTAGAAAACAAAACATTGTATAGAATGATAGGTGATGTAATGATGTAATGGGGATGTCTTTTGGCTATAAAACTGTAAACCAACAACAATAAACGAGAGACTGCTCCATAACCACACATCGACTCAGCTCACTTCTTCGCCGACGCCACTCATCCCTCAAGACCCCCGGACCCTCTGGGGCTGGACCCCGGCACATGGGATTCTCCAGGCAGGAATACTAGAGTGGGTTTCCATGCCCTCCTCCAGGAGATCTTCCCAATCCAGGGATCGAACCCAGGTCTCTCACATTACAGGTGGATTCTTTACCATCTGAGCCACCAGGGAAGCCTAGATAAAGATTTGTCCAACAAAATGTTTCCCAAAGCATATTATATGGAATACAACTCTTAGAAGATGCTCTAGGATAAAGGGTTTAGTGTACAAATAAATTTGGGAAATATTCTTAAAGTTTACAATCCATGTAAGTATATTAAAATCTTAGAGAAAGGGACTTCCTGGCAGTCCAGTGGTTAAGACTCTCTCTGTGCTTCCATTGAAGGTGAGGCAGGATCAATCCCTGGTTGGGGAACTAAGATCTCACATGCCACTGAGTTAAAAACAAGCAAAAAATTTTTTCTATGCTTGTGAAGAGTTACACAACTCTAAATATACCAAATATCACTGAATTTAACAAGTAAAGCAAGTGAATTGTATGGTATGTAAAATATAACTCAATAAAAAAGATTTAGAGAGGTTCTGCAGTAGAAAACCTTGCTTGACTTTGTTTTACTCAATGTTTCCCAAGCTTATTTGTCCACACTTTTACCTTGAATCCCTAATACCACTGAAAGAATCACTGCCAAGATTGAATTCTCCCTCCTCACAGCTACCCTTGAAAACAGCTGAAAATGATAGGAGGTCTGGAGCACAGCAGCTGGTTCACTTAGAGGTACTGTCTTGATGCAGGCAACAACTGGGCCCCGGTCTGTTCTAGCTCCAGATTCATCTCTGGGTACAATTCATATTAGCAACTGTGATCCACAAAGACATTTTGGCCCTTCATTAAGTGAAGTCATTTGGATCTAAATGTTGCTTTTAATGGCTTCTAATTTTACTCATAAAATTTTTCAATCATAAAAACCCTCATTTTTAGTACCAAACTGGGAATTTTATTAGCAAATCACTTGATCCAGTCACTAAGGTGATTTTAAAGAGCCCTATCCATCTGGCCACTTCTCCTGCTCCCGGCCCTGCCAAAAACAAATCCAGCTCTTTCATGTAGGATTCAGGGCTTGGCTGCTTCCCCGTTTAGTGCACATCCAGCTCACTCCATCACTTGGTTCACCCTCTTGTGTTAAAGCATGCATATCTGTCTTTTAGGAGCAGAAGTTCTTTAAGGACTTCCTTGGTGGTCCAGTGGTAAGAATCCACCTGCCAATGTAGGGGACAAGGTTTTGATCCCTGGTCTGGAAGATTCTACATGCCCGGGAGCAACTAACCCCAAACTCCACAACTACTGAGCACCTAGAGCCCGTGCTATCTCCCAAACAACTGAATTAGACACTAATTATGAATTACATTGAAAGCTATACACAGTACTCTTGATATGAAGGAAAGAAAAAAATGCCTAAGTAATAATAGCAATAATAATAAATCCTTAGATAAGGATAGAATTCTTTTGAAAGTGTTAGTCTCTCAATTGTGTCCAACTTTTTGCGACCCCATGGACTGTATAGCCCACCATGCTCCTCTGTCCATGGAATTCTCCAGGCAAGAATATTGGAGTGGGTAATCATTCCCTTCTCCAGGGGATCTTCCTGACCCAGGGACGGAACTCAAGACTCCTACATTGCAGGCAGATTCTTTACCATCTGAACTACCAGGAAGTCCCAGCGCACAGTGACTGATTGTCAAAATCTTCCTTGAACGGTTCTTATGTCTTAACTGGAGTGCTAAGTCGATTCAGTTCAGTTGTGTCCAGCTCTCTGTGACCCTATGAACCATAGCCACCAGGCTCCTCTGTCCTAAATACCAAGACCTCTGTTTTTAAAATATAATACCAAATTCTCTGATTTGAAGAAAACATAATAGTCCATTATATTACTGTTAGTTTTATTCTAGACCCTAAAATAGTCAATGGAATAAAGCAGAATGTCTCATTCATGCTAAACATTGATCCATTATAAACAGAAACTTTAAAAACTACAAAGTTGGGACTTCCTTGCAATTAAGACCAAATTGGCACTCCCAGTGGGAAAATAGATCCTGGATGCTGCAACTAAGATTGGTGCAGCCACATAAATAAATAAATAATCATTAAACAAATAAATAAAAACTAAAGAGGTTGTTGAGTTCTAAGTTTAATTTTCTGTCTTTAAAAATTTGCAGAAATTATTTAAAATATAGTATTATTTTCATATGTTTTTGATTAGATTTAAAAGAATCAGCCCTAATTTGAAAGAAATATATGTACCCCAGTATTCCTACTGGCATTATTTACAATTGCCAGTGTGCAAAAGAAACCTAATTGTCCATCAACCAATGAATGGATAAAGAACATGTGCAATACAAACACACACACACACACACACACACACACACACACACGACTACTACTTGGCCATAAATAAGAATAAAATTTTGCCATTTGCACCAACATGGATGGACTTGGGTGGGCATTATGCTAAATAAAATAAGACAGATAGATAAAATATATACTGTTTGATCTCACTTATATGTGGAATCTAAAAAAGTACAATCAACTAGTGAATAAAACAAGAAAGAAGTAGACATAGATTTAGAGAACAAACTAGTGATTATCAGTAGGGATGGGAGAGAGGCAACATGGGGGTGGGGGAAAAAAGAGTTATTATGGTATTACATGAAATCATGTTTGTGAAACTTATGAAAACTGTAAAGCACTATAGAATTTAAAGAATCTTTCATTCAATTTAAAAAAAGAATATGTTCTAAACCAGATAGCGGTGATATGGTTATACAGATCAACTAAATACAAAATTATGTTCTTTAATCAGAAAATAGCATAGTTAAACAACAAGGTCCTACTATATAGCACAGGGAACTATGTTCAATATCCTATGATAAACCATAATGGAAAAGAATATGAAAAAAAGAAATGTAAATATATGTGTGTGTGTGAATATATATATATAGATGAGTCACTTTGCTGTACAGAAGAAATTAACACAATATTGTAAATCAACTATACTTAAATAAAAAAATTTTAAATCAAAATTTAAACAAAAGAAAATAAGAAAATTGACTACTAGTTAAAAATTATGTCTGTCTGGCAATCTCAGACCTAGCTTTCATACTCCCCTTAAAATATGCCACACTACAACAGAAGAAAATAAAAACCAATACCACCAGAAAAATCTAGTACTGGAGATAATTTCAACTTAAGCCCAACGGAACTGCAAACAAAGGAGCCTGATCTACTGAATAGAATAAAGAAAGACTCCGTTGTTTCTGCCTTCGGCTCATTTCTCAGGCTCACTAACAGAAGATCTGCTCCATGGAGAAGACTGAGCACCTGCTACCCTTCTCTCTGAGTGTCCTTCTGGAAAAATCAGAATGCTCTCAGTCATTCTTCACCATTATTGCACCCTTGGCGCCAGTGTCATAGGTTCCTCTCTTCCAAAATTCATTTGGAGACCATAGACTGGAATCATCATAGACTCAATTGCACAGAAAAGTAGGTGGAGGTCTACAAGCAGTATTTTCAAGTCTAGAAAATTTGTCTGCCCAGATCAGGTCAAAACCAAAGCAGTTTTACACCAATAGCCCAGACTTCACCCTTCACTCCTATTAAAGAATCCCACCTGCAATGCATGAGACCTGGGTTCGATCCCTGGGTTGGGAAAATCCCCTCGGGGAGGGCATGGGAATCCACTCCAGTGTCCTTGCCTGGAGAATCTCCATGGACAGAGGAGCCTGGCAGGCTACAGTCCATGGGGCTGCAAAGAGTTGGACATGATTGAGTGACTAAACACAGCACAGCACCCCTCACTCCAAACTGTCCATTTGATGTTACTATACTCCACAATTCTGCTGACACTCTAAATGCAGAGTGAGCTCAAAATCTTACCCCTCAATGTGGTTATTCCTCTAGGAGGCCTTCTCCCAAAAAGGGGCAAAACAATCCACTCCAACAGTGATCCTAGAAAATTGGCAATAATTTTTTGATTCTTCGCTCTCCCTCACCCAAATCCAAGTCTGTCAATTCTGTGTCTTCAAAATGTCTTAAAAGTATCTACTGCTGCCAATCACCATCAAAACCCTGAATCAGCCATTTTCTTCCCTTCCCTTCTTCCGTGGCCTCCAAAGCATCGCCTCATTGCCACTACCCACCTCCCTATTTCAACCTCCAGGGAGCAACCAGAGTGATCTTCTCAACTCACATCCAACCACAGAATCTGCCTAAAATCCTTTAGAGTTTCCCATGTGTTTTAAGAACACATCCCAAGCAACACTATTTACAATAACCAGACATGGAAACAACCTGAATGTACATCTATGGAGGAACAGATTTAAAAAAAAAAAAAAATGTAGTACATATATACAGTGGAATACTACTCAGTCATAAAAAGGAAGGGAATAATGCCATTGCAGAGACATGGATGAATGTACAGATTGTGATACAGTGAAGTAAGTCAGAAAGAAAAACAAATATCATATAATTTTGCTTATATTTGTAATCTAGAAAATGGTACAGATGAATTTATTGGCAAAGCAGAAATAAAGTCACAGATCTGAGACCAAAGTTATGGTTACTAAGTGCAGAAGGGGAGGGTGGGAAGAAGTGGGAGACTGGAATTAACATATATACCCTATGTATAAAAGAGATAACTAATGAGAACCTACTCTTTAGCTCGGGGAACCCTACTCAATAATTAAGTGGTGATCTAAATGGGAAGGAAATCTGAAACAGAGGAGATATATGTACACATATAACTGATTCACTTTGAAGTGCAGCAGAAACTAACACAATATTGTAAAGCAACTATACCCTAATAAAAATTAATTTAAAAAAGAGAAAGAGAAAACATCTCAAACTCTCAACCAAGCTTGCATAGTCTGCATGGACTTGGTGGTGAAACTTTCACCACCTTATACTTCCTTTAGTCCAGATGCTCAGAGCTCTTTCTTCCCTCAGAAGCTTTGCATATTCTGTTTTCTATGCTGAAATAGTTTTATTTCCACCCAACATGAAAGTAACTCTAAATCATCTTTTATGGCCTCAGCTTGAGGAAATTTCCACAACTTCAAAAACCATCAATTCCAGAACAGAGGCCCCGTAATATGTCACATGCTGCAATTTTCTTTCATACTACAAGCGTTACTAGAAGTTACTTATGTCATGATTTGTTTAATATGCATTTCACAAGTTGTCTGCAATTCCATGTCTGATCACAGGAGTAGCTACAATACATATAGTGACTACAAATAGGAAAGATCTCAGTAAATACTTGTTAATAAAAATGAATGAATATGATATTTTCAAGAAACTCATATAAATAATTTAATACAAGCAAATAATAAAAAATAGGCAAAGAATTTAAAAATACTTTTTAAAGTATTTTTTAAAAAATAAAGTATTAAAAATAAAAAAAATTTAAAGAATAAAAATAAAATATTTTTTAATATTTTTTTAAAGTATTTTAAAAAGTCATGAAAAAATAAAAGCAAAATCATTTAAGGACCAGAATATATTCCCAATTGCAATACCTCTCCTTTTATATTAGACTTAATTATTGTACTTAAATTTAGTTTGTGAGAATGTAGTATTTTATTTTTAAAACTTGATTAAGCATTTTAAGGACTTCTCTAATGGTTCAGTAGCTAAGACTGCATGGTTTCAATGCTGGGAGTGCAAGTTTGATACCTGCTTGGGATCATGGCATGGTTAAAAAACACCTGAACTAGCATTTAAACGCATAATAATATGTGATCTCTAATAATTAGGTAGTAATATAAAAATTATTTAATTTATTCATATATTACCACATGCATCATCTGGATGGACTAAGTAAAGTACAGTGTGATGGTTAATTATGTGTCAACTTCACTTGGCCACATGGTACCCAGATACTGGGTCAAATATCACTCTGGATAGCTCTGTGAGGATGTTTTTGATAGATGAACATTTAAATTGATGGGCTGAGTAAAGCAAACTGTTCTCCTTAGGGTGGTGGGCCTCCTCCAATCAGTTGAAGGTCTGACTAAAACAAAAAAGGCTGACCCTCTCCCAAGAAAGAGAGTAGTGTTCAGTTGCTCAGTAGTGTCCTACTCTTTGTGGCCCCGTAGATTGCAGTCTGCCAGGCTCCTCTGGCTATGGAGTTTTTCAGGCAAGAACACTGGAGTCAGGTGCCATTTCCTACTCCAGAGGATCATCCTGACCCAAGGATCAAAACCACATCTCTTAAATCTTCTGCATTGGCAGGCAGATTGAGAATTCCTCCTTACTAAAATAAAGACACCAGGTTTTTTCGGCCTTTGGATCAAACTGAAACGTTAGCACTTTCTGGGTTTCTAGTCTTGAGACTAGAAACACATCATCAGCTCTTTAGGTATCCAGGTTGCTGACTGACCGTATAGTTCTTTGGATTTGTCAGCTTCCCTATCATGTGAGCAATTCCTTATAACACATTTCTTTTTATAAACATGTGTATACATCCTATCTGCTCTGTTTCTCTGCAGAATCCCAAAACATGCAGGTACCAGTGAAACTAGCCAGAAAAGAGAAATAGTAAGAGAAATATCAGTGGAATTACTAAAGCATCACATTTTTCTTTGTAACACTTTTTTAATTAATTTATTTATCAGGTTGTTGTGGCATGCAGGTCTAGTTCCCTGATCAGGGATTGAGCCCAGGCCCCCTGCATTGGGAGCATGGAGTCCTAGCCACTGGACCACCAGGGAAGTACCTTAAAGCATCAACCTTGACAGAGTGTGTCCAGGACACAGAAGACACACAAACACAGGTTTCTAAAACTGACTGGAAAGGTTGGAGAGGGGTAAGGACATCAATTCATAAGATAAGATCTTTAACATGACTCAATTTGTACTCAGAGTCCTGGGGAAATAAAGTTTTCATATGTCAAATACTTGGCACCTCATAACTTAATAAACTCCAGTGGTTCAATTTTAACTAGAAAAGGCTAATAAATAGATATTTATACCTAAATGTCCCTTTATGTTGTCCCCCACCTAAATTATATTTCCAGACTTTACTGTAAGAAACACCTGAAGAAGTTGTAAAATACCAACTCCTCAACCCACGCGCTGGAGATCCCAGCTTACCGGTCCTGAATCAGGGCCTAAGATTCAGCATTTCAACAAGCTCACAGGAGCTCTGGAAGCAGGTGACCAGAGTTTGAAAAATAAGGATGCAGAATCTATAAATAGACCCAAGATAACTGTGTCACACACATGACATTGTGAAATTAAACGTAAATAAAATAATCTTCCAGAAAATACAATACATTAAACTCTAAGTGATGGAGTTCTTAGCACTCAGTTTTCATACTTCTCTAGCTTCAAAACTTCCACGTTGAGATGTAGATTTTTAAAATCAGAAAACTAGGTTTTAAAAATAATTAGAATATGCTCCAGCTTCCCAGTGGTAAAGAATCAGCCTGCTAAGTCAGGAGACCTGGGTTCAATCCCGGGGTCAAGAAGAGCCTCTAGAGAAAGAAATGGCAACTCACTCCAGTATTCTTGCCTGGGAAATACCATGGACAGAGGAGCCTGGCGGGCTAAAATTCGTGGGGTCCCAACTGGAGCCCATTATCCAGAGTGAAGTAAGCCAGAAGCAAAACAACAATACAGTATATTAACACATATATATGGAATTTAGAAAGACGGTAACGAGAACCCAACATGCGAGACAGCAAAAGGAACGCAGATGTATAGAACAGACTCGTGGACTCTGTGGATGAGGGTAAGGGTGGGATGATATGGGAGAATGGCATTGAAACATGTTAATTATCGTATGTCTAATCAATCGCCAGCCCAGGAGTGATGCTCGGGGCTGGTGCATCGAGATTTCCCAGGAGGAGGGAGGAGAGAGGGAGGAGGGAAGGGGGTTCTGGAGGGGGAGCATATGTAAACCCATGGTGATATCATGGCATTGTATGGCAAAAACAATAATAATAAAAAAAACAATAAACCTTAAAAAAATAAAAAATAAAAAAAAATAAAATTCGTGGGGTCCCAAAGAGTTGGAAACAACTCAGCGACTAAACAACAACAACAGAATATGCTCTACTGCTTTTATTGTATATGCTTTTAGTTTGGGGTCCATTCACATTATAGTGTTTCAGATAAAACACCAAAAATATTCAAATGAAAACATGCTAAAATATTAGAGGTGGTTCCTCTCCTTGCTGGAGAATGAGATTTGTTTTTTTCTTCTTTTACCTTCAGGACCTCACTCTCTTTTCTGGTGGAAGGGAGCTTTTTATTTAAAAACTTTATTTTTTATGGGAATTCCCTGGTTATTCAGTGATTAAGTCTCCATGCTTCTCCTGAAGGCCACACGGGTTCAATCCCTGTCTGGGAAACTGAGATCCCTTAAGTGGCTCACCAAGTGAAAATATATATATATATATAATTTTTAGAAAAAATAAAAATAAAATTTTTAATAAAATGTGAATATTTCCTATTCATAAAGTTATCCTCCCTTTTCAAACCATTTCATAAAGTATCTGATGGTTTCAACAGAAATGATACCAAGGCCTCATCACAATTCCTGCTCAAACACTGAAAATAAACTGAGGCAAACCGGGAAAGCTGTGAAACCATTTTTCCTTCTGTGTGTCTCCAACCTCTTCTTTTGTTACATTTTCCCTCTTGCATGGGAATAAGTACCTCCACTTCACTCTGATTTTCCCAGTCTTGTCTTTTCCTACTTTTAAATCCCCTTCTCCTATCCAAACAGATGTAGTAAAGAGTATTACCTCTTTTTCATCTTGACTTGTTCAAACTCAAGTACTGATTATCTTGGGAAGTCCCTTTTGTTCAGAGAAACTCCACCTGCCCTGATCCCCTCACCTCCTCACTTTTTCGCTTCCTTTGGCAGAAAGAACAAGGGATCCAGAACGTCACGCCCCCCCCCGCACCCCCCCACGACCCCACCTCCATTCCCAGCTTCCTCACTCCCAGCCTAGCTGTCACTGTCGGCCTCAAGATCACAGCATTAATCCCACTTCACCTTTTGTCTCTTGTCTAATCCCCAAGCAGCTCCAGGTTCCCGGGTGACACTGTATACCCTGCATTCTCATAATCCCTTCTCTGTCCTTTCCTCCTGTGCCTTCTTATCTCCTAAAACCCCTTCCATGAAGCTCTCTGAAGTGTATGGCCCATTCATCAGCAAAATCTATGCAATACAGCCTATCTCTAAACACAGTCAGGTCTGCATTAAGGTAACAAAAACCACAATGCTATTTAAAACCGCCTTATAAAAACCACAGAGCTTATGGGAAAAAACAGTATGGGGACAGAACAGTCAAGAACTTTGTCAGTGACATATCAGAAAAACATAGGAATCAAAAGCAGTGACACAACTTGACACCTGTGAAATGATGAAAAAAGACATAAATGTGACAATGAATGTGGCATTTTATCTTAAGCAAGACCTCTAGGTGACCACGGAAGTGGATATCAGAGGGCTTACACCTTGTGGGTGGTTACAAAGCATCGAGAGAAAAGCCAGCTGAAATAGAGAGATTCTGTTACACCTGATGTGGGCCCCTAACACTTGCAGGAAGCTGAGGACACTGATGGAGGCTGGAGGGTGTGTGTTTGCATTGCATGTCTGCCTAAGGCACTCCAATCAGCCTGACAAGCTCCTCTATGTCTCACTTAGTATTGCTCACAGATGAAACTGCATCTAAGCACAAGCAAAATTCACCTTATGCACAAATTGTTCCTAATAGGTGAGTTGTGTTAAAACAAATTTCAATTCCAGAACAAGTGCTACAGAACTGACTGTAGTCCACTTTTGCTCAGAAGCCCAAACCTGCCTTTCCCTGAGGATGCTGCATTTTTTCCAGCCCTTTTTAAGTGGTGGCCATTGTGACTCAACCTCTAGCTCTGATCCACTAGGTGTACAGATGGGCTAAGGGTCCTCTTTGCTCCTTGCTGCTACATCCAGACCATTCTTTCTCATTTGAATTGAACACTGCTTCTCTGTTGATCTCTTCAAGCATTTAACTCTGTCATTTCCAGGATAGTAACTCTAAAGACTTCTCACAACCAGTAATTGAATACCCCATGTATTAATATTAATCAGAGTTATTCAGAGAAACAGATTCAATAAGTGACAGACATATAGACAGATAGAGATAAGTATGTATATAGATTTGTTAATGTGGCAATGGTTCATGTGATTATGGAATCTGACAAGTCCCACAATCAACCGTCTACAAGACAGAGACAGGAAAGTTGATGATATAGGTCAGTCCAAGTCCAAAGAGCTAAGAACCAGAAGAATAAAGATGTAATTCCCAGACAAAGGGAGGAGAAGATCCACATCTCAGCTTAAGCAGGCAGGCAGAGGGATGGCGATTCCAACCTTCTTCTGTCCCATGCTCTGTTCAGTCCTCAGTGGATTGGCTGATGCTCACTTGTGTTGGTCACTTGCATTGGTAAAGGCAATATGCTTCACTGCATCCAATGACTCAAATATTAACCTCATACAGAAACACCCTCATAGACACACACCCCCAAATAATGTTTAGACATCACTTTAATTTCACTTAAATATATTATGATTGATAATGTAGCCAGGTAAGCTTCTGTGTTAAAACAATTACATGTTCAATAACACATTTGGTGGTGTGAGCATTTTCTAAATATCCTCATTGGGCAAGTGTTCTTACACAAGTTGGCTCTCAATCAGAACAAAACATGAAATGCAAACATCAGACTTTATAAACTTGTAAACACTATAGTATGAAAAAAGAAAAAGAACAGAAGAAACACTTATCATCAGACTTATGGTGGAGATACAGGGGTAGCCAAAAGGTGAGTGATACCAAGGTTACACACATTGGCTGGTCTGATGGAGCAGAATTTAGAGGATCTCCAGATATGGAGCTAGCTGTCCCTGCCTGCCTCAACAGTAATGCTGAGGAAACAGTACCTTGGGGAAGATGAATTTGGCTGGGGAATTCCCTGCTGGTTCAGTGGCTAAGACTCCATGCTGCCAATGTAAAGGGGCGCAGGTTTGATCCCTTGTCAGGGAACTAGATCCCACATGCTACAACTAAAGATTCCACATGCCATAACTAAGACCCAACATAATCAAATAAGTAAGTAAATTTTTTAAAAATAGAAAAGAAAATGGGGCTGGAAGGCAGAGAGCAGTCTGTTAAAAGCTAGATTCTAAAGTCTTGATCTCATTCTCAAGACCACTGGCACCAGAAGTAAACTTAAAGTAAGTCAAGCAACAAAGCAAGTCTGACCCTGTTCATTTATTGCTGAGTAAAGAAATCAACCTCTAACTCTAAAAGATAAGCCTTTTCTGGAAAAAAAAAATTTTATCTACTTCAATCTCTGTTGCTCTTTTGTTACATAATGATATACAATTGAAAGTTATAGATATAAAAGGAAGCTTGAAAATGTGACTTTAAATCAACAGAAAAAAATGATCACTAGAAGCAGACCCCCAGATGGCCCAGATGTCAGAACTAGAAACAAGGATTTTAAGAGAACTATTACAAATATACTAAAGAACTTTAAAGAAGTGGTGCACACAAGGTGGGGAAAGACTGAGAATTTGGGGAAACTTCCATTATAAGGTGAAAAGTTTTAAAAGAATCAGATAGAAATTCTATAACCAAAAAATATAGTATTTAAAGTGAAAAATTCACTGGAAAGATTTAATAACAAAAGAAAGAAAAAATGTTCTTGAACAGGTCAGTGGAAATTATCCAGCCTCAAGCACAATGGAGACAAAGTGAAAACAGAATAGATCATCAGAGAATTATAGAACAATATGTAATTTGAGTCTCAGAAAGAGAACAGAGAAAATTATAGGGCAGAGCTACATGTGAAGAGATAATAGCAGAAAGTTTTTTAAAAGTGAAGGAAGATATCAGTCTATATATTAAAGAATCTCAAAAATCCACAAACAAAAGTTGTTGGGAAAAGCAAGAACATTACACCTACACATATAATAGCCAAACTGTTAAAAATCATAACAGAAAACCACACTTTGAGAGAAAAACTTTATAATAACATCCAGACAAAAAGAATACTCTATATTTCAGAAAACTTCTATTCAAAAACAATAAAAACTAGAAGACAAAGGAATGGCATTTTAACCTGCTAAAGGGGAAAAAAAATTGTCAACTTAGATTGCTATACTTAGTGAAAATGTCCTGCAAGACTGTAGGCAAGATAAGCAAATTTTTAAGCAAGCAAAATCTGAGAGAATTCATCACCTGCACTGTAATAAAGACAAATGGAAGTCTTTTGGGTTGAAGAGAAGTGATTCTGAATAAAAGCCTAGAAGAAACAAAGAGTGTTGGAAAAGCTAAATAAGCAAGTAGGGATGCAACATTTTTAATGCTTCAAAACTTTTTCTTTAAAGTCCTTATAGCAGTCATAACTATAAGGTATAGAATTTTTAACATGTGCAAAAATCAAGTATGTGACAATAATTCCATAAAAGTCAGAAAGGGAGTAAGGTAAACCACAAATTGCAAAGGTTTCTTACTTGTCTACCAAGTGGTGTTTCAGATGGATGTTGATTGCAAAGTCTGCATTTTAGAACCTCTGTGTAACTCCTAAAATAACTCAAAGAAATATAACTAAAAGTTAAGAGAAGAGCTAAAATGTGATGATAGAAACTACTTGACTAATCTAAAAGAGTCAGAGGAAAAAACAAACAAATAGCAAGTTGGACAAAGAGAAAACAAGTAAGAAGATGACATAACTACCTCAGAAGTTAAATGTAAATGGACTAAATGCTTTAATTACAGTAAGAAATAAATTAGATAAATAACAAAATCCAGTCATTGCTGATTACAAAAGATTCAGTTTAAATGGAGACAGTACAATCAGTTCAGCAGCTGAGTTGTGTCCAGCTCTTCGTGACCCCATAGACTGCAGTATGCCAGGCTTCCCTGTCCACCACCAACTCCTGGAGCTTGCTCAAACTCATATCCATCAAGTTAGTGATGCCATCCAACTATTTCATCCTCTGTCATCCCCTTCTCCTCCTGCCCTCAATCCTTCCCAGCATCAGGGTCTTTTCCAATGAGTCAGTTCTTCGCATGAGGTAGCCAAAGTATTGGAGCTTCAACTTCAGCATCAATTTTTCCAATGAATATTCAGGACTGATTTCCTTTAGGATTTACTGGTTTGATCTCCTTGTAGACCAAGGGACTCTCAAGAGTCTTCTCCAACACCACAGTTCAAAAGTATCAATTCTTCAGAACTCAGCTTTCTTTGTGGTCCAACTCTCACATCCATATGTGACTACTGGAAAAATCACAGCTTTGACTAGATGGACCTCTGTGGGCAAAGTAATGTCTCTGCTTCTTAATATGTTGTCTAGGTTTATCACAGCTTTTCTTCCAAGGAGCAAGCATCTTTTAATTTCATGGCTGTAGTCACCACCTACAGTGATCTTGGAGCCCCCAAAAATGAAGTCTGTCACTGTTTCCATTGCTTCCCCATCTATTTGCCAGAAAGTGATGAGCTTGGATGCATGCTCTTCGTTTTTTGAACATTGAGTTTTAAGCCAGTTTTTTCACTCTTCTCTTTCACCTTCATCAAGAGGTTCTTTAGTTCCTCTTCGTTTTCTGCCATAAGGGTGGTGTCATCTGCATATCTGAGGTTATTGGTATTTCTCCTGGCAATCTTGATTCCAGCTTGTGCTTCATCCAGCCTGGTATTTCACATGATGTACTCTGCATAGAAGTTAAACAAGCAGGGTGACAATAAACAGCCTTGACGTACTCCTTTCCTCATCTGGAATCAGTCTGTTGTTTTATGTCCATTTCTAACTGCTGCTTCCTGACCTGCATACACGTTTCTCAGGAGGCAGGTAGGGTGGTCTGGTATTTCTATCTCTTTCAGAATGTTCCACAGTTTTTTGGGATCCACATAGTCAAAGGCTTTGGCATAGTCAATAAAGCAGAAATAGATATTTTTCTGTCATTCTCTTGCTTTTTTTATGATCCAACGGATGTTGGCAATTTGACCTCTGATTCCTCTGCCTTTTCTAAATCCAGTTTGAACACCTGGAATTTCTCAGTTCACATACTGCTAAAGCCTAGCTTGGAGAATTTTAAGCATTACTTTGCTGGTGCATAAGAAAAAATGGAGTGCCTCAAATCAATAAAATCAGAAATTAAAAAGGAGAAGTTACAACTGACACCACAGAAATACAAAGGCTTGTAAGAGACTACTATGAACACCTATATGCCAATACAATGGACAATCTAGAGAAAAATGTACAAATTCTTAGAAAGGTTCGATATTCCCAGACTGAACCAGAAAGAAATAGAAAATATGAACAAACCAATTACAAGCACTGAAAATGAATCTAAACTCATTCTATGAGGCCAGCATCACCTTGATCCCAAAACCAGATAAAAGATACCAGAAAAAAAGAAAATTACAGGCCAGTATCATTGATGAATAAGATGCAAAAATCCTCAACGAAATTTTAGCAAACTGAATCCAGCAATACATTAAAAATATCATACACCATGATCAAGATCAAGCTGGATTCGTCCCAGGGATGCAAGGATTTTACAATACCCACAAATTAGCCAGCATGATATACCATGTTAACAAACTGAAGAATAAAAACCATATGATCATCTCAATAGATTCAGAAAAAGCTTCTGACAAACTTCAGTACCCATTTATGATAAAAAAAAAACCCTCCAGAAAGTGAGTCTAGAGAGAACCCATCTCAACAAAATAAAGGTCATATATGACAAGCCTATAGCTAACATTATATTTAACAGTGAAAAGCTGAAAGCATTCCCTCTAAGATCAGGAACAAGACAAGACTCTCTACTCTCACCACTCTTATTCAACATAGTATTGAAAGTTCTAGCAACATCAAACAGAGAAGTAAAAGGAATCCAAATTGGAAAAGAAGCAAAGTTGTCACTGTTTGTAGATGACATAATATTATACATAGAAAATCCTAAAGACATCCCCAGAAAACTACTAGAGCTCATCAATGAATTCTATAAACTTGCAGGATACAATACTAATACACAAAAATTTGTTGCATTTCTATACCTTAACAATGAAAGAGAAATTAAGGAAAGAATCTCAGTTACCATCACATCAAAAAGAATAAAATACTGGAAATAAACTTACCTAAGGGGGAAAAAGACCTGTACTCTGAAAACTATAGGACACTGATGAAAGAAACTGAAAACACAAATAAATGGAAAGATACACCATACTCTAGGATTAAAAGAATTAAGTTTGTTAAAGTGCCCATACTTTCAAAAATTCAATACAGTCCTTATCAAAATATGAATGGCATTTTTCACAGGATTAGAACAAATAATTTTAAAGTTGCATGGAAACACGAAACACCCCAAATAATCAATATTGAGAAAGAAGAACACAACTGGAGGAATCAGGCTCCCTGACTTCAGACTATACTACAAAGCTAGTCATAAAAATAGTATAATACTGACACAAAAACAGAAATATAGATCAATGGAGCAGGATAGAAATCCCAGAAATAAACCCATACACATATGGTCAATTAATCTATGACAAAGCAGGTGAGAACATACAATGGAAAAAAAAGACAGCCTCTTCGATAAATGGTGCTGAGAAAACTGGACCACTACATGTTAAAGAATGAATTTAGAACGTTTTCTAACACCATATACAAAAATAAACTCAAAATGGATTAAAGAACTAAATACAAGACTGGAAACCATAAAATTCATAACATAAATCATAGCAATATTTTTGGATCTGTCTCCTAAAGCAAAGGAAATAAAAGCAGAAATAAAACAAATATGACCTAATTAAACTTAAAAGATTTTGCACAGCAAAGGAAACCATGGACAAAACAAAAAGCCAACCTACTGAATGGAAGAAAATATGTGCAAATAATATACCTCAGATATGCAGATGACACCACTCTTATGGCAGAAAGAAAGAGGAACTAAAGAGCCAATTGAGGAAGGTGAAAGAGGAGAGTGAAAAAGCTGGTTTAAAACTCACATTCTGAAAACGAAGATCTTGGCATCAGGTCCCATCCCACTTCATGGCAAATAGATGGGGAAAAAATGGAAACAGTGACAGACTTTATTTTGGGGGGCTCCAAAAATCACTGTGGATGGTGACTGCAGCCATGAAATTAAAAGATGCTTGCTCCTTGGAAGAAAAGTATGACAAATCTAGATAGAGTATTAAAAAGCAGAGACCACTTTGCCAACAAAGGTCCTCTAGTCAAAGCTATGGTTTTTCCAGTAGTCATGTATGGATGTGAGAGGTGGACCATAAAGAAAGCTGACCACTAAAAAATTTATGTTTTCCAACTGTGGTGCTGGAGAAGACTCTTGAGAGTCCCTTGTCTGCAAGGAGATCGAACCAGTCAATCCTAAAGGAAATCAACACTGAATATTCATTGGAATGACTGATGCTGAAGCTGAAGTTCCAATAACTTGGTCACCTAATGCGAAGAACTGACTCACTGGAAAAGATTGAGGGCAGGAGGAGAAGAGGGTGACAGAGGATGAAATGGTTGGATGGCATCACCGACTCAATGCACACGAGTTTGAGCAAATTCCAGGAGACAGTGAAGGACAGGGAAGCCTGGGGTGCTGCAGTCCGTAGAGTAACAAAGAGTCGGACATGACTAAGCGACTGAAGAATGACCAATAAGGGGTTAATATCAAACACATATAAACAATTCTTACAACTCAACATCAGAAAAACAAACCCAATTTAAAAATAGGCAGAAGAACTGAATAGACATTTCCCAGAGAGAAAATGAAGATGTCCAAAAGGCACATGAAAAGATTCTCAACATCACTAATTATTAGGGAAGTTCAAATCATACTTGTATGATATCATCTCATAGTTGTCAGAATGATTATCATCAAAAAAGAACACTAATAACAGATGATGGCATGGATGTAGACAAAAGGTAACCCATGTACAGTATTGGTGGGAATGTAAATTGGTGCAGAAGTTATGAAAAACAATATAGACCTGCCATATGACCCGGCAATTCCACTGCTGGGCATATACACCGAGGAAACCAGAATTGAAAGAGCCACGTGCACCCCAATGTTCATCGCTGCATTGTTTACAATAGCTAAGACATGGAAACAACCTAGATGCCCATCAACTGATGAATGGATAAGAAAGCTGTGGTACATATACACAATGGAATATTACTCAACATTAAAAAAAAATTCATTTGAAGCAATTCTACTCAGATGGACGAAACTGGAGCCCATTATCTAGAGTGAAGTAAGTCAGAAGCAAAAACAACAATGCAGTATATTAACACATATATATGGAATTTAGAAAGACAGTAACGAGAACCCAACATGGGAGACAACAAAAGGAACGCAGATGTATAGAATAGACTCGTAGACTTTGTGGAGGAGGGTAAGGGTGGGATGATATGGGAGAAGGGCATTGAAGCATGTTAATTGTCATGTGTCTAATCAATCGCCAGCCCAGGATTGATGCTCGGGACTGGTGCAGCGAGATTTCCCGGGGGGGAGGGAGGAGGGAGGGGGGGTTCCGGAGGGGAAGCATATGTAAACCCATGGTGATATCATGACAATGTATGGCAAAAACAATAAAAAAAAAAACCAATATGGAAGTTTCTCAAAAAACTAAAAACAGAACTACCATGCATGTAAACTCAGTCACATGTCATGTCCTACTCTTTGTGACCCTGTGGACTGTACCCTGCCTGGCTCCTCAGTCCGTGGGATGCTCTAGGCAGGAATACTGGAGTGGGTTGTCATGTCTTTCTCCAGGGGATCTTTCCAACCCAGGGATCGAACCCTCGTCTCCTGCACTGCAGGTGAATTCTTTACTGCTGAGCCACTGAAGAAGCCCTAGAACTACAATATGACCCAGCAATTTCTAATATATATCCAAAAGAACAAAAACACTAATTCAAAAAGATACATGTACACCAATGTTTATAGGAGCATTATTTGCAAATGCCAAGATATAGAAGCAACCTAAGTGTTCATCAAGAAAAGAATGGATAAATAAAATGTGGCGCATGCATATCATGGTATACTACTCAGTCATAAAAGAATGAAATGTTGCCATTTGCAGCAACTTGGATGGAATTGGAGGGTATTACATTAAGTCAGACAGAGAAAGACAAATACTGTATGATATGACTTATATGTACAATCCAAAAAACACAACAGACTAGTGACTGTAACAAAAAAGAATCAGATTCACATGTACAAAGAACAAATTAGTGGTTACCAGTGAGGATAGAGAAGTGAGGAGGGACATTATAGGGGTAGGGGATTAAGAAGTACAAATGATTATGTATAAAAAAGCTACAAGGGTATATTGCACAGTACAAAGAATATAGCCAATAATATCTATAAATGGAGTATAAACTTTAAAATTGTGAATCACTAAATTGTACACCTGTAACTTGTAAAATAGGCTTCCCAGGTGGTGCTAGTGATAAAGAACCCACCTGCCAATGCAGGTGACTTAAGAGATGTGCATTTAATCCCTGGGTCAGGAAGATCCCATGGAGGAGGGCACAGCAACCCACTCCAGTATTCTAGCCTGGAGAATCCCATGGACAGAGGATTCTGGCAGGCTATAGTCCATACTGTCACAAAGAGTCAGACACAACTGAAATGACTTAGCATGCAGTATGCATAATTTGTATAATATTGTACGTCATCTATACTTCAATTTAAAACACTAATCCTTTTGCAGATTCATGCAGTAGATAGTACAGCTAGGTTTATCAACCTATCAATGCTTACCGGTGATCAAAGCACATTTTTTTAACTTCAAAAATTTTATTTCACATAAAGCAACAGATACACAAATAGAGATAATCTTAAAGACAATGATAAGTTTGGCAGAGGCTTTAAAAATACTTTTTACAGGAGATGTTAGTCAAAGGGTACAAATTTCCAGTTATAATAAATAAATTTAGAGGATCTAATGTACAGTATGGTGATTATAATCAATAATACAATACTATATACTTGAAACTTACTAGGAGAGTAGATCTTAAATGTTTCCAACCACAAAAAATAAATGGTAATTATGTGATGTGATGGACATGTTAGCTAACCCTATGGTGGCAATCATTTTGCAAACATAAGTGTACCAAATCAACACATTGTACACCTTAAATTCATACAATGCTATACATAAACTACACATAGTCAGAAAAATTAAAATAATAAAAATTAAATTAAAATGTTTTCCACAATAAATTCCAGATATTGCAATTCATCCAAGAATTTGTTTCTGTGGGATAGAGTCTAACAACTTTCTAAAGTGTCCACAGTCAAGAAACTATAAACAATTAAATCCCCAAGTGGTCACATAGAATGATAGATTGAAACATTCAATTTGTCTTTGTCTTTACAGTCTACTGTCATCCTTTATTTTAATCCATTTTTTTAACACAGGTATATGTGACATCAAAGGGTTTTGACACACAGACTGTGCCTCAAATGAGCTCCAAAATTTCTGAACAATGAAAAACATACTCTCAAAACAAACATGTGTAGCTGAGTCCATGTATGCCTGGGGTGATTACAAAACTGAGTTATCCAAATTAACTTCTATATAGAATCCAATACAGATTAAAAAGAAAGAAGCTAATATTTTCTGATTTGAAGCATACATATAGCATGAAGACTCAACACTAAACCACAGCAATTATTTAGAACTTAGACCAATAAAAGACTGTAGAGGAGAGGAATATTTTACCAATGACATTGTTTGGAATTATTCTTCCATGGTGATAACAAAAAGCCAAACCCCTTTTAGCCAGTTTTGTTTTCCACTTCTCTGCAAACAGCATATCCTCCTACTGTCTATTCTGGGGCTGGCTGCCTCCCTTCCATGCCACTGGCGTACTCATGAACTTCAGATAACATTTTTACTGGACCCTCTCTTGTCCACTAGTCTTAATGTCCC
The DNA here is from genome assembly GCA_007570785.1 of Antilocapra americana. NCBI lineage: Eukaryota > Metazoa > Chordata > Mammalia > Artiodactyla > Antilocapridae > Antilocapra > Antilocapra americana. Next base: position 1,207,908 of record ML660812.1, on the reverse strand, counting down.
TTGACATCTCTCCTTCCCTAGGCATGTAGAAAGCACATCAAAGCCTCTTAGCACAATGTCCCTGTGCAGAACATTTGGTGCAGGGGGTGGAAGACGTGTTGGATAGAGCACAGGATCACGAAAATAAAGTGTCAGGAATCTCAGACCTTGGGTGACAATGGAGGGCAAAATGTCAGAGGAACTCTGGATTCTGCCCTGCAGAATAATATATATGATGACCTGGATGGAAAATGGAGCTTGAATTGAGAGAAAATTATGATTCTGATTCCTAATACCAGAGGACTCAAAAAATGAAAACAATTGTTTGAAAATGGCTCTTTGTGCAAATAATACTAATTATAGTCATTCATGTGAACAAACTGTCATTTTCCCTAATCACCATGCAGCCTATTACCAATAATCTAGACCACCAAATATGTCAGATGGACTCAGTTTAATTGCATAGGGTATACCATCATCACAGTTTACAGCTCACGTAGCCTAACCTACCCTATCTGCCCATAGGTTTCAGGAATTTAATGGAACATTTGCCTCATGAACTTTTTCCCCATAGATGCTGGACTCTGGGAAGATTTTGCTTTCCCAGGTTGGGAATCATCGTCTTCTGCTTCTGTTTATGTCTCTCTCCATGGTCACCCATTGCAACCACTGTGGCCTTTCCATCTGTTGGAATTCAGACTAACTTCGAAAGAAAAAATGGCAACTCCACTGTTTCAGCAAGAAATTGTTTGGTGTTACCTCATGGTAATTAATCGAGAAGGCACCAAAGAAGGAGCTCTGTCCTCTACAATGCTTATACTGTTATCCACCAACTAAAGAGACTATAAACCATCACTCACTGGGCCATATGGTCAACAGTATGGGTTCCAAGTTTCCTACAAGTCCAGCTTTCAATACTCAGAAAATATAGGTTCTGTACTCAAGGCCCACAACTGTCCGGCTACACATTACCTGACCACTAATTGCTATTGCTTAGTCACTCAGTTGTGTCTGACTCTGAGACTCCATGGACTGCAGCACCCTAGGCTTCCCTGTTCTTCACCATCTCCTCAAGTTTGCTCAAACTCATGTCCATCAAGTCAGTGATGCCATCCAACCATCTCATCCTTTGTCATCCCCTTTTCCTCCTGCCTTCAATCTTTCCTAGCATTAGGGTCTTTTCCAATGAGTTGGCTCTTTGCATCAGGCGGTCAAAGTATTGGAGCTTCAACTTCAGCATCAGTCCTTCCAATGAATATTCAGGTTGATTTCCTTTAGGATTGACTGGTTTGATCTCCTTGCTGTCCAAAGGACTCTCAAGAGTCTTCTCTAGTACCACAGTTCAAAAGCATCAATTTTTCAGCATTCAGCCTTCTCTGTCCAACTCTCACATCCACACATGACTACTAGAAAAACCATAGCTTTGACTAGCGGACCTTTGTTGGCAAAGTAATGTCTCTGCTTTTTAATACTCTCTCTAGGTTTGTCATACTTTTCTTCCAAGGAGCAATCGTCTTTTAATTTCATGACTGCAGTCACCATCCACAGCTATTTTGGAGCCCAAGAAGATAAAGCCTGACACCTGAGACTGAATGAAGGGTTCCCGTGTGGCCATGAGACCAGGTGCTCTAGGGTCCTGTTCAATGTTTATTGTCCCTCACAGAGGAGACCATCAGGTCACCCAGATCAAATGGCTGACGTCATGGAAATCAGTTACACTCTGCAATCACAGACCAAACCTCCTCATGCAGCTCTGGCTACATTGACTCCACTGCTATTTCAGAATGTTTGCTATCTCAAAACAAGGAAATGATTTGTGAAACTATAGCCCACTGTGACAACAACAGGCAACAATTTTAAATGATAATCGTTTTAGACCCTGATTGCAACTGTGACAAATTACCACAAACTGAATGGCTTAAAAACAAGTTATATTTATTTTAGTGATGAAGATCATACCAAAATGGATTGGTAGAAGGCTTTAGAAGAGAATCTGCTTGCTTGCCTTTTCCGAGTTTTTGAGGCAGCTGACATCCCTTGGTCCTTGGCTCCCTGTCTCACCCTGACCTCTGCTTCCATGGTCACATCTCAGATTCTTCTACCTCCTTGTTTTCCTTAAAGAACTATCATAATTATATCAAACCCATCAAGATATTCCAAGAAAATTTCCCCATCTCAAGAAACCTAACCTAACCACATTTGCAAAGTCCCTTTTGCCACATAAGGCAATACATTCACAGGACCTAGGATTGGGATGTGAACATCTTAGCGGAAAAGAAGATGATTATTCTGTCTATTGCAATGATGAAGAAATTTATGCCAAAACAAGGAAAAGTATTTCTAATACAACACTAATTGAAGCAAAATACACAATCGAAATTATACGTCACATAAAAATGTACACATGGCATAGATAATCAGAGTTAATTGTGGAAAAAGTTTCATAAAAACAGCAGGATAATAAGTGCTTTTCTTTCCCTAGCATTCCAACACTAGCCTATCTTTTTTATTGGAGTAGTTGATTTACAATGCTGTGTTAATTTCTGGCATACAGCAAAGTGACTCAGTTATACATACTTATACATTCTTTTTTTAAAAATTATTTTCCATTATGGTTTACCACAGGATACTGAATATAGTTCCCTGTGTTATAAAACAGGACCTTGTTTATCCATCCTAAAAATAATAGTTTGCATCTGTGAATCTCAAACTCCCAATCCATCCTTCCCCCAACTTGCCCTCCCCACTGGCAACCACCAGTCTGTGAGTTTGTTTCTGTTCCCTAGATAAGTTCATTTGCACCATATTTTTATTTCACATATAAGTGATATCATATGGTATTTGTCTTTCTCTTTCTCACGTAATTCACTTAGTATGGCCAATTATTTTCTTTAATGGTGCATTCGAGAGGGGGAAAAGATTTGCAATTTATTGAAACACACAAAGAAAGATAGTAATTAAAACTGAAAAACAGGAAATATGTTTACTTTATCACAAGTAAAGCAGAAGTCCCATTTTCCTTCCTAATTTTTAGTAAAATGAGACTTAAATAAATGAATGAAAGCAAAACCAAGGTTATTTTGATCAGATGGAAGAGTAGTTACCACTTCAATTCACTTTCATGACACAGTCAAGTAGACAAAGGTAGTATAGTTATTCATAATATTAAAAGAAAAAGCAAAGGTGATATATGAATCTAGAAACCTAATGGCACCATATCTTTAGAAATTCTGTGTTTATGATCTAAATTTAATTGCTATCAATTTTAATAACAGCTTTCTTCACATATATTTATGTACCATAAAATTCACACTTTTCAAGTAGATAACTGGAGAAGGCAATGGCACCCCACTCCAGTACTCTTGTCTGGAGAATCCAGGGATGGGGGAGCCTGGTGGGCTGTCGTCTATGGGGTCGCACAGAGTCGGACACGACTGAAGCGACTTAGCAGCAGCAACAGCAAGTAGATAATGCATGGTTTTTAGTATATTCACAAAGTTGTGCAAGCTTAACCATTATTTAATTTTAGAAAATTTTCATCAGCCCAAAAAGAAACTCCATACCCATCAGCAGTATTTCCCCATTCCCTAATCCTCCAGCTCCTAGCAACCACTAATCTACCTTCTGTCTCCATCAATTTATCTACTCTGGCTATTTCACTTAAATGAAATCATACAACATATGGTCTTTTGTGACTGGTTTCTATTACTTGGCATAATGCTTTCAAGGTTCAACCACATTACAACATTCACCAGTATTTCATTCCCCTTTAGGTCCCAGGAATACGTCATTGTATGGATACACCTCATTGTATGTATCCATTCATCGACTGACAGACATTTAGGATATTCTGCTCTTTGCTATTTAGGCATAATACTGCTATGAACATTTGCATGGAAACAGTTTTCATTTATTTTGGGTATATACCTAGGAGCGGTTTTTCTGAGTCATATGGCAATTTTATATTTAACATTTTATAGGAACTGTCAAGTTGTTTTCCAAAGTGGCTGCACCATTTTATGACCCAACAGGCAATGTACTAAGAGTTGAATTTCTAGATAGTTTTTATTAACACTTGTTGTATGTTATTAAAATTATGATTCTGATGTGCTTGAACTGGTATCGCATTGTGGTTTTGGTCTTCATTTCCCCAATCATAATGTTGAAATATCTCTTCATGTGATCATTAGTCATTTGCATATCCTCTTTATGTAAATATCTATTTCAGGCTTCTGCTTATATGTTAATTGAGTTATTTATCTTTTTATTGCTGAGTCTTAAGAATTCTTCATATATTCTGGACACAAGTCCCTTATATGATTTGCAATATTTTTCCCATTCTGTAGGTATGTTATTAATTTTTCTAAACTAAATACACTGTGTACATGCTTATTCAAGATTATAACAATGCCAGGAAAATTAACTGTGGATATTATTCCGTTCACATTAGTATTTTTTCCCATTTATTTTTTTCTTTTTGAAGTTCAATTATTACCATTCTAAAATTATTTAATATGTGATTGTCAAAGACAAATCTTGACACTGAATACATAGTGGAACTCCCCTCTGTAAAACACTTGGCTCTTTTTATCCTGCACTGCAGTTTTCCTTTCTTTGCTTCTGTAACAAACCCCCCTAAAAAAGACTTTTCTAATAAACACTCTCATCTTGTGTCTCTTACTCATAAAATTGAAGATAATACCCCATCTCGTAGCTCTAGGTTGTCCCCACTGGTCGCTTCTCTCAAAATTCAGAACAACTGAGCATGAACTTTCTGCTTTATCTGCTAAAGGCTGCTTTTTTCTTTCCTGATGTTAGTAGTTGCTACTGTGCTTTTTTTTTTTCTTTCTTTTTTTTTATTGTCATTACTCTTTTTTTTTTTTATTGTTTTTGCCATACAGTGTCATGATATCACCATGGGTTTACATATGCTTCCCCTCCAGAACCCCCCTCCCTCCTCCCTCCCCCCCGGGAAATCTCGCTGCACCAGCCCTGAGCATCAATCCTGGGCTGGCGATTGATTAGACATATGATAATTAACTTGTTTCAATGCCATTCTCCCATATCATCCCACCCTTACCCTCATCCACAAAGTCCACGAGTCTATTCTATACCATCTGCGTTCCTTTTGCTGTCTCGCATGTTGGGTTCTCGTTACCGTCTTTCTAAATTCCATATATATGTGTTAATATACTGTATTGTTGTTTTTGCTTCTGGCTTACTTCACTCTGGATAATGGGCTCCAGTTTCGTCCATCTGAGTAGAATTGCTTCAAATGAATTTTTTTTAATGCTGAGTAATATTCCATTGTGTATATGTACCACAGCTTTCTTATCCATTTGTCCATTGATGGGCATCTAGGTTGCTTCCATGTCCTGGCTATTGTAAACAATGCAGCGATGAACATTGGGGTACACGTGGCTCTGTGCTTTTTTAAACACGAATATCTTTCTAAGAGCCATAATCCCTAACTGTGCAGGTGATCATCTCTGAATATGCTGTCTCAAATTTTTAACTTTTACTTAAAGGATCACAAAAATAAGTGTCCAGGAAGAAAATTTTTTCAGGTACTCTTCCTTTCTTTTTTAAATCTTCCCATTATTCTTCACTGTTTTCAGAAAGCTATTGTATGCATGCATGCTCGGTTGTGTCTAGCTCTTTGCAGCCCCATGGACTGTAGCCCAGCAGGCTCCTCTGTCCATGGGATTTTCTAGAGTGGGTTGACATTTCCTCTGCCAGGGATCTTCCGAACCCAGGAATCAAACCTATGTCTCTTGCGCCTCCTGCATTGCAGGTGGATTCTTTACCGCTGAGCCATCAGGGAAATCCCTCAAGAAAGCTATTAATGTACTATCAAATCAGTATCTTATTTATTTCAGTAGGTTTTACTATGATAACTATAATCGGTCTCCATTCTGCTTTTAATACTTTTTCACTCCTTGGACCTTTCCTATAAACCTAAACTGTTAGCATTTAAGGTCTTTTCTCAATGCTCTTAGGAGGCATTTTGATAAAATGGTTTCCATAGCAAAATACATCCTCACTCTGAAAGGGGAGTTATTTGCATCTTTTGGTGATCATGCAGCATGTATGCAATGCTAAGTTGCTTCAGTCATGTCAGACTCTTTGCACCCTATGGACTATAGCTTACCAGGCTCCTCTGTCCATGGGATTCTCCAGGCAAGTCATGTAGTATGAGGTTCTAATATTTAATAAGGCAAAGCAAGAGTCTTCTCTGTTGTAAAATTATTGTGCATGGCTTAAGTTAAACTTCTCAATTGTTACTAGAGATTTTGAGAACATATTTTTACCCTCAAAGCCTATATAGTTGATTTCATTATCATTTCTGTCTATTTGAATCTCACTCATATAAAATTATCAAAAAGTTCCATTTTGGCTTATGAAACTCGTTAGTGAAATTTTCATTGAGGTAACTAAGAGGATTACTGGACATCCACATAATGAAACATTACATAAGAGACTACTACAAGCAAATATATGCCAATAAAATGGACATCCTAGAAGAAATGAAAAATTCTTAGAAAGGTACAATCTCCCAAGACTGAACCAGGACGAAATAAAAAATATGAACAGACCAATTACAAGTACTGAAACTGAATCTGTCCCTTAAAAACTCCCAACTAACCAAAGTCCAGGACCAGATGGCTTTACAGGTGAATTCTATCAGGCATTTGAGAAGAGTTAACACCTATCCTTTTGAAACTATTTTTAAAAAATTCAGAGGAGAGAACACTTCTAAACTCATTAATTAACTACTGGAAAAACCATAGCTTTGACTATACAGACTTCTGTTGGCTTCTGCTTTTTAATACTAGGTTTGTCATAACTTTGCTTCCAAGGAGTAAATGCCTTTCAATTTCATGGCTGTAGTCACCGTCTATGGTGATTTTGGAGCCCAAAAAGATAAAACGTGTTGCTTCCACTGTTTCCCCATCTATTTGCCATGAAGTGACGGGACTGGATGCCATGATCTTAATTTTTTTGAATGTTGAGTTTTAAGCCAGCTTTTTCACTCTCCTCTTTCATTCTCATCAAAAGGCTCTTTAGTTCCCCTTCACTTTCCCTGATGGCTCAGTGGTAAAGAATCTACAAGGGAGGTGATAATCTACAATGGAGAAGAGACAGTCTCTTCAACAAGTGGTGCTAGGAAAATTGGACAGCTACATGTAAAAGTATGAAGTTAGAACATTCTTTAATACCATATACAAAAATAAATTCAAAATAGATCAAAGACCTAAATGTAAGACCAGATACTCTAAAACTCTCAGAGGATAATATAGGCAGAATACTCTTTGACATAAAGCTCAGCAATTTTTTTGGATCCATCTCCTACATTGATGGGGATAAAATCCAAAATAAACAGAACTTAATTAAACTTGAAAGGTTTTGCACAGCAAAGAAAATCATAAACAAAACAAAAAGAAAACCTACAGAATGGGAGAAAATATTTGTACATGATGTGACCAACAAAGGATTTCTCTCCAAAATATACTAACAGCTCATACAGTTCAATATCAAAACAACAAACATCCCTCAAAAAATGGACAGAGGATCTAAATAGACATTTCTCCAAAGACACATAGATGGCTAAAAGACACATGAAAAGATGTTTAACGTTGCTAATTACTAGAAAAATGCAAATCAAAACTACAATGAGATATCACTTCATATTGATTAGAATGGTCATCATCAAAATGTCTATAAATAACAAATGCTGGAGAGGGTATGGATAAAATGGAACCCTTCTGTTAATAGGAATGTAAATTGGTACAGCTACTATGGAGAACAGTATGGAGATTCTTTTAAAAACTAAAAAGTAGAGCTACCATATGATCCAGCAGTCCCACTCCTGAGCATACACCCAGATGAAACTATAATTCAAAAAGATAATGTTACCTGCATGTTCAAGCAGCACTATTCATAACACTCAAGACATGGAAACAACCTAAAAGTCCATAAACAGATGAACGGATAAAGAAGATGTGATACACATATACTATGGAATATTACTCAGCCATAAAAAAGAATGAAATATTGCCATTTGCAGCAACATAGATGCAACTAGAGATTATCATACCAAGTGTGAAGTGTGATAGTGAAAGTCAATTAGTGAAGTCAGAAAGAGAAAGAAAATACCATATAATATTACTTATCTGTAGAATCTAAAATACAACACAAATGAACTTATGTATGAAATGGAAAAAGACTCACAGACATAGGGAACAGATTTGTGGTTGCCAAAGGGAAGGGGATTGGGTGAGAAACAGAGTGGGAAGTTGGGGTTAGCAGACGTAAGCTTTTATATATATATATATATATATATATATATATATAAGCTTTTATATATATATAAAATGGGTAAATAGCAAGGTCCTACTCTATATCACAAGGAACTATATTCAATATCTTATCATAAATCATAATGGAAAAGAATATATTAAAAGAATTATATATATATATAAAACATATATAACAGAATCATTTTGCTGTACAGTAGAAATTAATGCAACATTGTAAATCAACTTCAACAACAAAAAAGTCCTCTAAGAGCCTGAATGGGCACATGTGCATCTCTCACACCTTTGGGACTCTGATGAGTCTTGGCACACCCTATTCTTCTGGGAGTCATTAAAAATAAAAACAATAGCTTGGACAAATACAAAGGTGTAAAATGTAACCAGAATGTTGGGCTGGGCTGATTGGAGAAGTTCACCACCTACATGAGGCCAGACTAGAAGACTGGGAGAGGTGACTGTTTTATGTGAAGAAACCAACACAGAGAGAAAAGGAAAGTGAAGAAACAGGAGAATATGTTCCAAACAAAAGAATAAGTGTCTGGAAACTGATCTGTCTGACAGAGTGTTCATAGTAACAGTCATAAAGATACTACTGAAGTCATGATAGCAGTGCCTGAACAAAGTGAGAAGCTTAAAAAAGAAATCAAAAATACTTTAAAAGCACCAATCAGAAACCACAGCATTGAAGAACACAATAACTGAACTGAAAAATTCAACAGAGAGGTTCAATAGCAGGCTCAATGAAGTGGAAGAAAGGGTTACCATACTTGAAGGTATGTTGGTGGAATTATCCAGTCAGATAAACAAAAAGAAAAGAGAATGAAAAGGAGTGATGGTAGCTTAAGGGACTTAGGGAACACTATAAATATTTTTCTCACTAGATTTTTCTTTCATTTTGTTTCATCCAAGGTTTTCAAAAGATGGTATCTTTTAAACTTGAGCCACAACATTTCCACTTTCTGTTGCAAAATTGCTACATGGCTTTTAAAGAGACCAAACCATATAATACATTAAATCTAAGGCTATTTATCAAAATGATAAATGAGTAGGAATGCATTTAAAACACATTGTTAATAGTTTCCTGGAAAAGTACTGGGCAAGTTCCTTTCCCTAGGAAGTAATGAACTAAAAATGAACATAAACTTAACACTAATAATTTTAATTTGCATAATGTCTAATAAAAAGTGCTTTCAAATTGCCTGACGGAGGGTTTGTGCCCAACACAGCACAGAAATAGTAAAACTATACCACTAGTTAAATTAAAAGCTGTGCTAAGTCGCTTCAGTCATGTCTGACTCTGCGACCCTATGAACTGTAGTTCAGCTAGTAAAGAATCTGCCTGCAATGCAGGAGACCCTGGTTCAAAACCTGTGTCAGGAAGATCCTCTGGAGAAGGGATAGGCTATCCACTCCAGTATTGTTGGGCTTCCCTGGTGGCTCAGACCATAAAGAATCCGCCTCTAATGCAAGAGACCTAGGCTTGATCCCTTGGTTGGGAAGATCCCCTGGAGGAGGGCATGGCAACCCACTCCAGTACTCTTGCCTGGAGAATCCCCATAGACAAAGAAGCCTGGTGGTCCATGGGGTCCATAGGGTTGCAAAGAGCGGGACACGACTGAGATACTAAACACAGTTCATGGACTGTAATTTCACCAGGCTCCTCTGTCCACAGGGATTCTCCTGGCAAAAATACTGGAGTGAGTTGCTGTGCTCTCCTCCAGGTGATGTTCCCCACCTAGGGATTGAACCTGCATCTCTAAAGTCTCCTGTATTGTCAGACAGGCTCTTTACCACTAGTGCCACCTGGGAAGCCCAAATTAAAAGCTAGGGAGTATAATTCAATTTTTATTCTGCTTGGTCCATATGTCTTAACCTTCACCTGCCTTTGTATCCTTAGATGTTCAAGATGGATAACATTAATGACCTATTGTGTTTGGCTGTAATGAAGAAAAAACCTAAAACTATGTACTTTAAATCACAAGATGAATATAAATTACTATCTGATTAATAATGAATGACTTTTAGCCATGGTTCTATCCCTATCCTGACATCTGAGGTTTCCAAGTGCTTTGGAGGAGCCTACTTTGAAAAGAATAACAAAGTAACTCAAAAGTGTGAAGTTGCAAAAACCATTATTTTAAGAGCATGATCCTAATATAGTAGCTCAAAATAAGCCCTTACCTTTCCTTTTCTGTGACACAGCTGTCATCTTAGCTTTGACCGTGACTGTTAATTTAGTCAATGACTACTACAATTTCAGCTGAGCAAAAAAAAACTGTAGTTCATTAAAATCCATTTCTCAATTCAAACAACTGCCAGCCATACAAGCTGTCCTCCCAATTAAGGAAATGTAAAGTGATCCCCCACAGAGAGAAATGAAGTCAAGTCAGAAGCTAGGCCAACAAATCATTTTCTCCTTACAGCTTCCCAGAAGAGCTTTGGCAAGGGACATGACCAGACCATGAACTAGAATAAATGGGTGAAGGTTAGTGTGTATCATGCCTCTGTATATTCACCACACAAAAGAACTTTTCCCTTGGACTGCCCTAGATTTTGGATTCAGTGCAGATTCCATATACTTTCACTAATTCTGCTACAATTAAGTTTTATATTATATAGAAATTCGGAAAAATCTTAAGAATGATCACAACATTGGGTAAAGTAAATCTTCAGTACTTTCCTTCTGAACGGCCTTCATTATAAATTTAAATAAGCCCCAGGCAGCTATAATTCTACTTTTCAACGCATTTTCATAACTGAACTATAAATTTCTTTGCACTTGAAATAATCCCTTTTTTGTCTTTCAGCCTAAGAAAATATGAATTCTGCACGCAGTTACTGCAGTGTTCATTCAAAAAGTCCCATGTCTTTCTGAAAAACAAAATTATTAAACATCACTCTGCTACCTTCCTGATAGCATTTTTTCATGTCCTTAATTTTAATACCTTTTTAGATTGTTTGCCTGATTTGTTTTAGGGAAAAATATGAGAACCTGGATTTAGTTCACTGTCATGAATGACTCATTTTGAAGTCTTGTTTAAATCAGATATTAATAATCAAATACAAAGTTAACGCTCTATCAAGTTTGACAATTCAGAAGCTGTTTGGAATCCATGAAGTCCATAGAGAAATGTAGGCTAATTACTACATAAATGCCAAACAATTTATCAGCTCACTACTTTTATCCCAATCCAACAATTTATCACCACCTCCTATGCCCTTCCTCACCTCTCCCTCTTTCTGACACAGACTTAACATCACACAGACACTAACATATACTCATCCATTATTTGAGAGTCTTAAGTCAACCTAATAAAATTAGATGCAGAAAATTAAGTGGTTGATTTCTCCTTTCACCACACATTGTGCCCTTACAATTACCCACTGTACAGAATTGACACAGAGATAAATATACAGACCAGCAGAATAAAACACAAAAGCTCAGGGTTTCCCTGGTGGTCCAGTGGTTAAGAATCCGCCTTGCAATCCAGGGGACGTGGGTTCAATCCCTGATTAGTTGTGGGGCAACTAAGCTTACACATCACAGCTAGAGGAGCTGGTACCACAATGAAGATTACACATGCTGCAACTAAACCAAATATATATACACACGCGCACACACACACACACACACACACACACACACACACACACACACACACAAAGTCTCAAAGAGATTCCACTACACATGAATTTCTATGGTTCCAAATTTTAAAGTGAAACATCACAACAGGAAGCACAAACAGCCTGTGTACATAGAAGCACCTGTGTCCATGCAGAGGGAAGTATGGAAAACTTACAGTCACAAGAAGCAGGAGAGAGGAAAAGAAACTGCAGCAAAACCAATAGACAAATGTCTCTACCAGATCAACAGCTCTTTCAAATTTATAAAGAAAATGTCAGGCATTCTATATATGCAAACAATGAAAATATGTTCAGCTCAGTAATCATTAAGAAGTCTCCTCTAAAAATACCATTTTACACCTACCTATTAAATGAGTTTCAGAAAATGTTTTACAAATGCTAGTGAGGCTGGAAGACAAAAATAAAGTTAATAGCAGTGAAAATTAGTATAGGGGCTTCCCTGGTGGCTCAATGGTAAAGAATCCACCTGCCAATGCAGGAGACACGGCTTTGATCCCTTTTCCAGGAAGCTCCCACATGTCACCAGGCAACTAAGCCTATTTGCCACAGCTATTAAGCCCGTGCTCTAGAGCCTGGGAACTGCAACTACTGAGCCCACGTGCCAACTACCGAAGCACATGTGCCCTAGAGCCCGTGCTCTGCAATTTAAGAAGCCACCACAGTGAGAAGCTCCCACATCACAACTAGAGAGCACACCTCCACTCGCTGCAACTAGAGAAGAACCCACGCAGCAACAAAGGCCCAGCACAGCCAAACATAAATAAATAATATTTATATATATACTGATTTTCTAATATATATATTAGAAAATTAGTATATATGTCTGAAAAGCAACACAACCAAAACAATGCATCTAGAGTTATTAAAACATTCATACTATTGAACCAGTAAAGTAACTGATTTATATTTATTCCAAGAAAATATACAGTAGGAGAAAAAAACTCTGCTGAGATGTTCATTTCATAATTATTTATATAATAATGCAACTGCATAATTATTAAAAAACCAATTTAAAAGATGAAAATATAATCTGCTAGAATTTGCTCACAGCAGTTATATATGAACATGGAGGAGGAGAGCTTAGAATCAAATCAAATAAATATCCAAAACAAAGAGAAATTATGGAAACAGTATCAGTTCCATGAAATATGACAGTTATTTTAAATCATTATAATTGCTACACAAGTGCTTAAACAAAACTTGTACATAAATATTCATAGCAGCCTAGTTGACACTGGCCCAATAGTAGCAACAATTCAAATGCCCATCAGTAGATGAATGAATAAGCAAAAGAGGGTAGATCTATAAACTTCCATTATTATTCTGCCATATACAGAAATAGAGTAACATAGCACAGTGGCTGTGAAAAACAGTATGGTGGTTCATCAAAAACTTAAAAATAAATTACCATATTATCCATCAATTCCACTTCAGGGCATGTACTTTCAAAAGGTTTGAAAATACAGAGTGAAACAGATATTTGTACATCTGTATTCAGAGCAGCATTATTCACATTGGCCAAAAGGTAGAAGCAACCCATGGAAGTGTCCATGAACAGATGAAACAATAAGCAAAATGTGATATATACACAAAGGAGTATTATTCGGCCTTAAAAACTAAGGAAAAATCAGACACATGCTACAACATGCATAAGCTTTAGAGTCCTTATGCTAAGTGAAATAATCCGGTCACAAAAGGATGAATATTATGATTCCACTTCTATGAGGTATCCAGAGAAATGAAATTCAGAGTTAGGAGGCAGAATGGAGTTGACAAGAGTTGACAAGGGTTGAAGAAATTTAGTGCTTAATGGATGCAGTTTCATTTGGAAAAAAAGAAAAAGTATGAGAGATGAATGGTGAGGATATTTGGGCAACAATGTAAATGCAATTCATGTCATAGAAACACATACTTTAGATGCTTTAAAAGGTAAATGTTATACTCCATAGCTTTAATCACCATGGAGAACATGAACGAAGTATCGGTACATGTTACAATATGCATGAACATAGACAAAATCCTAAGGGAAAGAAGCTATACAGTAAGGGCCACCAGGTCGTATTCAGTTGTGTGCTTTAAATCCATCAAGGTTGTGAAAATGAGGGAAAGTCTCAAGAACATTTTCAGAAAAAGAAAACTGGTTCAGAATGGCAAGACACTTTCATGCTTTGCAGCAGGTGGTGAAAATGAAAGCGGGCCTGAGGATTAAATGAGAAAGTGAAAACCATAATGATTTCTCATTTGAGGGTTATATGTGTGTTCGCTGGGAGAATGTCCTTTTTGGGGTAAAGCACAATGTAAGTTGTCATGTAAACTGGCACAGGTGGTAAACTAATGATAACTGGACATCTGAACTTACAGATGACTTCTATTGCAAGTTTTCTGTAGGTTTGAAGTTACTAGAAAGCAAATAACTTTTCAAAAAAAAACATGTCAATCCCACGCCAGAAAAGTAGATAAGACATCAAACTTCATGACAGGGGGCAAGCCATATCCAGATTCAGTTCACCCCAAAGGGTTAAGCTAATTACTCTTGTAGAAATCCACATATAACATTCCCATAGCACCTTTTAATATTAGTAGTCACTATAGCTTGGGTGTTGTGAATGAGTTGGGATACAGCAGAAACAACTGTATTTTTTAATTACAATTTTCACATTGAATCACCAAAAGATAAAAGTAATACATGAACTGAGTAAAGCTGCATGATATAAAAGTACTACACAAAAATCAGTTGAGCTTTTTTAAACACTAATAAAGAAGCAGAAATATCAGAAAAATTAAGAAAACAATCCCACTCACAACTGCATCATAAAGAACAAAATATCCAGGTATACATCTAAACAGTGATGTGAAAGACCTGCACAATGAAAACTGTATGACACTTGTAAAGAAACTGAGGAAGAAACAAAGAACTAAAAAAATATTCTTTGGTCAGGAATTGGAAGAATATTGTTAAAACATTCAACTAGGGTTTTCCCTGGTGGTCTGGTGGTTAAGACTCTAATTCCAATGCAGAGGGTGCAGATTCAATCCCTGGTCAGGGAGCTATGATCCCACATACCTCAGGGCCAAAAAACAAAAACATAAAACAGAAGCAATTTGTAAAAAAAATTCAAAGAAGACTTTAAAAATGGTCCACATTAAAAAAAAAAAAAACTTAAGAAAAAAGTTCATCCAGCCAAAGCAGCGGATGCATTCAACCTTGAACAAAATGAAAATGGCATTTTTCACAAAAACAAAGCAAACAGTCCTCTCAGTTGTATAGAACCAAAATGGACCCCAAATAGTCAAAGCCAATCTAAGAAAGAACACAGCTGGAGTCAACTTTGCTCCCTGACTTCAAATTACACTATGAAGCTACGGAGCCAAAACAGGGTGGAACTGGCATAAAAACAGGCACCTGAGGAACAGAAGAGAGAGCCCAGAAATAAACCCACATGTCTATATCTATTGGGCTTTCCTGATGGCTCCATGATAAAGAATCCGAGTGCCAAGGCAGGAGACACAGGCTCGATCCCTGAGTCAGGAAGATACCCTGGAGAAGGAAATGGCAATTCACTCCATTACTCATGCCTGAAAAATCCCATGGACACAGGCTCCTGGTGGGCAACAGTCCACCAGGGTCACAAAAGAGTCACAATTTAGCAATGAGAAGAACAACAACAGTGGTCCGTTAATTTATAACAAAGTTGCCAAGGTCATACACTGCAGAAAGTTCCTTCAAAAATGATGGCAAGGTAATAATGTAATACTTCAAGGTCCTGGCTAATGCAAAGAAAGCAAAACAAAAATAAGGGTTTTAGCACAAGGAAGGAAGAGATAATTAGTCATTATTTTAAAAGTGTCTGTAAAATCAGGTACAGAATCAAAGTCTTTAAAATTAAGAAGCATGCAAAAGTATAACACCACCAACATCAATTTAAAATCCAGTGTTATTTTACATTATCACTAAAGACCCAATACAATATATTTTTAAAACATTAGAGACTGTGGTGGCTTCATATGCTATCAACCTACCAAAGCTGGAATATTTTGAAAAATTTCTCTTTAGGTTCAAAACATGGTCAGCTATGATAGAAATTAGCGTGAAATTTGAAAGGCTGAAATAAAACAGAAAACATGTTCATGTTTTATGTTCTGAAAAAAACAACCAAAAAATGATGCCAAGGAAACTAGATACCACACACCAGCAGACCACAGCCTGTTTGACACCAGGGACGGGTTTGGAGAAAGACAATTTTTCCACAGACCGGGGAGGGGTGGGGATAGTTTCGGGATGATTCAAGCACATTGCATTTATTGTGCCCTTTATTTCTAATCTATTGCTGTTACCAATCTGACAGGGAGTATCGGTGTGTGGCCCCAAGGTTAGAGACCCCATCGCATACCACAGAGAAACACTGGGAACTGTCTACACCACAGCCAAAAAACTACCTGAAACCCACACTTTTCCACACCAAGCCCTTCCTCTGGGGGCTCCTATGAAAATGAACCCCTCCCTCCTCAGCAGTCAGTCACATACAGGAAGCTGCTCCCCACTTTTTCTTCACCTTTTACGCCGGCAGTCGCGCCTCCCAGAGGGTCCCAAAGACACTGGGTTCCTGTCTGCGTGGACGGGACCCAGAGTTTCCCAGAAGCTGAAGCCTCAGTGTGTTCTGAGGACAACGACCTCCTGTCTGTGTCCCCTCAGCCAGGCGTCGTCCAGAACCCAAAGCCGTGGAGACTCCCAGATCCAGGTCAACCAAAGTTGTGACTGGCCTTGCAGGAGGCCGCAAGTTACTATTAGATTCCGTGAAAAGAGGCTGTGGGTGCTGAGGCAGACACGGTGCGTAGCGGGAGATCAGACGTGGTTTCACAGGTGGGTTGGCCTCCTGGGGTCCGTCCGTTAGGGGCGGGGCTGTCATGAGCGGGGCGGGGCTTCCATGGGCGGGGCGGGGCGGGATCGCTCCGCCCTCCCCTCGGGGCTCCGGGGCAGCTCAGCTGCTGCAAAGTGAAGAGATATGCAGCCTGGGGCTGGGGCTCCGCGGGGACCTAGGCTCCACTGCGCGCAAGCGGCGCCGTCAAACGCATTTTTAAAAAATAAAACTGGAGGCTCTTTTGTCAATAGGCACTAGCCCATGAGCACCTTATAGAGAAAGCAAATCTGTGATGTATCTATTTCCTTTGAAAAATAAGGAAGTTCTTCACCAGCCCGTTTGCTTTACCTGCTGGGCACCGGCATTCTTCAGTATTTGCTTTGGCTTTATGAAGAAGTCTTTGCCAGTGGAACATCTGTGAATGCCACGGTCACATCTGGCGCATAAAACTTCCTACATCTGCTGGGCTACCTGGATACAGGCAGGCTCCTTGTTCTCCGACTCCGTACGTGAAATATGACACGGCCATGGGAGAGAAAGAGGCTGGGTCCCCAGTCACTGTTTGGAGCGAGCTGCTCACAATCCATTGTTGACTTTATAGTAAGTTGCTAAGACATTTGTATATACTAGTTAGAAGAGCTAGTTTTCCTCTACTACCCCTTGACTTTTAGTTTGAGGTTTCTAATTAACTTTAGCAAGCAGTTAGTAAGAAATAAGCTGGACCTTTGTTCTCCAAAAATTTCACATCAGAACTTTGTAGTTCCCATTCACATAACCCTGATTCTATAAGGATAACTAACTATTTCCCTAAGGATGTTAATTCGACTTAGCATGGCAATCATTTTGCAGTATACACTTAGGCTGGATTATTGTTATACACCCGAAACCAATATAATGTTATAGGTCAGTTATATTTCAATTAAAAAGAAAACTTCCAATTTCTTCTCTGCCATGCCCCTTCTTCTTATTTAGATGTTATTTTTCACCTAAGCAAAAACTCATACTTTTGATGTCTACTTATCATATTGATAAGCGTTTGAAAATGCCCTACCTGATAAGTATGGAAGGAGGAGCATCACTGGTTGACTGCTCCACAACCAGTCAAACCAGGTGGGTGTTTGGCAGACATAGGTAACCTGTCTAGCAGCCAAAGGAAGGTTAAGAGCAAGGAAAAAAGATGTCTGAGAGTTTATGGCCAGGAAACACATTCATATGTCGAAATTCAATCCCTGTGTCTCTTATGATTCAAAGAGTTTAAAAGTCAGCGTGGTTTGGGAAATTTCAAGAGTTCAAAGGCTTTGAAGGAGAAGGCTAAAAAGAGTGGTCCAATTTCTTGGCGCCACCAGTTTGACTTGACAGAGTGTTCTGTCCTCAGCAGGGATGATAACACTTAGAGACACAGGCCAGCACTGGCGATCTCCTCCCATGCAGATGTCACTCTTGATCTTGGCATGATTCTGAGTCCTCGGCACAGCCCCCCAGCAGCCACTAACCATCAATCAGTGAGTCGAACATGAGAGATTGCCTCCACTGCTCCAAAGCCTAGGAATTTTCTCTAAAATTCTGCAATTGTAGTTCAAGGCTGTTTGCCCTCAGACCATGGGGAGGGCCTTACAGAGCTGACAAAATTATTTAAGCACCTTGAAACAGAAGTACAGAATCAGAAATAGGAACTTTCAAAGTGAAAAGGAAAATACTTTCAAAATCTTAAAAATCACAAATTGCACCATTAACTTTACCTGATACAAACAAAACAGAAGTATGTAACTTTCCATCTATGTTTAACTTATCAATTCAATTAATCTAATCAAAATTGATGTGTGATCAAAGTATTATTTATTCTTTTTTAAATTTTTTATTGAGATGTAATTGATTTACAGTGCTGTGTTGGTTTCAGGTATATAGCAAAGTGAATTAGTTATACAAATATATGTACATATGTATGTGTTAGTCACTCAGTCATGTCTGACTCTTTGCTGACTCCATGGACTGTAGCCCACCAGGCTTCTCTGTCCGTGGGATTCTCCAGGCAAGAATACTGGAGTGGGTTGCCATTCCCTTCTCCATAGGATCTTCCTGACCCAGAGTATATATATATATATATATATATATATATATATATATAGAGAGAGAGAGAGAGAGAGAGAGACATATATGTCTCTATATATTATATATGTCTCTATATATTATATATATAGAGAGAGTAATGTGTATATGTCAATTCCAATCTCCCAATTTATCCCTTACCCCTTTACCCCCTGGTAACCTCAGCCTATTTTCTACATCTGTAAGTCTATTTCAGCTCTGTAGATAAGTTCATTTGTAGCCTTTTATTAGATTCCACAAATAAGATTTGTCTTTCTCTGTCTAACTTACTTCACTCAGTATAAGAATCTTCAGGTTCAGTATTAGTTATTTTTATACTTACCATATAATACTTGACAGTTTTCCTAGAAAAAGTACTATTAAACAACACCCGAATTAAATATCAACTATAATATGACAACATGTATGGATTGCTTCACCCCCTTGTCGCTACAGGTTCCCTTTCTATCACAATGTGCCCTGTTCAGGATGACCAGCATACATTACTTTTGTATCTCCTTCTATTTCATAATCTAGGCTCTTCCTACACCTCCATCCTCACGTTCATCACTTCTCAGAAGACACCTGTGTACCAGCCACAAAGAACTACTTGGAGTTTCCCAAACTCCTCCAGAATGGCACGCCCACGGCTGCAATAGCCTCTACCCAACATGACCCATCCCATCTCTTCCACTTCCATGGAACCCACATAAGCCTCCAAGACTCAGCCTCTGCTTGACCGCCTCTGCGAACTCTTTACTGGGTTCGCTGCCGCGCTTCTGTGCCCCTCTCCACTCTGCCATAGCATCCTCACAAAGCACTCAGCACACACAGTTTTAGCTGCAAGCTGACTTTTTTTTAACAGACTGCGACACCCTTGAGGGTAGGTTAAACCTCCCATCTTTCCATGCCCAGAGTACAGTGTTAACATATAGTTGTTTAATGAATTTGTTATATGATTGGTTGGGTGACTTCTGCAGATCAGAGCTGTTTTGAAAAATGATGCCCAAATCACTTGTTAACCTAACCACACACCTCAGAAATTTTTTGTTGGCAAAACTCAGTGAAGCATCATAATTACTAAGATCTCATAGATTTTAGATTTGTAAAGACTAGGCTTTTTTTTTTTCAATTACAATTTACCAGCAGAAGTTTACCAGAAATTCCTAATGAGATGCTTCTCTTTGCTCATCAGATGCTATTTACAATAGTCAAGACATGGAAAAAACCTAAATGTCTATTGACAGTTGAATGGATAAAAAAGATTTTATATACACAATGGAATACTACTCAGCCATAAAAAAGATTGAAATAATGCCAATTGCAGCAACATGAATGGACTTAGAAATTATCATAACAAGTGAAGTAATTCAGGAAGAGAAAGAAATACCATATGATATTGCTTATATGTCAACTCAAAAATATGATACAGATCAACCTATCTACAAAACAGATACAGACTCACAGACATAGAGAACAGACTTGTGGTTGCCAAGGAGGAGTATGGAAAGGGAGGGATGGCCTGGCAAGTTGAGATTATCAGATGTGAGTTTTTATATATAGAATGAAAAAGCAGTAAGGATAAACTTTAATGCCTATCATTCTAATGAAGACTCTAAGCTTCACCAGATAAGAATTCATCTTTTCCCTGGTGCACAAAAGTGTGGGTGAAGATTTGCACTTAGGCTCTGAGATGATGACCAGCCAGCCTCCTGCCAGACTGGCCAACAACTGGAGAATGAGACCATGTACTTTTCCCTTACCACATCTCCAACACAGGCAAAGAAGTAGATTCCATGAGTTCCTCTTCATGGACCAAAATAGCTGTAACAGGTGATCAGAGCCCTAATTCCCATGGCAATGACTTTTAGGCTAGGAATGCACTCTAAGGGTACATACTGTCTTAAAAAAATAAATCAAGCTACCCAGGGAAGGAAAGGATCTGACCTAAGGCACTTCTGATAGTTCTTTATCATCCAAAAAGGAAGATCCTCACCTGGAGTCTTTCTTCTTCTAGAACAAGATCAGCAAACTACAGCCTGATTGCCAAACCCAGCCACCACTCCTTGCTATAAACAATTTTTTAATTAAAAAAATCATATTTTTCCTCCCCAACATACTCACATCTCTTTGGGCCTCTACTTAGCACTCTATATTGATTGTTGTTGTTCAGTCGCTAAGTTATGTCCAACTCTTTGCAACCCCATGATCTGCAGCACACCAGGCTTCCCTGTCTGCCGGGGTCCAGCGCCGGCGGGTCCGGGGGTCTTGAGGGATGAGTGGCGTCGGCGGAAGAACTGAGCTGAGTCGATGTGTGGCTATGAAGCAGTCTCTCTTTATTGCTGTTAGTTTTGTAAGGTGACAGAGAAGTCTCTCACTTTATTTTTGTTAGTTTACAGTTTTATAGCCAAAAAACTTCCCCATTACATCACAACTATTTTATGCATTCTTTTGTTTTCTGCCTACCATCAACAACTTTAACGTTAAGCTAATTTTCCTTGCAAAAGGTTGGATTTCTGCATAATAATGTCTCTAGCATACTTTTTAGTCAGCATAATGTGGGCATTTATACACTGTCTTATAAGATAGCCTTTTCAGCAAAGATAAAAATCTTGCAACTTATCCAGGAAACGTAGGGCTAGAATATATCTCAGAGGGGGTTGTAAAAACTCACTTTCCATATCTGAGAGGGAAGAAGGCTGTAAATGGTTACTTTACTTTAAGAATGTATGCATTTCTTTTGTCCCCGGGAAGGGTGTGCCTCTCCACTCATCTCTGAATATTCAGGGATTGATAAGGGACATCAAAAAACAGCACATAGGAAGCCTCCTGCCAAATGTTCCCTGACAAGGTGCAACTATGTAGAAGCTAGAAAGAGGGGCTTAAGCTTGAAACTGTTTTATTCTATTAACCTATTTTGGTTTTTACAAGGAAAGAGAAAAGAAGACAAAGAGACAGTTTAGCAGCACTGCTTTAACAATGAAACCCTATTAACCTTACAACTACTAAAAGGAATTCCTATGTCTACACTACCCTAAAGCAGTCAGTGTCTCCAACTATGCTGGCCACAGTTATGAGCATTCCTAAGTCCCATTCCAGTCTGGTTTTTTCAAGGAAGGGAGCCACCTCCATGGAGTGGTCGGGGGAGTGGGATGTGGAAAGGTGACCCAAGTACGAGCCCTTCTGGTGGTGGCTTTGCCATGACCCCCCAGAGAACTCTTGGTAAACTCCCAAGTAACTAGTAGGAGGTATAGTAATCTATTTAAATGTCCCTTATTCCTCCTTAGTCCTCGGGAAAGGGAATCTGCCTTCCCGGATCCTCTGAGGGAAATAAGGTCTGAGGGAATTATCTCAGGATGATTTTTTTCTAACTGGGACTGATCTGAGATGAGTTAAAACATAAACAGATGGGCATAAACAGAACTTCCCAAGAAAAATACCAGGAGGGGCCTTGCCTTGGGATGCCCCGAAAGGAAAATCCACTTTGCAGTTTCCTTCTCAGTTTCGTGACTTTGTCATCCGAGTGAGGGGGGCATCCTGACAGCTCCTGGCACCTGTCCTTCACTATCTCCTGGAGTTTGCTCAAATTCATGTCCATTGAGTCAGTGATGCCATCCAACCGTCTCATTCTCTGTTATCCCCTTCTCCTCCTGCCCTCTATCTTTCCCAGCATCAGGGTCTTTTCCAATGAATCGGCTCTTCACATCAGGTGGCCAAAGTATTTGGAGCTTCAGCTTCAGCATCAGTCCTTCCAGTGAATATTCAGGGTTGATATCCTTTAGGATTGACTGGTTTGATCTCCTTGCTGTCCAAAGGACTTTGAAGAGTCTTCTTCAGCATCACAATTCAAAAGAATTAATTCTTTTGTGCTCAGCCTTGTTTGTGGTCCAACTGTCACATCTGTACATGACTACTGGAAAAAAAATGTAACTTTGACTAGATCGACCTTTGTCAGCAAAGTGATATCTCTGCTTTTGAAAACACTGTCTAGGTTCATCACAGCTTTTTTTCCATGGAGCAAGTGTCTTTTAATTTCATGGCTACAGTCACTGTCCACAGTGATTTTGGATCCCAAGAAAACAAAGTCTATCACTGTTTCCATTTTTCCACCATCTATTTGCCCTGAAGTGTTGGGACCAGATCCCATGATCTTAGTTTTTGGAATGTTGAATTAAAAAAAAAACTGTATTGGTTTTATATACATATATATGTATATATAAAGGATATATACATCCTTTTGGATAGTGGCCTACTGTATGAGAATGCAGATTTTTTTTTTTATTACCCACTCTCTACAGTGCCCAGCAGAGCACAGCTCAGAATAGATCCTCAATAAATACCCATGGTAGGCTCAAATTGCTTCTGCAGTGACAAGAGTCTTAATATTGAGAAAAGATTTTCAGAATTTGTGGTTGGTCCCCACCCACACATAACCAGTACACACACATGTTATTTTTCAAATGCATTTTCTTTTATTGGGGTATTATTATTATCATAGTCTGTTTAGGAAAAAACCACCAAATCAATGTAAGTTTTTAAAGGTCATATTCAGATACTCTCCATAAATATAAGCCTCTCTGGAGTAACATTTAGAAAACATTGCAAAGTAAATTAGATGTTTTGCTCCTTTGAGGCCAAGTGTGTTTTCATTTCTGTGAGCAAATAAAAAAATATTGATTTTTCCCTTTCTTTTACTAAGAAAAATTCTTTAAAATGCACTAGGCAAACTGCTTCCATGCTACAGAAAGCCAAATGTCTAAGGGCACTGAAATAGAAAAATTAGTACTGCATCTTGTAACTTAAGGCTATCTGAAGGGAAAACTGACGAATGCCATGATCTGGAAACTTGAGGCTGGCTAGTTATTTTCCACTTTATATCAGAAATGCTGTATATCAGAAACTTAATATCAGAAACTCCAGTACCTACTTCACTGCCATATATTAATATTATTGGCATGAATGTCTTTTCCTACTAGATTGCTGTCCTCAGAGCCTCACTTCACTCCTATGTATTGAAATCATTGGTATATTTTTCTTCACTAGATTATAAATTCCTTGAGGGTTATATTCTTGAAAGTTTTTGGAATTTATAAATGGATTTTTCCTCACTAGACTTGAAGTTCCTGGAGGGCAGGAACTGTGCTTTATGTATATTCCACCAGCACTAACCATCGATCTTAGTACAGAGCGTTCGCTCAACAAATGTGAAATTCATCTTACCCCGTGGCTACTACTTGGTTTGACTTCCTTTGTTTGCTAAAAGGACCCATCCCAGATTTAGAATCTTGTATTAACTGTAACAGGGCTTCCCTGGTGGCTCAGATGGTAAAGAATCTGTCTGCAATGTAGGAGACTGGCTTTCAGTCCCCAGGTCGAGAAGATCCCCTAGAGAAGGGAATGGCTACTCACTCCAGTATTCTTGCCTGGAGAATTCCATGGACAGAGGAGCCTGGACGGCTACAGCCCATGGGGTCGTAAAGAGTTGGACACAACTGAGTGACTAACACACACACTTTATCTGTAATGGAGGTTCAGAAGCTGTAGCAGAGATCCAAAGTAACAGTCATTTATTTATTTATAAACTTTTAATTTTATATTGGAGTATAGCCAACATAACAACATGATAATTTCACATTGTGATAATTTCAAATGGACAACAAAGGGACTCAGCCATACATATACACATATCCATTCTCCCCTAAACTCCCCTCCCATCCAGGCTGCTACAAGACATTGAGCAGAGTTACTCATGCTTTATGGTAGGTCCTTGTTAATCATCATAGTTTATTTAATTTTTATTTTTTTGACCGCATTGCATGGCTTGAGGGATCTTAGTTCCCTGACCAAGGATCGAACCCAGACCCTCAGCAATGAAAACACAGACTGCCAGGGAATTCCCCAAAGTAACAATATTTGCAATGGTCCAGGTGTAAGCTTCCCTCCAGGGGAGCCCTACCTGAGCAGGTGACTCTAGGATGCTGTGTAGTCATTTTTCCTGATGTCTGTTGCATCACTCTACGGGGTCCTGTTCACACTGTGGACCCTGGGAAGGGTACCCACTATGTCATATCCAACTGCACAGTTGTATTTGGCAGCCCTGTACCTGCTCCACAATGAGAAAAATCCATGCTCCTATTTCCTATTGCTCTGCTATTTCTGGGAAGCTCCAGGCTGGATTGCTCCAAGCATCATGCTCCAAGATGGACTGCTACCACTGCATCCACCTTCCATTAAAAGCAGAATTACTGGAAGCTGCATGTGTCACTGCTCCTCACATACCATCGTCTAGAACTTAGTCATACAGGCATGCCTGGATGTAAGGGACCCTAGGGAATATCTTTATTCCCCATGGCAAGTTGTAACTCAAGGGTTCAATTACTATAAAAGAGGAGAACAGATTTGGGGGATGACTATAATTCTCAATTACAAAGCAGAATGTCACCTTTCATTTTGTCACTTACGATTCTGGTTCTGCAATCTTTTTTCCAGCTCTCAGTCTCTTCTATTCCTAATAATCAGGAGAACTTCATTTGCTTCCTGAATCTCGGCAGTATCACCTGTGAAGAATGACAGTTTTGTTTCTTTCTTCCTCGTACTTTTTCCTCCTCTTATTTCACTAGGCAGGACCTCCAGGCCAAAGCTGAATTGAAAACGTAATAGCGGACATGTTTCCTGTTATGAGAAGGGAAACACTAGACCACTGGTCCCCAACCTTTTTGGCACCAGGGACTGGTTTCATGGAAGACAATTTTTCCACAGACAGGGGCAGATGGTGGTTTCAGGATGATTCAAAGTGAAAGTGAAAGTCGCTCAGTCAAGCCCGACTCTTTGCGACCCCATGGACTGTAGCCTGCCAGGTTCCTCTGTCCACGGAATTCTCCAGGCCAGAATACTGGAGTGGATAGCCGTCCCCTTCTCCAGGGGATCGTCCCACCCAGGGATCAAACCCAGGTCTCCCGCATTGCAGGCGGATTGTTTACTGTCTGAGCCACCAGGGATGATTCAAGCTCATTACATTTATTGTGCACTTTATTTCTATGGTTATTATATCAGCTCCACCTCGAGCATCAGGCATTAGATCCTGGAGGCTGGGAACCCCTTCCCTAGATCACCTTCATTCAACATGATGTCTGCTGTGGATTTTTTGTAGGTAAAAGGTATTCGTTTAAGAAAATCCCTTTCATTTTCAACTTAAAGAACAGGGTAGCTACAACCAAGAGTTTCTGAGCGATAAAGTACCTTTGGGACTCCAGGTATTTGGAGTCCTCTGAGATTTGCCTCTGAGATTTCTTGGAAACTTAGAGACTCAACAGTCTCCTGCTCGAGCCTTTCTATTAAACAAACTCTGGCTTTCAGTCAATAGGATATACATTTAAGACATTTAATCTCTATCAGCATAGCAATGTTTTGTCATTTTATTCATTCATGTACTCTTTCTTTCACAAAAGATTTTAGAAGATTTATTTATTATATATACTAAACTGGGAAAATAGAAATACAAATAGAAAATAAACCTCATGGAATGTCTAGCTAGTACAGAAAATCATCACTAGGGTGTAATTAACACATAACTTTATACAGATCACATGCTATAGTATTATTAAATTTGACCTGTAAATTTTTTGGATGTTCTTTATAATCAGTTTTGCACTGACTGTAAGAAACAAGTATATCAGTTAGTCACAGAAAATAAAAGATTTCCTACCACTTAGGATTTGGAAAAATTCTTTAATGCTCTTCACATAGGCAATGTAGAGGATCTTATCCATACTCTGAGAGAAATGCAGAAGCAGATTGACTGTGATGGTTTATTGATTCCTTCAAGGTAAGAAGAGGGCATTTCCAGAGGAAAGTCACTAAACACAATTTTTCAAGCTACTTAAACATTTTGGACTAAGTAGCCAGTTACTAGTAAAGTAGCCAGTTAGCTAGTAAAGTAATGCTCAAAATTCTCCAAGCCAGGCTTCAGCAACACATGAACCGTGATATTCCAGATGTTCAAGCTGGTTTTAGAAAAGGCAGAGGAACCAGAGAGCAAATTGCCAACATCTGCTACATCATCAAAAAAGCAAGAGAGTTCCAGAAAAACATCTATTTCTGCTTTATTGACTATGCCAAAGTCTTTGACTGTGTGGATCACAATAAACTGTGGAAAATTCTGAAAGAGATGGGAATACCAGACCACCCGACCTGCCTCTTGAAAAACCTGTATGCAGGTCAGGAAGCAACAGTTAGAACTGGACATGGAACAACAGACTGGTTCCAAATAGGAAAAGGGGTACATCAAGGCTGTATATTGTCAGCCTGCTTATTTAACTTATATGCAGAGTACACTATGAGAAATGCTGGGCTGGAGGAAGAACAAGCTGGAATCAAGATTGCTGTGAGAAATATCAATAACCTCAAATATGCAGATAACAACACCCTTATGGCAGAAAGTGAAGAAGAACTAAAGAGCCTCTTGATGAAAGTAAAAGAAAGTGAAAAAGTTGGCTTAAAGCTCAACATTCAGAAAACTAAGATCATGACATCCAGTCCCATCACTTCACGGGAAAGATAGGGAAACTGGAAACAGTGGCTGACTTTAATTTTTTGGGCTCTAAAATCACTGCAGATGGTGATTGCAGCCATGAAATTGAAAGACGCTTACTCCTTTAAAGGAAAGTTATGACCAACCTAGACAGCATATTCAGAGAAGATGACGGCACCCAACTCCAGTACTCTTGCCTGGAAAATCCCATGGATGGAGGAGCCTGGTAGGCTGCTGTCCCTGGGGTTACGAACAGTCGGACATGACTGAGAGACTTCATTTTCACTTTTCACTTTCATGCATTGGAGAAGGAAATGGAAACCTACTCCAGTGTTCTTGCCTGAAGAACCTCAGGGATGGGGGAGCCTGGTGGGCTGCCGTCTCTGGGGTCGCACAGAGTTGGACACGACTGAAGCGACTTAGCAGCAGCAGCAGCAGCAGAAGACAGCATATTAAAAAACAGAGACATTACTTTGTCAACAAAGGTCCATCTAGTCAAGGCTATGGTTTTTCCAGTAGTCATGTATGGATGTGAGAGTTGGACTATAAAGGAAGCTGAGCGCCAAAGAATTCATGCTTTTGAACTGTGGTGTTGGAGAAGACTCTTGACAGTCCCTTGGACTGCAAGGAGATCAGTCCTGGGTGTTCATTGGAAGGACTGATGTTGAAGCTGCAACTCCAATACACTGGCCACCTAATGCGAAGAGCTGACTCATTGGAAAAGACCCTGATGATGGGAAAGATTGAGAGGAGGAGTAGAAGGGGACGAAAAGACGATGAGATGGTCGGATGGCATCACTGACTCAATGGACATCAGTTTGGGTAGGCTCTGGGAGTTGGTGATGGACAGGGAGGCCTGGCGTGCTGCGGCTGATGGGGTCGCAAAGAGTCATACACAACTGAGGGACTGAACTGAGCTAGTTACATTCCTCCTTGTTCTGAGGGGGTGGGACAGGCAGCCTTTTTGTTAAGCTATAATCTTAAAACTTTCTTCAAATAACTTTGTAAATCTCCTGTCTAGGATTTGTTTTAATATGAGTTGTGCAGTGGACATTTGAGTTGCAATTAATTTCTCTTAACGGCTTCCTGTGACTGCTTAAAGAAGGACATAGGGGCATCCCTGGTGGTGCAGTGGTTAAGACTCCCTGCTTCCAATGCAGGGGACACAGGTTTGATCCCTAGTAATTGGACTAAGATCCCACATGCCACGTAGCACAGCCAAAAGAAAAAGAAAGATGGACATAAATGAGTCATCCCTCTCCGCATCCGAAGGTGGCTTCTTGTTCTCTCCCCTTCACTCCAGGTTGACCCTAGGGCTGCCTGAACAACAGAATCGGCTGCAAGTGATGCTGCACCAGTTCTGCGTCAGCTGAACCAGCTGAACCAGTTCTGAAGACAGCTTCTACTTGCTTCCTTGGGCTTCCCTGGTGACAGTTGGTAAGAATCTGCCTGCAATGTGAGAGACCTGGGTTCCATCCCTGGGTTGGGAAGATCCCCTGCAGAAGGGAACAGCTACCCACACCAGTATTCTGGCCTTGAGAATGCCATGGACTGTATAGTCCATGGGGTTGCAAAGAGGTGGATACGACTGAACGACTTTCACTTCACTCCCCTTCTTGCTCTGGGGATGCAGCTTCTCTGCACCCAGCTACCCTAGAAAAGCCAAGCCCAGACAGAAAATCCATGTGAAAGCTAGTCAAGAGCCCCAGCTCAGCTCCCAGGTGACAGTCATATGTGCAAGTTATCACGGATGCTCTGACCCATTGAGTCCCAGGTGACTGCAACCTCAGCTGACATCACATGGAGAAAAAGAACCACTCAGCTGAGCCCAGTCAACTCAGAGGCTGGTGGGAGAGTAAAACGATGAGTTTTAAGCCACTAAGTTGTTTCGAGATGGTGGGGTGTTTTTTTTGTTTTGCTATACTGCGCAGCTAGCAGGATCTTAGTTCCTCAACCAAGGACTGATTTCAGGACCCAGCAATGAAAGCGTTGAGTCCGAACCATGGAAAGTCCTGGAGTGGTTTCTTCATCCAGTAATATACACTAAAAATACTTCTCATCCACATTTCGATTCACTGCATGCAGTCTTGCTCTGGCCATTCACACTCCCGCAAATCTGTTCCAGTAAAATTCATAATTTAACATATTATTGGAAACATGAGAGACATGTCCCATTGTTGCCTTACCAAAATTCCTGCTGCATTTGATTACTGACCATTCCCTGTTTAAAAAATGCATGGGTAATACTTTCATATAGTTCAGAAACTGGAAAGCTTAAAGCTGTCACCAGCAAGAAGCTTCCTGGTTTTTTCTACACCTGGCCAATTCCACTCCCATCTCTGCTCCCAATAGGTAAAAATCATTTGTATTTTGTAAGATATCTTCCTTGAATTTCTATGTATACATACAAATATACATTATGTTTCCCCTCTTCCCACTTTTTAAATATGCATCTTACACATGCTAGTCCACATTAACAATACATCCTGGAGGATTTTTACATGGTAAGAACTTGATTTTTTAAATCATATTCCTTAAAAAAAAAAAAAACTTCTGCCATATGACTAGTTTTAGATTAAAATGCTGTTTATCCCACTAAAGAATTTCTAGACCACCCACAAAAAGGTAAGATATTTTAGAACATAGGTGGCTCTTGCCTTTTTAGATTCACAAACAGCCCCCCAAAAGCACTATTTCTGAGGCCTCTCCTTACAAGGAGACAAAATAAGTACATCATAATGGATTTTTCCTATTTCATCTTGTAGTGTAAGATTTTTTTTTATTGTAATGTAAGTGCTTGACATTAAGCTTCTGATTGCCAAAGCATCTATTTCAGAGACATCTATCTCGAATAAACACACTGCCAGATGCACAGCTGGATAGTCAGGCACCCCTGGTCGTGAAGTCCCCTTTTACAAAAGCCCTGGGTAACCTAGATAACTGATGACACTTGAGTGATCCCACTTTCCCCCTTTCTGCACTTTAATTCCTGCTCTTATGTTTTAAATTCACCTATAAAGAGTGAACCCAAGAAACCCTAGATACCTCATCCTTGACCCCAGTAAAGGCAGAACCCAAGTTAGCTCTCCTTCTCTCCCCACGATTTTGCTGTGTGGCCCTGGGATGTGTCCGTATAATCCACAGAGACTTGTGAGTCACAAACCTTGTCTTTCCAAAGTTCCCTGGTGGTTGTTGCTGAGGTGTGTCTTGCAATCATATCAAGAACCACAAGCCCTGGACCAGCCACACCATCACATGATTGGCTCCAGTCAGTGGAGTGTCTGTTGGGGTACAAGCCCAGGGCATTTCTAGTTAATAGCATAAAACATAACTCTGACAAACAAATATTTCAATTTGAGTTTAAGTAGACCCATGTTTCTACTTGAAAAGACATGGAGACAAAAATAGAGAAAAGAAAAATGGGACCCAAAACACACAAATCACCTCCACTTGTGACAAGTTCAAGAGTCTTTCCCACTTCTGCTCAGTGTTACTTGACAGCCTGAGTGGGAGAGGAGTTTGTAGGAGAACGGATACATGCATATGTATGTCTGTGTTCCTTTCTGTCCACCTGAAACTATCACAACATTGATTAATCAGCTATGCCCCATAGACTTCCCTGGTGGCTCAGACAGTAAAGAATCCACTTGTAATGTGGGAGACCTGGGTTCGATCCCTGGGTTGGGAAGATCCTCTGCAGGAGAACATGGCAACCCACTCCACTATTCTTGCCTGGAGAATCCCCATAGACAGGAGAGCCTGGCAGGCTACATTCCATGGGACTTAAAAGAGTCAGACATGACTGAACGACTACTTTAGACTGTAGCCCACCAGTTTTGTCTGTCGGTGGAATTATCCCAGAGTGGGTTGCCGTTTCCTCCTCCAGGGTATCTTCCTGACCCAGAGATCGAACCTGCGTCTCCTGTGTTGGCAGGCAGATTTTTTACCACTGAGCCACCTGTGAAGTCACTTTTATTTTATTTTTTTTTAATTTTTATTTATTTATTTATTTATTTTACTTGTTTTTGCCACACAATGTCATGATATCACCATGGGTTTACATATGCTTCCCCTCCGGAACCCCCCTCCCTCCTCCCTCCCCCCCGGGAAATCTCGCTGCACCAGTCCCGAGCATCAATCCTGGGCTGGCGATTGATTAGACACATGACAATTAACATGCTTCAATGCCCTTCTCCCATAACATCCCACCCTTACCCTCATTCACAAAGTCCACGAGTCTATTCTATACATCTGCGTTCCTTTTGTTGTCTCCCATGTAAGTCACTTTTAAAATCAGCTATACTCCAATAAAAAAATATAAAGTTTAAAAAAAATACCAAGAGACTTCACTGGTGGTCCGGTGGCTAGGACTCAGTGATCCCAATGCAGGGGGCCTAGGTTTTCATCCCTGGTTGGGGAACTTGATCCCACATGCCACAACTAAGACTTGGCATAGCAAAATAAATAAATAATCTTATTTTTAAAAAAGGTCTTTCCTTTCATCTCGTAATAGTAATGTATATTCAAGTAAAGCAGAAATGAAATGTTTCCCAGACATATACACAGGCATCCCACTTTGGTGAGAAGAAGGTCTTGTTCAAATTATTCTTGTTAGAACAATTTGAGATTCATAAAAGGTAAAAGTAAATTAGTTCTTACCCTACCCTATACTGTAACACTGAAAATTTCAAATGGAAAGAAAGTTACACAAGCCATAGAAGGATAAGAAAATTACTTAAGATTTTGAGGTGTCTAGGTCTTTTTAAGCAAAGCATAAAAACCAGGAGAAACTTTGGCAGATTTTGTACCTGAAAATTTAAATCTTCTATAAGCCAAAGGCCATCATAAACAAATTAAACGTAAGTGCACCATAGAAACAAGTGACAAAGAATGCACATGTTTAGATATATATATATATGCTTATCCAAATCGATAAAAATGACTAACAATTCAACAAAAGTGTGGACAAACAGTATGGGAGGGCAATTCACAGAAAAAAATACAAATAACTAATAAATACATGAAAATACACTCAATTTAAATAACTGGATAAATATAAATGGGAAAAAATGAAAAGATTTGCAGTATTTAGTGTCAGAATATGAAGAAACAGGTGCTCCCATACCTTGCTGTTGGAATTAAATTGATATAAAGTTTTTGGAACACAATTTAGTAGCATCAATCAGAATTTAAAATGGGTATTCTCTTTAACATAATAATTTTTCACTGAGGAATCTCTCTTACATGAATACATCTGTACAAAGGTCCAAAAGTCCTTGAGCCTATACTTAACTTCTCTAAGTCTGACCCTTCATTGATAAAGTATGTATTAAAGTATGCATACCTCATTTGCTTATTAAGTGAGATAAATGGTCTGGTATATAAGTGTCAATAAATATCATATATACCTATTATACATTGATATTACAATTATCAGCATTATCATCTTATTATTTTCAGGACTTATCAATAATTATAAACAAAAATGTCCATCATATACTAAGAAGTAGCATGCATATGCACATATGTTAACACATGAAATCTCCATGACATGTGAGCAAAATCATATAAAATGTTTAAATTGTTTTTATTTATGTAACGATTTGTGTGTCTGTGTGTGTTTGTATGTAAAGAGGAAGAGAAAAAATAAATATGTGTTTTATAAAGATCTAAAAGATACCAAGCTGTTACGTATGCCTAAAGTATTGGAACAAAAGGGAAATATGAAGAGATACACTTCTTCACTGTGAGTCATTCTGTATTGCCTGGATTTTGGTCTTTCTGAACAGCCAACAGAAGCTACAATGTTCCTTACAAAACCCATGAACTTGACTTATCTGAAACCATAACAGTTGGACCATATGACTTCAGTCAACCAATGTGGTCATCTAGTTTTTCAGATTAGAAATGAAAGAAATGTATAATCTAGATTCTGCACACTACTTATGATGTCAGAGACTTATATCTATTTTTTTTAAATGGGGTTGTATTTTTTTTAATGGGGTTGCTGATGGTTTCTGGAAAATCGTTTAATTGCTAAAAGCGGCAGATTAATGAAGCATTTCTGAACAAAATTATTTCATCTTATTCTGATGAAGGAACTTTTCATTTGAGAAACCTATAATACTTTTACATTCTTTGATTAATACCATACAAATAAAGTGAAAGTGTCAGTCACTCAGTCATATCTGACTCTTTGCATATAGTTAACACATTAATATTTCATCCTCACAATAACCCTATGAGGTAGCAACTACTATTATCCTATTTCACTGCTGTGGAAATAGGAGGAAGGGCCATAGAGCCAGCCAGCTGGGACCTAAACCCACCACTCATCTCACAGTCTACGCTCGTCAACTGCTCTGCCGTACTGGTCGGCCCCTAAGCATACACTGTGCCTGGTGTGTTGTGCTTAGTCACTCAGTCACGTCCAACTCTTTGCAACCCCATGGACTGCAGCCCGCCAGGCTCCTCTGTCCATGGGATTCTCTAGGCAAGAATACTGGAGTGGGTTGCCATGCCCTCCTCCAGGGGATCTTGCCAATCTAGGGATCGAACCCAGGTCTCCCATGTTGCAGGGAGATTCTTTATCATCTGAGCCACCAGGAAAGCCCCAATTATCAGTAACATGCTAACACAAGAGAATTCTCTAAAAAGATCTGCTGTTCTAAGGATAGTGCTCACATCCTTTCAGCACAGATCCTCCTGTCAGTGACTCAAAGCTCACCTCCTCTCCCCTGCTCCTGTGAGCGATGCCAGAGGGCCAGGTTGGCTGGAAAATATCTCACAACTTCTGTATAATTGGAGACATTCACTATCAAAAGGCTCGCCAATCAGAATACCACATATATCCTAAAAGAGGGCATTGAAGCATGTTAATTGTCATGTGTCTAATCAATCGCCAGCCCAGGATTGATGCTCGGGACTGGTGCAGCGAGATTTCCCGGGGGGGAGGGAGGAGAGAGGGGGGACCCGGAGGGGAAGCATATGTAAACCCATGGTGATATCATGACAATGTATGGCAAAAACAATAATAAAAAATAAAATAAAATAAAATAAATAAATAAATAAAAAATTAAAAAAAAAAAAAAGAGATCAATGCCTAGGTTGCTCCTTTCCACTGTTCTGCTAAATGAAACTATAATCTTCTCCTTTTTTGAAATTAAATAATTTTATTTATGTATTGGCTGTGCTGGCTCTTCATTGCTGTGTGGGCTCTTCTCTAGTGGCAGTGAGTGGGGACTACTCTTCATTGCCATGTGCAGGCTTCTCATTGCGGTGGCTTCTCCTGTTGATGAGCACAGGCTCTAGGGCACACAGGCTTCAGTAGTTGCAGCATGTGGGTTCATTTACGGACTTTGGTGATCCAGAGCATATGGGATCCTTGTGGACCAAGGATTGAACCCATGTCTCCTGTACTGGCAGGAGGATTCTTTACTACTGAGCCACCAGGGGAGCCCTAGCCTTCTCTTCTAATT
The DNA here is from genome assembly GCA_007570785.1 of Antilocapra americana. Classification (NCBI taxonomy): domain Eukaryota; kingdom Metazoa; phylum Chordata; class Mammalia; order Artiodactyla; family Antilocapridae; genus Antilocapra; species Antilocapra americana. Next base: position 1,173,014 of record ML660812.1, on the reverse strand, counting down.
CAAGATAAGGGAAATAGCTAAATAGAAGCCTTCATTCAAAAAGATAAAAATAGAAAAGACATAGAAAAAGAACGTTCCACCAAAACAATTTCCTGGATGTGGTATTAAATTCTACCAGAGAAGTGACTGAGTTTGACATGACATCAGAAATTTCACCTGGCACAATATAGCTGTTATAAAACCATTAGAAGCAAATTGTCATTCATTCCAATTAGCACTGATTGAGTACTTCTATTTGCCAAGCTCTGTGCTATGTAGTTGTAGATGTTATCTCATTTGCAACTCTGGGCAATTTCTAACCCCATTTCACAGAAGAGGACTCTGAAGCTTAAGAAAATTAAGTATTTCTCCCCAAATCTAGCACAGGTCTCACTCCCAGCCTCCAGGTCATAACCATTATACCTGTCACCATTCTATTGCTGTAGATAGCTGATTAGAGAATTTTTAAATATCTAATAATAATAACCTATGGTATTGTTTATAATTTTATTTTGTTAGTATTTGTCAGGAAATAAATCTGTGGACACTTTACCCCTAAATAAATATTTATAGCTTTTGATTAATCCATTTTATCCACTACACGGCTAGAATTAGCAATAAAACAAATCAGCCTTAACCCCACAGAAGTTCAAAATAAATGTGGTAATGATTTCTTCTTCTAATGTTTACTGAACAAAACACATATTTTAAAATAATCAAATTGTTCTATGATATAAAAAATATATAACCAACAAGGACTTACTGTATAGAACAGGGAACTATATTTAATATTTTGTAATAACCTATAAGGGAAAAGAATATATGTGTGTGTTAACTGTATCTGACTCTTTGGGATCCCATGGACTGTAGCCCGCCAGGCTCCTCTGTGCATACATTTTTCAGACAAGAATACTTGTCTTGGGAATTCCAGACAAGCAGTGGGTTGCCATTCTCTTCACCATATATATATATATATAATATGACTGTGAATCACTCTGCTGTACACTTGAAACTAACACAACATTGTATACCAACTATACTTCAATTTTTAAAAACCAAAAATAAATTTTAAAATTTTAAAACACAAAAAATAAGCAAACTCAGTAAGTGTTTTCAAGGTATACATGCATCTAAAGTTAAATCACAGGAAATATTTTAAAATACTTCTTCAAAAACTATCTGAATGCATTTATATAAAGTATATAATTACATAAGCATAATTAATATACAATATTTTCAGAGCCAAAAATGCTTCATAACTATGAACATGTACAACCTGTAAAATAACCAACATTTTCACAAACCTTTTTTTATAGGCCTTTTTTGCTACCTATGCTCATACCTAACTTTTTTGTTACCTATCACATTGTTAGTTCATACTGCCTACTATAGTATCAAGTCTTCTGCAGAAAAAAAAAATTATCCTGAAATTTGTAAATTTCCAATTAAAAAATGTGATAACTTTTAATGATACAAAATCAGCTTTTATATAAATTATCTTACATATGTTCATTTTGGAATTGAAACAAAAAAGTAACACTAGATTTTAGAGCAAATGCTTATGCATAAGTTATAAAGTTGTACATTTAAAAAAAATATTTGATGCTCAAAAATCAACATTCTCCCAGCTGAAAACTGTTTAAGTCATTTTTTTTCCTTCTTGAATAAATTTAATGTAAATTAGTCTTTCCATTTCCTCAGCTCTTAAGATTAATTTCTTTTGGAAAGTCTTTAATAAAGTTCAGTTAAAGTATACTCAATAAAACTAGCTTCGGAGCATATTCATTTAACCACAAACTACTTTAGTCAAGTTATGATTAAATTATAAATCATTCAGGCAAATTATAGTTACTTTCTATTGTGCATATTTCTCAAAAACAATAACAGATGTTTTTCACAATCTTGAATTTATTCCTTTCTAAGAGGCTTATGTGTGTTTAGTTACCAAAAGAGACTAGAAGTTCTATTCAATGAACAGTACTACTAAACTAAAATCTAACTGTCATGATTTCCATTTATTTCAAAAGATTAAATTCAGTACAATAAGTAACTTGATTATCACTCTGGATTTTAATACTGTTGTCTGTCTTATGCTCTACACTACTTAAGTGAACAGACAGATCAATTGTATGGCTATAAAATAATACATACTTTAAAAACACATACAAAATATCTTACTATCTCACTATGCAAATATCAAGTTTTTCATCTATATAAACTTAAAGCTATGGTGTTCATTTTGGTGAGAGACAACAGAACAATGTAGCAATGATGATTTTTTTCAGTTAGGTAAGTACATGAAATATGGCATTTGTAAGAAGTCACCTTTCTCAGCCCCCTGGTATTTCTCTAAGGCAGTGTTTCTCAAATGGATAGTGGAACCTCTAAACTGCCTATACCAAACTGCCCAGGACCTTGCAAAAAAATGCAGATTTCTCAGTTCCACAGCCACTGATCTAGAATCTCTAAGGGAGGGGTTCTGGGGTCCTAAGATCACTCTTATAGTCCTAAGATCACTCTTATGGTCAAAATCCTTTTATCTACAGTCTTAATCCTAAAGTAAAATCCACAAAATGTTAAGTGGATTTAAAGAACAGTTTTAATTTTCAAGTTGTACAAATGACATTTTAAAATATAGGAGGAAGGTAGTACCCTAAATCAAGAAATAAAATGTATTAAAAAAAATTTTTATGTTTTAGTCTCGCTGCATGGCATGTGGGATCTTAGTTCCCCAACCAGGGATTAAACCCGTGCCCCTGGTAGTGGAAGCTTGGAGTCTTAACCACTGTACCTCCAGGGAAGACCCTAAGATGTATTTTCAGAGCACTCTCAATCTTGCATTATGTATCATTTTGGTAAAGCAGAATATCATGGTGAGAGTATACAGTAAAGTAGAAGAGAAACTATTTAAGAACTTGTAAGCAAAACCAAAGTGTATTAATCGCAGAGTTTTACAGTCTAGGGGTTTAAACATCAACATAAAGGTTGAGTTAATAAAACGCCTAGAAATTCCATGTGTAAAAATCATTTAGCATTTTTTAATCCCTTAAAAAGCCATCAATCTTCACATATCAGAGCAAAGCATATTAATCAGGTTAAAAAAAAAAATCCCAATGCCACATTTCAAAGCCAAACTCCAGTGAATTAGACCAAAAAGACCTATGTTACTCTGCAACCAAAATATGAAAAACAAATCACCTAAAACATCGAAGTTAGTATTACCAATAAATGGAACAAATCAATATTCCTGTGGAAGAGTGCATAAATTAAAGCTAGTCATGATGAAATATCAAACAAACCCAAACTGAGAGACTTTCTCCAAAACAACTGTCCTGTACTGTTGAAAATGTGAAAACCATGAAATGAAGAAAAACCAAGGAATCATTCCAGCCAAGAAGAGATGACAACTAGAGGAAGTGCCTGAACCTGGATGTGCCAGAACGTATGTTCAGAACTTCCCTCTTGGTATTTGAAGGGCTGTAGTTTAGTTAGGCTTCCCTGGTGGCTCTGACAGTCAAGAATTCGCCTGTAACGCAAGAGACCCGGGTTTAATCCCCGGGTTGGGAAGAACCCCTGGAGAAGGAAATGGCAACTCACTCCAGTATTCTTACTTAAAAAATCCCGTGGACAGAGGAGCCTAGCAGGCTCCATGCGGTTGCAAAGAGCCAGACACGATTAAACGACTTCACTTGCACTTCGTAGTTTAGATATTCTGTCAATTTTAATTTCCTTATTTGGGTCATCATACTGTGGTTGTTTAAGAGAATGCCCTTGTTCTAAAGATCATACACTGAAGAAATGGTTCACAAAATATTTTGGATAGAATGTTACAGCAAAACCACAAAATGTTAACAAGCAGGGATTCAAGTGAAGACTAGCATTCTTGCAACTTTCTTGTAAGTTTGAATTCTTTCAAAATAAAAAGTGAACCATCTATTTTTAAAAGCTGGAAAAGGAACACTAGAAAAAAAATTTTTAAGAACATATTTTTAAACTTCCAGTCTAGAGGAACAACAAATGTCTAACTGTTTCATAAATTTAGACTAAACAAACTGAATTTTCAATTTCATTTAATGCCTTCATATTGGAAATTATAAAACTATGTTGCTCTTTTTATCCTTTATATATGTATATTCCTGATCCATGTATATATTGACGGAAAATATGTCTACATTTACACATTTATTTAAATCTTGCTTCTTACAGTTATTCTTCTTTCAGTGTTGCACCTCGATGATTTAACAGTTGTGTATCTGTAAGGGTTTGAAAATAAATTTAAACCAGAATATTACCTACTTAATGGCAGTCTGATGCACTTACACATGTGAGTAACAAAGAACCTTGCCACACCTGGATGGGGAGAAAGGATACATATATATATGTATGGGTGAGTCCCTCTGCTGTTCACCTGAAACTATCACAACCTAGTTAATCAGCTATACTTCAACATACGTAAAAAGTTTTTAAAAAGCCAATAAACTCTGCCACATCAGGTTACCTATGCACTCAATTTTGTTAAAGCTTAAGTAACCATTTCACACTGTGATTTTCTAACCAATCTGACCTAGTAATGATGTCAGAGGTTCACTATGTATGCTGGATAGACAGACATGCTAGGAGGAAGATGTTAATTCCCTAAAACAGTCCTTGGCACACAATGCGCACAAATATTCTTGGGGGCAGAGAGGAGGGGAAGGGATTATTGTACAGTCTTATACCACTTTAGCAGTGTATCACCAGAAACCATGAGATAGTGGCATAATAATTAGATGCTTGATAATCTGAAGACGTAATGTTTCTGAGATTCTACAGATGTCATAGAACAAAAGCCTTTGGTGAAATGTGACTTAATATTTATTTTGGCATTTCTCATTAAGTCATAACTATTAGGGAAGTTTCTTTATTAATATCAAACTGAGGTACTTCCCTGGCAGTCCAGTGGTTAAGAATCTGTGTTTAATCTGTGCTTCCCCTACAGGGGACGCAGGTTCAATCCATGGTTGGGGAACTAAGATCCCACATGCCACATGGTATAACCAAAGAACGACAACAACAAAAATAACAAATGGACAACCATGAAAAGTTAAAAAAAAGACTATGGAAAATTAAAAAAATGCATATTGTATCTATTATTGTGTGATATATTAAACTGTAAAGCTATGAAAAATTTAAAACCAGAATTGTAAGGAATGTCAAATCCCACTGGAAGCTGCTAGCATCAAAATTTCTTGCTACATGGTTTGTCAAATCCAAAATCTTCAGGACTGAATTCAAAATCTATTTGATTCAAGCCTGATATACATACTCAAAGGAACGTTATAGTGGTTTTGGGAGATTTTCCAAAGAAGATTCTATCACAAGAGACAAGTGCAAAGGACTTTCAAATATTTCTCCCTGTTGCAATCAAACTACGATTTAAGCATTTTATTTTCTACACAAAAGATGGCTGAGAATTAGCTGAAATAAAATATCCTGAAGATAAACTAAATCTAAAGTTTAGGCATACTTTGAGCATATTAACATAGTCTCTGAATAGTCCAACATATTGCATTTTTATTAAAGCTGATCACAATTTCTACTTCAAGATATTCCATCACTTAAGGGGAAAAAAAAAAGCGTATTAAATCTGTGGTTAGGCATACAAGGTGAATTAATGCAAATTTTAGGAAGAACACTGAAAATACTTTTCATAAGACAGGCATCTAAAAGGATAAACATGTGAACTTCTTGTACTATGTTACCAAAGGGGAAAAGTCCCTGAAGATTTCTTCCATATAAAAATTCAAGATAAGAACAATCAAAGTCAAATAAATACAGAATGAACATCAGCATTTTTGAAAATTAGTAACCTAATATTACAGAGAAAGTATTAAAATGTAATAAAAGAAATAGCACCTTTTAAAAATCACATTATCTAAGATGTAAGTTTGCAAAACTATTCTGAACTACAAATTTCCGCATGAAATCATTTGAAGAGGAAGTGATAACACAAAACAAGCAATTCTGAAAAGTGAAAAGTTACATGTTGACTGTAAATGGAAACAATACAGAACAATTAAAGCCAAAATTATACCTACACATCTATAGGAAGCAAAAAATTCCTTTTCTTTTAAAGTCACATATTTAAAATTCTCTTTAAAACAGGTCAGGAAAGCAATATACCTTAATATTAGAGGGGAAAATTTTAAAGGATATACTTTAGAATTAAAGCATGATTAGATTATCTTCAGTGTATCTTTCTATTAAACATGTGGACAGAACCTTTATTATAACACTTTTTACTGGTCAACAAAATTCAGAATAAAATAAGTCTATTTCAGATCATATCCTAAAATTTCTGTTACCTAAGTACCACAAAGGTGTATCACAAGATGAATTTTATTAGATGATCCCATGGTATAGAGCAGCCTTTTTCAGCCAGAGTTCTCTGTGTAACAAACCCAGTGTTACCATCAGACTCAATATTATCATTTTTCTTTTTACAAGTGAAACTAGTAAGTAATGTAAGTATACACTTATATTCTTTCTAATCTGTTAAAATCCTTACAGTTGGAAAGGTTGACCTTGAGTAGTCAATTCAAGTGAAAATAAATGTGCTTAGCAGTAATTTCAATGGCCTAAACACATTTCTAAAGACTATTTTCCAACTGTGATATTTTCTTGAATATTTTTTACTTTTATATGGCTACTTTATCTAAATCAAAAGATTTATCCTAGCAAATTATGTCCACATTTCCAAAAACTGTTATTAATCAAAAATGCAACCTGTTATACTTCAGAGAAATAGACCCTGGTTTCAAGAAATGCCAATACATTATTAACAAGTTATTATAATTCTGTATTTAGTTTCATTTATAAATATCACACAAATATCACTGGCAGGCATCATAATGTTAAATCATTAAACTAATTTTTAAATATTGATTTAAAAAGCTTTGAACCTATTTTTGAACCTAAAAATTACTTAGTGAAACTTAAAAACTACTGAAGTTTTTGCCCCACCCCCACCCCAAGTAATACACCCAATTATTTTTTTTGATCATCACCTACGCAGGAGTTTATATTAAATACTTGCATAGTTCTTGTAGCAAATGGAGCTGGCACAATCTAAAGACAACTATTGGCAAATACCACGTGCCCCAAGTTATAGTTTAAGAAATAATACAACCCACAATATTTATCAAGTTGTTTATTCTTGTTATTAAAACTTGGACTCAAGTAATCCTGGTTATTCTGGAAAAAGCACCTTGTTGTGGGGATCATTTAATCATCCTTCTCGACAATCACCTCTCCATGAAGCACCTTTCTTCTCTGACGTAACATATGAAAGTAGAGTTGTGGAAACACTTGATGGAGAAAAGAAAACAGGAAGGTAAGCTTTTGTTGGAAATGTTTTATACTTGCAGCCTCTCAAACATCGTGATCTTTGAGAGCAAGCCGTCATGCACCATGGCTACCGCCCTGATCGTTACAGGGCTCAGAGTAAGGGTACAAATGGAGGCTCCTATACCCTATGCGTAAATGTCTTAATGCCATAAACTGTCAGTTTTTTTAGCAAACTTAAATATTCTCTTAAATATATCTTTATAATGACCTGGAAGGCCATGTTTGAATTGAGAACTCCGTAACCCTGGATGGACCTAGAGACTGTCATACAGGGTGAAATAATTCAGAAAGAGAAAAACAAATATCATGTATTAACGCATATACGTGCAATCTAGAAAAATGGTACAGAACCTATTTGTAAAATAGAAACTGAAACACAGACATAGAGAACAAACATATGGACACCAAGCCGGGGGGAAGAGGGATGTGGGATGAATTGGGAGACTGGGATTGACATGTATACCCTACTATGTATAAAATAAGTAATTAGTGAGAACCAACTGCGTAGCACAAGGAACCCTACTCAATGCTCTGTGGTGACAAAGAGGGGATATATGCATACGTATAGCTGATTCACCTTGCTGTACGGCAGAAACACAATTTGTAAAGCAACTAAACTCCGATTAAGAAAAAAAGATTTCTATAACTTTTAGGAATACTGTGCCAGAACAGTGTGGCACAAGGAAACCTGGCCCGTTCTCTGTGTTCTATCAGCTGTCCTATGTCATGAGGCGTTTTAGGAACATCTGTGTGGAGGTCCAACCTCAGGCAACCCAGCTGCATCCATCCACCTCCCAAACAGTGTCCCCTTAGTCTCAGGGATGTGCACACAGGACATGCAGTTAACCCTCAGGAGAACAGACTGGGGAAGAGAGCCAGGAAGTCCCTGGATGCATGCCCAGCACCATCTGGGCAGCAAACTCCATGGTCCCAGCTTTCTAGGATGTGATCTGAAGGAAAGGGGTCTTGTGTGGAAGAGCGATCAGTGTGGGCCCTGAGCAAAAACCCCTTGGGCATAAGGGTGGTCTATTACCCACAAATACACAAATGCACATGTATTAGGCGGTTAAACAAATGGTTATCCCCCTGTTGAACTTGGAGAATTATTTTGAGTGAGTTTGAACCAGTACTATAAATTATAGGGTAAATGCTAGTGGATGAACAAATTAACATCAGCTATAAATAATACAATTGTAAAAATATATCTGAAAATGATGAAGAGAATAACCAAAATGAATGAATCTAATGACAAAACAAGCTCTGAGTATTTTGCTCAGGGAACTGTGGACAGGTACTTACAGAATTTAGCTCAAATGGAGCCAAAATGCATGAGAGATTTTACTTTTTACTTAAGTAGGTACCATCCACCTTCATAAATGTAACCATTATGTTATATCTAAGAGTCTAAATATATTCAGGCAATGTACACTTAAAGCTAACTGACCAAGTTTTACAAATACGTCTATAACATCCTGATTAGATCAGACTTGTTTTGAGTGCTAAGATAAGTGCTCAAAATATATTTTTATACTTGTAACTGGAAAAGCATTTAAAAGAGTCAGACATTACTTAGCGACTAAACAACAACATCAAAACTAATAACTAATCATCAGGTGAAAAACATCCCCTACTGACTGGCTGATCCTCCAGCAGGAGGTGGGTCCCAGGTAACTGACAGCCTGCTAAACTGAGAAGCTGCTACTGGCAAAGGCCAGTCTTCACAGGACACCTGAAAATGCGCCCTTAGAAGTTACTGGTTTCATGGTTTCAAACCACGAACTCTTGGACCCCGGGTTTTCACAGAGATGCCTCAGTGACTGTGAAGAAAAAGGGAACTCAAAACCTGAACCTGTAAGTACCGGGGACAAGTGTGGTTCTGCTCCAGGCGTGCTGCTAGTCACTAGATGCTGGGAAAATCAGGGGAAGGAACAAGTACTGTAGGTTTAGCATCCCTGAGCCCCTCTGAACTGGTTCTGGTGAAGAAAAAGAGGAGAGTCAGACTGAGAAGAGAGAAGATCAGGGAATAAAAACATTATATGACGAGTCCGTTCTCTATGTCTGCATCTCTCTCTATTCCTGCCCCACAAATAGGTTCATTGGTACCACTGATTCTACATATATGCATTAATATACAATATTTGGTTTTCTCTTTCTGACTTACTTCGCTCTGTATCACAAGCTCCAGGTTCATCCACATCACTACAAATGACCCAATTTTGTTCCTTTTTATGGCTGCATAATATTCCCTTGTATTTATGTACCACATCTGCTTTATCTATTCGTCAATGGACTTCCAGGCTGCTTCCACGTTCTGGCTATTGTAAATAGTGCTGCAGTGAACACTGGGGTCACTGGGGTCACAGGGGAGGAGGGAGAATGGAGACAAATAGAGCAGCAATAATACACATACAGCACCATATGTAAATCAGATAGCTAGCTGCTATACAGCACAGGGAGCTCAGCTTGGTGCTCCGTGATGACCTAAATGGATGGAATGATTGGGGGCTAGGAGGGAGGCTCCAGAAGAGGGGTTATAAATGTATTACTTCTGGCTGATTCACAGTTATACAGCAGAAATGAGCACCAACCTGTAAAAGAATTATAGTCCAAATAATTTAAAAAATTAAACTAAAAATAAAAACACTATATGACCATCAAGTCAATTTTTACTTCAGAAAAACTTAAAAGTTGGAGGCTCCGAAGAAGTGGCCAAATTTTATGTTCACCCTATCTAAATGAAATATTTCATACTGTGTCAATGCTGATTTTAGATTCCATAAATGTTTCTCATTTCTTTTTTCTCCTGCACTGACCTCAGACTCTCTAATTCCATCGACAAGGGCAAACAACAGTTTTGCTGTTATCTTCACATTTCCTGCCAGTGATTCTCAAAATCTGATATAAAAATACACCACTCTTTATTTAAACGAAATGAAAAGTCTCATCAATTCACTGCAACTACTGAAAGATGAGAAGAAATTAGTGAAAAGGCTGAGTTATTAGAAACACCTTAAGGAAGTAGCTTATTCATTATTTTCTAGTACATAGAGAACCACACATAAGACTAAAAAGTACTTTGGGACACTTTTTCTAAGTATGTGCTTAATGAATAGAAATGACCTCAGATTTCCTTGGATATTTCTGTTCAGATGCTTTCAAAGAGTTCACTGTAGGCTTATCTTGTCTTTAAAATCATAAATCATACTAAGCTTACTTTTAAGTGATTTTGAGAAGGCAGTCGTTTGTGTGTTAATTTACTTACCTTTTTTCCTCACAATTTGCCTTTCAATTATTTCAAATTATGGGACTGAACAGAGGTTTTGATGTATTTGTAAGACATTATTTCTCCCTTTTAAAAAAAATTTTATTTGAGTAAAGTTACTTTACAATATTGCGCTTGTTTCTCCTGTATAGCAAAGTGCTATGTACACATATATCCCTTCTTTATTTGGATTCCCCTCCCCTTTAGGTCACCACAGAGCATAGTAGAGTTCCTTGCACTGTATAGTAGATTCTGGTTAGTTATCTATTTCATACATCACAGTATATATATGACCATCTTCTGACATCTTTCGCAGCAGTTTTACAGTATATGCTACATCAGAGCACTAACAGATATATACTTACATGGTATATATGAGGCCATGGTTATAAGAAGAAAATAATAGTAGTCAAAAGAGACATTGTATTTATTGGGAAGTCTTATGGAGAACATTCCTGTTTTCTTCACATATGGTAAGGCAGCATATATTGTAAGAAGTTCACCAGCAACTCCAACAGGATATAAGATGATAAAAAAATTATATCTGGAGAAAGAAAAATCTGAGAATTATTTTTCTAGAATAATTACTGGGTTTTATAATTTATAATTTATTTTATAGGACTAAAATAACTATATATTTTAAAGTCAATGATTGATGCAGTTTTTTAAGTATGATAAATAATACAAGTATTTATTACAGTCTATTGTAAAGTAAATATAAGCATTGTAAGATATTATGAAAGTAACTGCTTGGACACCTGGAATCATATTGACTGATTTTTTTTTTTCCCTGCAGCTAGTCATTTGTTGATCCAATGCTATGTTTTTAAAAGGCCAGTTATGATCCTAATTTTAGATCTGAATTTTGAAACTGACAAAATAGTTGTTTGGAGGCATTCGGAAAACCCTTTGTGGTGATTAATTATTTAATATTTTAAATAATTGAAATATTAATTTAATAATATTTTAGAAAACTGATAAAAACCACCTGAAGTATCATCAATAACTGCTAAGCAACATATTGTCTAAAATTGCTTTTATGATAAAACAAGGAAGACAGGTCACTTCCTGAATCTGCATATTAAAGGAATAGTTAGCTTGCTTAAAATGGTGCTGAGAAAGTTCTAGTCAAAATCCAAATCATAGTTTGTTCATTTGGATTGGAAGTCGTCCTCTCACACACACTAGGCCTGCAAGTGCTGGCCTCACTTCCGCCTAGAGTTTGAGGTACCCTGTGAAGTCTCCACTGGTGGACAAACAGGACAGCCTCAAGCACCCCAGGTAACAACATTTCTCCGTCAAAAAAGTATCAGTTTTCTCCAAGTCAGCTGCTCTATAATAGTTACCATGGAAGTTAAGGTCAAAATTTTGGTGGAAAAAGAAAGCAAGCAAATTGATCTGGATTTTTAACCATTTTGTTGGGATTACGACATATTTGTAAAGAGAAGTCAAATGTGTGAATATGGCAGGAGCTTGGAGATAACTTAAAAGTCGCCTTACTTCTTTGTGCCAAGGATATGTATACAAATTCAAGAGATGACAGAGGAGGGCAGAATTATCTGCTAAAATAGATGAACTGGTAAAGAAAGAAGAATGATTCTGCAACGGTCCCTGCATGCCCCCTCCTTGCCTTGTGCATGGCGCCTTTCTCATCAGCCTTGTGTTGTTCTGTGTATATCACTTAAATCAATCTTTTCCGATCTCAATTTAAAAGCACATAACTGAACATTCTATATTCCTTTCTCAAGTAAGACATTCAAACTTAAGTATTTTTTTAACTTTATGTGGCTCTCAGATGACTTTTTTCGGGTAGGACTATTCTTTATTTGAAAAACAAATCACTCAGAATAAAGTATGTTAAAGTCATAAAGACAATTATTTTCAATGAAATGGGGAAAAATTACATAATTTATTTGACTTTATTTGCACTTTAAAAATGCTGTATGTCACCAATTCTCTAAATTCTGACTGCAGCATGGGAGATTTAATATCCAAAAAAGATATGATGCTTCCTTACAGATTCCCAATTATCGTCAGAAAATTTTTGAAGGGAATGCATTTTTGAAAATAAAAAGAAATCAGTACGAAAACATAACAATCTACATTTATCTATTCAGTGAGCTTTTCTAGGAACACTTTTGACAGATAAATAGAATCAAATCATATCCAAATATCCAAATCACCATAGTAGGACAATGCTTTATAAATAAGAAGCCATTTTTAAAGTGAAGTTTTATTTAAGAATGGCTTCAACATTTGAACATAAATATAAATGCTATTTTAGGTTAGTTTAATGGGGTGGACAAATACCTATAGGTGTTTGGGATCTTTGAGTTTTTACATGAAACATAATTATTCGTGATTATAATGAACTGACGTGATGTATTATGTTAAAATATGTATTTCAAAGTTGAAAGATTTTTACAGAAACCTGTTTACCATTAAGGCAACTGACAAAGGATTTCTGACAGCAAATTTAAACATACAATGGTAGAATTTTGAACTTTTCCAGAAATTCAAAACATGCAAATACATTCTAAAAGGCAGACAAAATATTAAAGACCATTACCTTCCACAAACAAATTTTATAAATATAGCAAATAAAAAGAGACTGTATCTTGAATTACTATTTTCAAAGGTGCTGGAGGGTCTTGAAAGACAGAGGTCATGCAAAATGGCAGTGAGTCACATTCTGGGATTAGCATTCAGCCACATTCCAAACTGCTAATCTTGTGAAAGGCCCAATTGCTAGAGTGATTAAACTTTCTAGTACAACAAAAATAAAGCCAACCAAATGCTTATAAATAGTAGTGTAACCTTCAACAGATAAAATGTTTAAGCTCAAATTATAATTTTAAAGCCTTATTTTATATACAAGGGCTTCCCTGGTAGCTCAGCTGGTAAAGAATCCACAAGCAATGCAAGAGACTCCAGTTCAGTTCCTGGGTTGGGAAGATCCCCTGGAAAAGGAAACAGTTACCCACTCCAGTATTCTGGCCTGGAGAATTTCATGGACTATAGAGTCCATGGGGTCACAGAGCTAGACACGACTGAGTGACTTTCATTCACTCACTCACTTTATATACAAAATGGTAAGCTACAAAATAAGAGCTAGAGAATAAGAAAAAGTTTGAAAGGATATATATTGATAGTATAATTAACAGTGATTATCCTTTATAAGGGGAATATAGACAATTTTAAGTTTTTATTAAGAAAAAGTATTAGGTTTTTAGTATTCAGTAATCAAAAACATGTCTGACACTAGATATGGATTACCTTGATATTAGCTATGTACTAATACCAGAGTTTATTTAAAAAATAACAGGAATATGGATAAAGCATTGTTTTGATATCACAAAGCAGTATTCAGAGTATCAGAAAACCAGAAGTAATCTAAATTCTGGCAATAGAGAACTGAGTCATTCATCCTATGGAATATGATGCAGCATTAAGGGACAGAGGGCAAGCTCTAAATGGACCTGTACCAATTGAAAAAAGAAAACAAGTGCTCCAATATATAAACAAAAATAAAGTATCATGTCATGCATTTATTTTTCAAAAACTCACATCTGTGTGTTCCCATTGTTAATAAGAAAAAGTATGGATGGTAAAGTCCCAACCTTCTCCAGGGGGAGGGCAGGGTGGTCAGGTAGGAATACTACCAGAACTTTCAAAGTTCATTATATAGACTAAAAACTGTTTGTGTTTTTTATAATGAAAACATACTACTTTTGTAGCTAAATTTTAAAAATTTAAAGACTGAAGATACCATCCAACTCTTTTATCCTACCTGTGTGGAATATCTAAGGGCTTTCCTGGTGGCTCAGATGGTAAAGATGCTCTGCCTGCAATGTAGGAAACCCAGGTTTGATCCCTGGGTCAGGAAGATCCCATGGAGAAGGGAATGCTACCCATTCCAGTATTTTTGCCTGGAGAATTCCATGGACAGAGGAGCCTGGAGGGCTACAGTTCATGGGGTGGCAAAGAGTCAGACACAACTAAGCAACTAACACACTTCATCTATCTATTAATATCTATCTATTGTCTATCTACCTACCTATTAGGTTGGCCAAAAACCCAAATGAACTTTTTGGCCAATCCAGTACATAGCCATATACGGGACAGACATCTCTTACCCTAACAGTCTCCCCGCATTTCTACCCACCTGGCGTGTCTCACACCTGTTAGTTATTTTATTTTTTTCTCTTGCATCAGGAAAGGATAGAGATTTTGTTGTCCTCACACCCGGGTATGTTATTATTATTACTGTTATTTCTGATTATAAGTATGTAGAGAATGAAATGAATAAATCTGTGCTGGTTTGCGATTTGTTCTCCAAAGAGCAGTCTTGTTTTCATGATAACTTTGTAAAATATCAGCTGCTCAAGAATGCAAACTTTAAAAAGGACAGAATATCTTTTACTTTAAAAACTGTTGCTTTGGGAGAGCTATATTTAAAACTCTTGAAATATAAATGTTGTCCTCCTTCCAAATAATACAATTCCAAATGAGGATGACTTTTAAAAACTGTTTGTTTCTGCTACTTAATACACACACAAAGCTGACATTGTATATACAAGATACTAAAAGTGTGGATATGACATAGGTTGAATATAAAGTTAATGACTAATTGATGTAAGGATTACTTTTAGCAATTACAAGAACATTATATATTTAATTCAGAGAAAGTCTGTCATGTTTAAAAAATTTCTAGGCGCTGAAAGTTTCCAATAATTCCATTTTGTTTCTAAAGCTCTCCTGTTTAATAGTTTATTTTTAGTGTTTTAGTTTATTTTCCTTTGTTTTGTAAATAAAGAGTTTGTGAGCTGTCAAAAAGAAAATTTTAGTCAATCAAACAAAATGCTGTATTTTGGGTCAAGAGTTGATTTAATGTAATTCCACAGATGTATATCTTGCTATCAAGGAAAAATGAATGAACAGTTCGGAATTTATTAAAGGATACTAACATAATTTGTCTGGCACTGCCTTCATTCAAGATATATGTAAATATGACTGTTCCCTAGTCATTCAATTAAGCCTTTAGAATGCAAGTTATAAACTGCTTATATAAAAAACGGCAGCCTCCTAGCAACACACAACTAAGACACACATTTTAATTTTCTGTGTTAGCTCAGCACACAAAACACGCATGCGCAGCACCGTGAGCAATTAAACCGCAAGACATCATCGCCACCTGGCCCATTTAATGAAGTATGGCAAGTGGTCGAGAAGACTGAATGTGTAGAAGGAGTAGCGAGTGATCTCTGTCACCGTCCATGCGACCAGAAAAAGCACCACACTCTCCTCATTCTGGATCTGCGGAATTACAGAGAAAGTCACAGGTTCATTGAACTTCTTTCTTCACGAAGATTTTTTAATCATTATTTACTATGTGCCTTTTGTTACAGTGGAGAGTTAGAGTTAGAAAGATGCTATCAGACAACTCAACGCAGTCAACATTACCTAGGTCTTCACCTACATCAGATTTGAATATGCCATTAACAGAGGAATGGCTGAATTTCTCCTGGGTCCTCTCTGTCCCCTTTTGCTCCAGCCAATAACTCAACCATCCCAGGACAATATCAGCCTCTCAGAACCAGTATGCACTGTCCAGAACAGCGTCTCTTTTATTTGATTGATCTCTTTTATTTACCTGTTGGACTCCTGCTCTTAAACTACAAGGCAATCTGAATGAGGGCCTGATTTTCTACGTGGACATGTGTGTCCACTGCCATCTGTGTGGCAGGCACTGGTTAGGGACCGGGCAGACTGGGTCAGCTGAGTGAAAGATACTAGTCGACAGGGTTGAAGTACAGAAAGGGCAGAAGGTCTGCAGTCTGTCCCCATACAGACTGGAGGCCATGAGCCCAGCAGGCCATGGAAGGGAGGTTATGTGTCACCACAAGCAGACAGGACAAGTCAGGCATCTGAGGAAAGGAGAGGAGGCCAGAGAGCTGTCCTCAAGTAGACAGGAGGCTGCAGAGGCTGTCAAAAAGGTCAGGAGGGCCCGTGTGGGAAATGCTTCTGTCATGGGTTTAAGAGGCCCAATGGCTTGAAATGCTAAACATGCTGTTTGTTTGTCTAAAAGGCTTTAAGCCATTAATTAGACTCGAGTCTCTCACCTGTCATGCTTCAATAAGTAGCAGGCTTATTCTTCTCTAAGTTCCTTAACCCTTCTAACTTTTAATTGAGTCTTTCCCAAGTATTCAGAGCTACAGAGCTAGATTAACTTTGTGTGTCTCTAGCTACAATGCTCGATGCTAAATGAGGAAAAAGGAACTGTTTATACTGACAATTTCAATTACATAATCAAACACAATACTCACAACTTCAACAGAAAAGAAAATTCTCATTTCACTATGTGACAGAATAGGAACATTTTACTTCATTTTATTTTACTTATTTTAAAAAATTTTTATTTTATACTGGAATATAGCCGATTAATAGTGATGTGGTTGTTTCAGGTACACAGTACAGTGACTCAGCCATACATATAAATGTATCCATTCTCTCTCAAACTCTCCCCCTCCAGGCTGCCACATAACACTGAGCAGAGGAACACTGATTTTAAAAACTGCAAAACTCCAGAGGAGAGTATATTATGGCTATAAAAATGCCAGTTTGGGGGTTTGCTGGTATTTCAAAGCCATTCTATGAATGCGCTAAGTCAATGTACAATCCCACTTACATACAAACCCAACCCTTCTTTGGCCAAGGGTTCTGCTTCCTGAAATATAGTCAGGTTAATATTGTGGGTTCCTGTTAATAAGAAAGCTTTCCTCCTGACTCGGGCAGATGGAGTGTCATGTCACTTACTGGTTTTATACTGTGAGTAACGAGCCACACCATGAAGATTCTTGAACTCACTTGGACCCCAGCCACAAGCACAGAAGTAGGTACAATTCCTTAAAAAGAGAAACAAGTCAACCACTGCCCCAAATGCAATCTCTGCCAAACATAAAAATCAAATAAAAAAAAAAACTCACCAATTAAACAGTGGACTATCTGTAAGCAAACAAACAAACAAAAATCACATGTCAATAGCATAAACCAAATCCCTGTCACCACGGGCTTTAAGTGAATCTATGGGGAGTAAGTAATCAGTAAAATAAGACTGATTCTGCTCCAACAGACATATTTTCAAATAAATATGATATAAAAACAAGCATCACTGAAAACTTACCTCAAGCAAGGCAAATGTCTGGAAAAATTTAAGTGTCTTCTGAATACTTCTATATAAACCTTTGTGTGTTCCTTTCTCCATGTAAAAACGTACCATGGCAATAGCCAGTACCAACCATCTAGAGAAAAGAAAAGAATTTTATAAAGCTCTATCAGAATGAAGTCTCCTGAATCCTGAAAAGATATGTAATAACTTATACAGTACTAGCATGTATGTGTTCATATGCTCAGTTCATTATTCTATTTTCAAAAACCCATCGGAAGAAATGACAAACATCATTTTTACATTGACTCCTCAAGGAGATAAACAGGACTGAGTGGCCCTTCCCATCTCCAGGGGATCTTCCCAACCGAGGGATCAAACCTAGGTCTCCTGCATTGCAGGCAGATTCTTTTACCAGGTGAGCCACAAGGGAAACCCAAGAAGACTGCATTGGGTAGGCTATACCCCAAACCAGGATCAAACCTAGGCCTCCTGCATTGTAGGCAGATTCTTCACCAGCTAAGCCACAAGGGAAGCCCAAGAATAGTGCAGTGGGTAGGCTATTCCTTCTCCAGTGGATCTTCCTGAATCGAACTGGGGTCTCCTGTATCGCAGGTGGATTCTTTACCAACTGAGCTATCAGCGAAGCCCGTATTCAAGATCAGTTCAGTCACTCAGTCGTGTCCGACTCTTTGCGACCCCATGAATTGCAGCACGCCAGGCCTCCCTGTCCATCACCAACTCCTGAAGTCTACCCAAACCTATGTCCATCGAGTCAGTGATGCCATCCAGCCATCTCATCCTCTGTCGTCCCCTTCTCCTCCTGCCCCCAATCCTTCCCAGCATTAGGGTCTTTTCCAGTGAGTCAACTCTTCACATGAGGTGGCCAAAGTATTGGAGTTTCAGCGTCAACATCAGTCCTTCCAATGAACACCCAGGGCTGAGCTCCTTTAGGATGGACTGGTTGGATCTCCTTGCAGTCCAAGGGACTCTCAAGAGTCTTCTTCAACACTACAGTTCAAAGCATCAAATCTTCAGCACTCGGCCTTTTTCACTGTCCAACTCTCATATCCATACATGACCACTGGAAAAACCATAGCCTTTACTAGACAGACCTTTGTTGGCAAAATAATGTCTCTGCTTTTAAATATGTTATCCAGGTTGGCCATAACTTTCCTTCCAAGGAGTAAGCATCTTTTAATTTCATGGCTGCAATCACCATCTACAGTGATTTTGGAGCCCCCAGAAATAAAGTCTGACACTATTTCCACTGTTTCCCCATCTATTTGCCATGAAGTGATGGGACCAGATGCCATGATCTTAGTTTTCTTAATGTTGAGCCTTAAGCCAACTTTTTCACTCTCCTCTTTCCCTTTCAGCAAGAGGCTTTTTAGTTCCTCTTCACTTTCTGCCATAAGGGTGGTGTCATCTGTTCCAAATATTCAAGATCAGCTACATACAAATGTCAAACAATGTGCGTTGCATTTTTGGTTTCAGCAGATAAACTGACAGACTGAAGAAGTAGGTTTCTCTACCAAAAATGAAGTTATTATTATAAAATATTTCATAATT
This sequence comes from Antilocapra americana, assembly GCA_007570785.1. Classification (NCBI taxonomy): domain Eukaryota; kingdom Metazoa; phylum Chordata; class Mammalia; order Artiodactyla; family Antilocapridae; genus Antilocapra; species Antilocapra americana. The sequence continues at coordinate 1,153,650 of ML660812.1, read as the reverse complement.
ATATAAAGATTTGATGTAAAGAGCTGTATGTGTATAAATGTGTATTTTATACAAATATATAGTTTGTATAAATATAAAGTTTAAGTAAAAGTCATTAAAAAGAACCATTAATGTTTTTATAATTTCCATTAAATAAAAACAACTGTGGTGATGCAGAGGGAACACATAGAGAAGGTCAGATGTAAACCTGCTTGCATAACCTTTATAAAAATTTTTATCTATTCATATATTTATTTTTTATTTCTGACTGTGCTGGGGCTTTACTGTTGCATGCAGATCTTCACTAGCTGTGATCGGGGGCTACCCTCTAGTTGTCATGCACAGGCTTCTCATTGCACTGGCTTCTCTTGTTGTGGAGCACGGGCTCTAGAGCACAGGTACAATAGTTGTGGTGCACAGACTTAGTTGTTCCATGGCATGTGGGATCTTCCCAGATCAGGGATTGAACCCATGTCTCCTGCATTGGCAGGCGGACTCTTAACCACTGAGCCACTAGGGGAAGCCCCATGCCTGCTTCTAAGACTAGTGGTTACCAAGTGAGAAAGGGAAGGGGAGAGGGATAAGACAAGAATAGGGAGTTAAAAGACACAAACTACTATGTATAAAATAAACAAGGGACAAGGATATATCATATGGCACAGGAAATACAGCCATTGTTTTATAATAGCTTCAAATGGAGTATATTCTATAAAAATACTGAATTACTACATTGCACACCTGAAACTAATATTGTAAATCAACTATGCTTTTTTAAAAAAGGGTTCATTTTCAAAAAAGAAAAAATGCACATCCCCACCCCTTTCAACTTGGTGGTGGTTTAGTCACTAAATTGTGTCCAGCTCTTGTGACCCCAAGGACTGTAGCCCACTCAGCTCCTTTGTCCACGTATACATTAAATGTAGTTGTGGTGAATTAATGGTACTTACAAACACAAATCAATCCTGTGGACACCAGCTTTCTCACAAGTCAGTTACTCAGTCTCCAAGAGTCCCTGATAAGAGGTCATTTTTTCCATTGCAATTACAAAAGTACTTTGAAGTTTAAAAAAGTTGCATCACCTGTAACTTTTAAACATCTTTAATAATATACACTCATGGAAATGAATAGCTGCCCCAAGCTTTTAGAAATAGTGGTCTCCAAAGTGACTAGTTAAATGGATTTACGAATTATAAAACTATCACACAGTTTTAACTTTTTAATTAAAAAGCACTCATAAAATAGACAAATGGCTTAAAGGTGCCTGTGAAGAAATGACTGATTGAGTGGGATGAAAAGCAGACTCAACAGAACAGTGAGAAAATAGCAGAACAGCACTTCAAAGCTGGGAATGTTCCCTCCTCAGCACAGAATGAATAAAGAACAATCACTTTCTAGTGAGAATGACATGAAATCATGCAAATGTCTGAAACTATCACAAAGACCTTTGAAAGGCAGAAGTATTAAGGTAATAGCAAGTACACTTGGAGTGCTTTCAATGTTCTAGACACTGTCCTATATATATAGTTAACACATTAATATTTCATCCTCACAATAACCCTATGAGGTAGCAACTACTATTATCCTATTCCACTGCTGTGGAAATAGGAGGAAGGGCCATAGAGCCAGTCAGCTGGGACCTAAACCCACCACTCATCTCAAAGTCTACGCTCGTCAACTCCTCTGCCGTACTGGTCGGCCCCTAAGCATACACTGTGCCTGGTGTGCTGTGCTTAGTCACTCAGTCATGTCCAACTCTTTACAACCCCATGGACTGCAGCCCGCCAGTCTCCTCTGTCATGGTATTCTCCAGGCAAGAATACTTGAGTGGGTTGCCATGCCCTCCTCCAGGGGATCTTCCCAATCTAGGGATCAAACCCAAGTCTCCAAATTGCAGACGGATTCTTTACCATCTGAGCCACCAGGGAAGGCCAAGAAGAGTGGAGTGGGTAGCCTCTCCCTTCTCCAGGAGATCTTCCTGACCCAGGGATCAAGTGGGGGTCTCCTGCACTGCAGGGAGATTCTTTACCAGTTGAGCTACCAGCCTGGGGATATTAGCTAATCATAAAAATACATGTATTTAAATTGTAGTAATTTTTAAAGTTATATAGAGTGTTACACTCAGGTATTTCAGCTGATAGTAGTATACTATCAGGAAAGTTTGAAGGCCGTTGTTCAATACAAGATAAGCACCATGCAGAGACATCTAAGGACTTATCCAAAGGCTTAGAGTAAGTTCATGGTGGAGGTCTCTTAAAGCCCATTGCTGTTCCGTTTTTACTACACCATGACTTCCTGGATTCAGCTCATGGTTTCACCCCACACTGGAGCCAACACTCAATCCTGTGCTGGGCTCATCTGAATGTGCTCATCTGAAGGATGTTTTAGGTATCTTCCAGTTGGAAAATGTTATGATTTTCAATATCCTCAATTCCAAGGCCTTATATGACTTCTAGTACGAAAACAATTTTCATAAGTTGTTTTAATTTGAAGCTTCCCTGGTGGCTTAACCCACCTGCCTACGTAGGAGACACGGGTTTGATCCCTGGACCAGGAAGATACCACATGCGCAGAACAAAAAATATTACCCTACCAAAGAATTCATCAGAAAATTCACTGAGATGATAAGTTTTCTGTATTTTTAAAAGCATGATATAAAAATCCAAGCAACATTTTACTGTTGTCCCATAGGTGGCAGTATTGTACCAACTATTAACAGTACAGTATTAGAATACCACCACTAACCTGTGGAAATAAAAGAAATGAACACTCTAGGGTTATAAAGGACATTGGAACCATCTATGCTAACGTCTCACCTGTTTTTCAATAAATACAGCCAGAAGCTGATCTGAACTAATCCATTCTCACCTCCTAAGCCCTCCATCACAAAGGGTGAGGATCAAAATTTCACTTAAGGGCCCTACATTTACGTAACCTTGGACTGCTACATCCATCAGTTTAGTCATTATAATTTTAAATATTTCCAGAAGCAACTAGAGCTTCTACAATTCGGAATTCTTTTCTGGAAAGTTTTCTTAAAAAATATTTCAGCACTATCAACTACACAAATATGAACCCAAACACTTTCAGTCCTTAACAAAACACTCTCTTTGGAAAATACAAACACGTGTTCCACATGTAGAAGGTTTCTTACTTGCTTGATTCATTTATTTATTCATTCAGCTTCAGTGTCAACATTTATTGTTACCCCAGGGACTGTGCTAGGTCCTGGGGAATTAGAGATAAGACATAGTTCCAGTAAGCGGAGACAACACAACAGTGCCCCAAGGAGAGAGAAGTAGAATTTCCTAAACACCTTATGGCGCTCACTAAACTCCTTTTCATGCACTATGGATGTGGTGACCTTAAAAAAATCTTATTGAAAGTGGAGCTCTCAGACGTCTTCTGGTGCCTCTTTTTCTCCTAATATCTCTTGGAGACCACCTGCTTCTTTAAGAACTTGGTTATCTACACCTATTACTCCTATTTTTAAAAAACACTACTTTAAAAAAATTTTATGAACAACTTCAAACATATACAAAGGTGTAGAGCATGGATGAAAGGTGTAGAGCTGAAACTCCGATACTTTGGCTACCTGATGCTAAGAACTGAGTCACTGGAAAAGACCCTGATGCTGGGAAAGACTGAAGGCAGGAGGAGAAGGGGACGACAGAGGATGAGAGGGTTGGATGGCATCACTGACTCGATGGACAGGAGTTTGGGTAAACTCTGGGAGTTGGTGATGGACAGGGAAGACTGGAGTGCTGCAGTCCATGGGGTCACCAAGAGTTGGACACAACTGAGCAACTGAACTGAACTGAGAGAATGAATGGTACTATGAACCCTGTTTGCCACTGCCCTGCTTCAACCAGTACCGTCTTTAAAATCTTTTTATTCATATTTTCATCACAAGGTATATGGGATCTTAGTTCCCTGATCAGGGATTGAACCTGTGCCCCCTGCAGTAGAAGCACAGAGTCTTAACCACTGGACCACAGGAAGACCCAATCAGTATCATCTTACAAATAATTTTGTTTCATCTAAACTTCTATTCAATTCTCTCCCCACAAGCCTTCCTCTCTGATTATTCTGAATTAAATCTCATACATCCTATAATATGATTGATAAATGCTTAATGATATATTTCTCAAAGGTTTATTTTCCATAAACGGAACCAAAACACCACTATCCCATGTGAAGAACTAAATGAGAACTTCTTCAATCACAAAACTTAAGAGTTAAGATACAACTGTCTCAGAATTTTTAAAAATCATAACTGGGGGAATTCTCTGGTGGTCCAGTGGTTAGGACTCAGTGCTGCCAACGCAGGGGGCATGGGAGTGACCTGGACTGGTGAACCAAGATCTCACATACAATACAGCCAAAAAAAAAGAAATCATGACTGAAATAAGATTCATTCACTGTAATTAGTTGCTATGTCTTTTATGACTATGTCGATCTATGCATTTTGCCTCCTCCCATCCACCCATTCATCTCTCCTCCCTTCTCTTTCTCAAAAACTTTATCTGTTGAAGACATTGAGTGGCTTGAATGGATAAAAAGCACTATTTACAATAGCCAGGACATGGAAGCAATCTAAACGCTCTTTGATGGACAGATAAACAAAATATGGAACATACATACAATGGAATATCACTCAGCCATAATGAAGGAATGAAATCGGGTCATTTGTAGCAATGTGGATGGACCCAGAGTCTGTCATACAGAGCGAAGTAAGTCAGAAAGAGAAAAGCGATCATCATCTATCAATGCATATCTGTGGAATCTAGAAAAATAGTAGAGAGGAACCTGTTCCTGCAGAGCAGGAACAGAGACACAGACATGAAAGAGCAGACGTGTGGGCACAGGGGGTGGGGAGTGAACTGGGAGAGCAGGATTGACATATATATGCTACCATGTATAAACAGCTAGCTAGTGAGAAGCTGCAATATAACACAGGGGGCCCGGCTCTGCACTCTGTGATTACCTAGAGGGGTGGGATGCAGGGGGGTGGGGTAGTAGTGGGGGAGAGGGAGGTTCAAGAGGGAGGGGATATATGTATACTTATTTTGTTGTACAATATTGTAAAGCAACTATACTACAATTTAAAAAAAAAGCTGTCACAGATCCACAAATGGATTCACCCTCCCCAGGAACAAAATATATGTCTATTACTTAGCATGTTGAGAAATGAACATGCCTGAACCTTGGGTCTGGTGTTCTGCTAACATACACCATGTACACAGTGAGAGTGTCTCAGTTTCTGCACAAAGCGCACTTTTCAACTCACCACTAGGAACAGGAATTATCCTTTCTAAACACCCACTATGTGTCAGGCAACTCTGTCGACCACTTCATATCCACTTAATTCCTTGTAATAATCTAGCAAAGTTGTTGTATTGTTCCTTTGCCAGGTGAGAAAACCCAGGGTCAGAGAGGTTATGGAACTTATCTGAGGTTACCCGTTTAAAAAGGGGTGAAAACATAACCTTCAATTATCACCTTCCCGTACTGCTTACATGTTAGAATCCAAACATGTGAGCGAAGCATGTCAGGCCTGCGCAAAGGGGCAGGTTACCTGTCCATCTTTCTGCCCCAGCCTCTGCTTCAGACTCTCTTGTTTTCACCCCAACAGCATGTCAAGTGGCGTCACATCTCTATACCCTAACTCCTGCTGCTTCCTCAACCCTGCCAAGTAAATCCTGCTCATCCTTCAAAGCTCAGTTATAATGCAATGGTTAAACACACACACACACACACAACCTTTCTCTGATTCAAACATGACACCTCTGCAGAACACTTACTTCATCCCATCTTTTACTGAAATCTATAAATGTCCCTGGTAACACTTCTCCAAGCACAGGGCCTAAAATATTTAGCTTTTGTCTCTCACTTGACCTAAGACACTGCACAAATACATGCAGGCTTCACAAGTGTTTGTGGCAAAACAAAAAAGAAGAGAGAGAAAATGCTCCTAGCCAAGCATCTATTGTGAACAAGTACCATGAAAATCCTCACATTTTAAATTACATTATTACTTAACTAAATTAATTACATCCTGTAGTTCTACTCTGGGAATTCATCCTAAACAAGTAATTCAAGAGAAACAAATTAAAGGATAATATCATTAGAGGCATGATTTGGACTATTACCGTAACTTAACTCTATTCACTTTTATATAATCATGAAAGAGTGTAATTTTGAAAACTACATGGAAATATTTGGTGAAATAGTGCATGAAAACTGAATATCCAACGGAATAGATATTGTAACTACAATACTCTATAATACTCGACAATTACTGGGTTGGCCAAAAGGTTCATTTGTGTTTTTCTGTAAGATGTTCTGGAGAAATTCAAACGAACTTTTTTGGCTAACCCAATATTTCTTGAGAGTTTCTTGGGGCTAACATTGTATAGGGTCTGAGAAGCAGACCAGTAAGCAACAAGACGATTTTAGTAAAATTTATCATACAGTTATATGGTTAACAAGCACGATGGAGAAAAATAAGGCAGGCAAAGGGGATAAGGAGTGATTTGTAAACAGCTGCTACTTAAATGAAAATAGCCAGGGAAGGCCTCCCTCAGCATGGTAATTTGAGTAAAAATCTGAACAAAGCTACTCTCCTGAGATGTTACAAGGAAAAATGAAAAGTCATGCTGAGCTTACAGAATTAGGCAATTTCTTTTTTACACTTATGTAAAAATTTCCTTTCTCAGATATTGTTTGATTTCAAAACTATTACCAAAAAATTCAATAAAACTTCCAAAGTTCTGCTAAAAAGTGAAAAAACCAAGCAAATAAACAAAAAGAACCTCTGCATTAGCAGATGTAAGCTATTATATATAGACTAGGTAAACAAGGTCCTACTGTATAGCACAGAGAATGATATTCAATATCCTATGATAAATCATAATGAAAAAGAATATATAAAAACAGAATGTCTATATGTGTATAACTAAGTTACTATCCTACAGAACATATACACTGGCACAACACTGTAAATCAACTAAACTGCAATTAAAAAAAAAAAATCAGTTGCTAGGATCCTAAATTTTAAATGTTCTCCATCTCAAAATAAATAGGGCACCTATGTGAGGTGACAGATGTGCTAACTAATCTTATGATGAAAATCATTTTGTAATATATACATATACCAAGTAATACATCAAGCAACAGTATTGTACACCTTAAACTCCCAGCATTAGGTGTCAGTTACAACTCAATAAAGCTGGGGGGAAAAAAGCAGGCAAAAAAAAAAAAAAGAACCTCCCAACCACTCAATGTACACGTGTGTGTCCCACTTTGAATACCACAGCTTTGTCAACCTCATCTGGACAGTGTCTGCAGTATGTCCCTTCAATTAAATCAGGAAGCTTCATTGCATCTCATGCCTATTTTCAGAACTCATCTCACTTGAAATATCCACCCTCTACAATATGCAAATCCTATTCTTCCTTCAAATCTCAACGCCTTTAGAAAGCTTTCAAAGAGTTAGTTATATGGATTATTCCATTTCTGCCCGCTTTGCCTTTGAATAACTGGGAGACAGACAAGTTTCCGAGGAAGCAGAGATTTTGCCGAGCCAGGTAGGAAGGTCCGTAGTGAAGTTTGAGAACACAACAGAGAGAACATTTAATTCTGTTCCAGGTGGGGTAAGACACCCAGAAAACTTCAAAGAAGTGACCTGGTTAAAAGTTATGGCAGGAACAGGAGGAATATTATCCACAGGATGAACAGCCTGAGCCAAGATGGAGACAGCCGTGAAAATAAAATTGCGCGGTGCTTTGAGGGCACAGTTGAGAGAGAGGAGATACCAAAAGCAATAAAACTGGGAAGAGCAATCAGGCTGATATTGCCTTGAATGACAGCCTAAATCCCTTCATTACAGTGGAGGTAATGCAGAGTCACTGAAAGCTTTAAACTGGAGTTATGCATTGATCTTCATTTTTTTAAAAGGTAACTCAGCCTTCAAAAGGGAAAGTGGCCTGGAAAGGAAAGGGACCGCAGACAAGTTAATAAATGGCAGGCCGCCCCAGTGTTTATCAACTGCATGAGACCAGCAGAGAAGAGACAATTTTTTTCAGGCTGTAGCACACAGTGGGTACCCAACTGTTCTCCAGTAACTTGTGAATCAATTAGTTTTCTTTTTCAAGATTAGAAAACTTGGAGTGGAAAGCAGAAGTAGCAGGGCTCTGGAGTCAAACTGTCTGAGCTGAAGTTTAAGTCTGACACTTACTGGTTGAGTGAACTTGGGCAAGTTACTTAATCGATTTGTGCCTCAGTTTCCCATTCTATCAAATTTAATATCATTTGCCCCTCACAGGATGTAGAGGACCAATGATGACAGATTACACCTAGATGGACCGACACAGTGCCTGCCCCACAGTGAGCCCTCATTAGGCATTAAGCACATAATAAGTTCTCAGCACTGTCTCAAATCATTTATTAAATCTCGGTCAATCACAGTTTTTTGTAAGCTCTAAAGAAAGTTTTCGATATTAAGCTTTCCCCCCACATTTCCAGAGGTTAGTAATACTTCGTGGGACAACGGAAAATAGCATTAACTTTTTTTTAAGTTAATGCCATTTAGAAATGGAAGAGCATTTCCCAGCAGGTTTTTAAAAGTCACTGCGGCAGCTCTTTGCAGAGCTATGATAGTCATTGTGCAACCTTTACTTGTAAATCGCACTCAAAGCCAGAAATAAAAGTACAGAGTATCAGTCACGGAGCCACAAGATCCCGGACACGAGTGCCAAGCTCCGATCCCGTAGGGTATTTGGAATATCGTCCCAGGTAAGAAGCTCTCGGGCGCAATATTACTTAAAAAAAAAAAAATCGCAGAGACAGGAACAGTTGGCAAACTCTGCCCAGCGATCCGGAGCACGAGGCTGTGCAGTCCAGGGGCCGGCGACAGGGAAAGCGGGCTGGGGCCACCCTCCGGACAGCTCCGGGCTCGGGGGCGGAGGGACCCCGGCGCTTCTTCACCAGCAGCCGTGGCGGCGGCGCCCAGGAGGGCGGGCGGGGGCCGCCTCCCCCGCGGGTCGGCCCCGCATTCCTGCCTGGGTCTATACTTAACCTCCGGCCCGCGCCCCGCGGCCGCCGCGCGCGCCGTGCACCGTATTAGGCAATGCCGGGCGAGCACGGCCCGGCCCCCCCGGCCCGCTCCATTCAAGCCCCCAGGCGCAGCGCCCCTCCCCGCGCCGCGACCACCCCGCTACCCGCGCGCGCGCACCCGGCCCCCGGCCGCTCCTCCCGGGAGCCGGGCGCGCTCCGCCAGCGACCAGAGCGCGCAGGGCCGGGGGCGCGGGGGGGCGGCGGCGCGGGGAGGGACCCTCTGGGCGCACGTACCCCGCGGTCATGGCGATGTTGTAGAAGGTGAGCCAGACGGTGGCCAACAAGCCCCGGCGCCTCCGCTTGCCCACCGCCTCCCGCTCCTCGCTCGCCTCCGAGGCGCCGCCGTTGGTGCCGTCCTCCTCGCTGGACGCCATGGCGGCCGCGCAGCCGGGGGACGTGGACGAGAGGGGCAGGGGAGCGGGAGGGGGCCCGGCCGAGCGCGCCGCTGAAGCGCCGCCGCCCGCTGCCGCCGCCTCCGTCAGGCGCCCCATGTGCCGCGCGCAGGGGGCTCGGCGCCGCCAGACCGGCCGCCCGCAGGGGGAGGAGCGGGCGCCCCCGGCCGCCGCCCCGCCCCGGCCCTCGGGAGCGCGCGCCGCGCGAGGGCCTGGCCGCCCGGCCTGGGCGCGGGGGCGCGGGGGCTCCGGGAGCCCCTGGTTGCCATCTCTCGCCCCCCTACCGGGGAAACCTCGCGCACGGGGGAGCCTCCTCTTAGAAACGCCGGGAAACTCTTGCTAGTGCGCGGAGTCTAAACGCACCTGGACTTGGCGTAGCCCCGCCCCGCCCAAGAGTTTTGTTAAGATAAATTTCTGTATGTGGAGAGGGGCCTAGGTATCTTCCCGCCAAAGACTCATGCTTTAAGAGAGTCCGGGGAAGGAGCACCCACTTCACCCTGTTTCGCTTTTCCCAGCCAGTGGAGCAGGTGTTCGGGGGCTGGAGGTGCAGTCGGATCGCCCCACCTGCGTGGATACCAGTGGAGCCAGTGGTCTAAGGGCAGTGATTCCAATGCAGCGTGGAACACAGGATGTCAGGGGGCAACAGGATGTGATAAGATGTAAAAGGAGAAAAGTCTGAACAGAGGCAATCTGTAGCTGTAAAGCTAACAAGAACCCTTCCCGCAGGAAACATTGTATCCCACTGCTATCCACTATCTTCCTAAAAAAAAAAAAAAAAAAAACCGCTTCCTCCAGATACACATGCTCCTGACAGCTCTTCCTCTTTCCCCCTAAAGCACACAGTTAAGAAGACAGGCCCTGGAGTCAGATTACTGAAATTCAACCCCCAAATTCCTAGCTCCACCAGTCTTACTAGCTGTGTGAACTTGAGCAACTAAAATATCTTCATACCTCAATTTCCTCAATGAGAATAAATTTAAAACCTACCTCATGGGGTCGTTGTGAGATTTAAGTGAAACCGTTAGTGTAAACCACTCACAGGCCTGACAGTTTAAGTCACCCAAAATCAGTGTTATCACTGTTGGGACAACTCCCGGTTCCGTTCACCCAGTGAAAGAAATGCTGCACGGGCCAAGGAAACCGATCTGCTTGTTAGGTCATTCTTGGCTTCCCTGCTGGCTCAGTGGTAAAGAATCTGCCTGCAATGCAGTAGAGGCAGGAGGCCTGGATTCAATTCCTGGGTGGGAAAATCCCCTGGAGAAGGAAATGGCAACTCACACCAGAATTCTCCCCAGGACAATCCCATGGACAGAGGAGCCTGGTGGACTATAGTCCATGGGGTTGCAAGAGTCCAACAGGACTGACTGAGCATGTTCTCCAGCTACCTGGAACCTGAGCCAGACCTCAGGGAGGGGAGGAGCATCTGAAGACCAGAGAGACCAAAGTTGGACCTATTCCACTCTGGGCTCTGATCTGGGTTCTGGCCACCCAGGTGGCACTTCCAGCCTGATCCAGGGAACTTAGACATAACTGAGGAAGACTTTGCAATAGGGGAGGGAGAGTCTGAGGTGTGCCTGGGGAAGAAATATTGGCTGAAAATTGTCCAAGTTTGATGAAAACTATGAATGAGTGTTTTTAAAGGTATTTACATTGGAAAAGAATAAGTAAAACTATTTACAAGTGACAACATTGTGTTATTAGAAAAACCTAAGGAATCCACACCAAAAAAAGCTACTGGAACTAGTTGCAGGATACAAGGTCAATGCTACAAAAATCAGTAAACTGAAGTTTAGAGTAAAACCATATAATACTTATCAGCATCCAAAACCATGAAATATAGAGGGATAAATTCAACAAAATACGTGTAAGACCTGTACCCTGAACATGATAAATCATAAGAGAAAGTAAAGACCTAATAAATAAGTATTACAGCTTCAGGAATTGGAACTCAAATTGTTAAACTATCAGTTCTCTGCAAATTCCAGCAGAATATTTCTTTAATTTGACAAGATAACTCTCCAGTTTATACAGAAATGCATAGGAAAAACAAAGTTGGAACATGCGCATACCTGTTTTCAAAACTTAGTTTAAAACTACAGTTTCCAGGACAGTGTGATAGGCACAAGGTTAGATATATAGACCAATGAATGAAGTCCAGACCCCATACATATAGTCAACTGGTTTTCAACAAAGATACAAAGCTAATTCTTATTAACAAGTAGTGCTGAAACAACTAGATACCACATTAAAAAAAAAAAAAAAAAGGAAATGCTTGACCCTTACCTTACACTTTGCTGCTGCTAAGTCACTCCAGTCATGTTTGACTCTGCGTGACCCCATAGACAGCAACCCATCAGGCTCCTCTGTCCCTGGAAATCTCCAGGCAAGAATACTGGAGTGGGTTGCCATTTCCTTCTCTAATGCATGAAAGTGAAAAGTGAAAGTGAAGTCGCTCAGTTGTGTCCAACTCTTAGCGACCCCATGGACTGCAGCCTACTAGGCTCCTCCATCCATGGGATTTTCCAGACAAGAGTACTGGAGTGGGGTGCCATTGCCTTCTCCATACATTACACCTTAGACAAGTATTAATTTGATTTGGATCATAGACCTAAACATAAAAAGTAGGTAAATCTCTAAACTTCTAGAAGGAAACAGCAGAATCTTCGTGACCTTGGGGAAGGCAAAGATTTCTTAGATACAACAACCCCCCCAAAAAAAAAAACCCAGCATTAATCATAGGGAATATGATTGGACTTCATCAACATGTGAAACTTCTGTTATTCCAAAGATACCATAAAAAAGTGAAAATATTCACAATATATGTATCTGACAAGGAACTTGTATCTAGAATATATTAAGAATCCTTATAACTCAAGAATACAATAACACTTTTTTTAATTAGCAAAATATTTGAATAGACACATCACAAAGAACATGTGGAAATAATAGCAGAAGCAAAAATGTTCAATCTTTTTTGTCATTAGGGAAATGCAAATTAAACCCACAATGAGACATCACTACATCTAGTATTTTTAAAAGTTGGCAAGGATGCAGAGCAATTGACATTCTCATTTATGACTAAAGAGAATACTACCTCAGAAAACAAATTGGCAATTTCTTTAAAAGATCAACATACACTGACCGTAGGACCCAGCAATTTCATTCCTAGGTATTTAACCAAGAGAATGAAAATAGATCTGTACAAAGACTTGGACACCAATGTTCATAGCAGCTTTGCTCATAGTAACCTCAAACTGAAAATCATCAATGTGTCCATCAATATGTGAATGAATAAACAAACTTAGTATGTTTACACAATGGAACACGACTCAGCAATGAAAAGGAACAAACTACTGTACATGCAACATGAATGAATCTCATAAACTCTACACTGAGCAAAATCAGATAGAAAGACTGCATAGTAGATAATTACATTTATATGAAACTAGAAAAGGAAAATCTAAATCTAAAAATCTACAGTGACAAGAAGCAGGAAAGTTGTTGCCTGGTGCTGGAGATGTGTACAAAGAGAAGAGACTGAGAATAGACATAGGAATCCTTTTGGAGCAATGTAAGTGCTCTGTTTGTTGACTGTGGTTTTACACAGGCATATATATTTGGTAAAACTCATCACAGCAAACACATAAAGCAGATGTATTTTATGTATATAAATTATTACTTAGAGTTGATTTTAGAGTGTCCTAAGTAAGAAATATTTTAAAGTGTAACATTTACAATATTGATATGTTTAGCATAAAATCCAAATTTTGTGGCAGAATGGGTTTGTGTATTAATAGTTAATACTTTTTCCTCCAATTGTTACTTTAAAACATTGAACATGACATGAGATGTAACTCGTTTTCAGAATGGCTATATGTTTTTACAAAGTTGAATGTAACATTTGGGGGGGAACCAACTTTGAAATATCCTAAAAATACAGAACATGCCAACAGACTTCTAGAACTATCCCTTTAAGATTGACATATATACACTATTGATACTATAGCTCAGTGGTAAAGAATCTGCCTGCCAATGCAGTAGATGTGGGTTAGATCCCTGGATCAGGAAGATCCCCAGAGAAGGAAATGGCAACCACTCCAGTATTCTTGCCTAGGAAATCCCATGGACAGTGGGAGCCTGGCAGGCTAGTCTATGGGGTCACAAAGAGTCAGATACGACAGCCACTAAAGAGCAGCAACAACACAAGGTAGATAACTAACGAGAACCTGCTGTATAGCTCAAGCAATAACTCTACTCAGGCTCTATGGTGATCTAAATGGGAAGGAAGTCCAAAAAAGTGTGGATAAATGTGTACATGTAGCTAATTCACTTTGCTGTACAATAAAACTAACACAACATTGTAAAGCAACTATACTTCAATAAAAGTTAATTTAAAAAATAAAGAAAACTATCCCTTTAAAAGGTAGATAAATTATACTACGTACAAACAGGTATCAAAAAAGTACTTTTTAGTGGATAAGAAAATTATACAAACAAATGTATGCCAAGATAATGTTAGAAGCATACCACCTCTCATGCATCAGGCACTTCCACTGATTTAATCCATACAAAAATCTTTACAGATAGGTATTATTATCTACATTTTCGAACGAGGTAATTGAAGTCTGGAGGGATTAAGAAACTTGCCCAAGGTCACAAGCTAACAAGTAGAGCATTTGATGTTCTGCCTGACACCAAAGTCTGTATTCTATCATCAAATACAGAGTAAAAGAAACTTGAAAAGTGAATCGCACAGAGCTATAGCAGTAACTTGTTTTGGGGGCTCAGAAAAGGCATCATGCAAGAAATTACTTTGAATACTTGAAGAATGCATCTGATTCCAACAGACAGCTTGCAAGAGGATCTTGCAGGCTGGGGGCTCACCAGGAACATGGGGGCAGGAAAAACAAAGAAACTTGAGGAAAAGTAATTTGTGCTGTTTGACTAAGTCTTAAAAGCACCATGAGAAAGGTAGTATAGAAATGCATTGAAAACCACTCTATTTTAAAAGGCAATAGTGAATTTCTGAAGACTTAAGAGAAGGAAAATCATATTAAAGAATCCTCTTTCCCAAGGTTAACTTGGCAGCAGTGTAGTGAATGCTGAAGCCATGCAGGAAAGGAGATATTTCAGTCTAAGAAGTAATAAACCCCCAGAACTAGGGTGGTGGTCAACTATCGTATAAAGCAGAGAATGAATGAGGAAATATTCTGAGACACAGCAGAGTCCAAAGAAAAGCTTTTATTTGCTTATTTGTTGAAGAAAAGGTGTGATTAAGACATGAAGAGACTGTCTATGTGAAATAGGTTACTTCGTGAAGCAAGATATGAGAGGATAAGCAATTAATAAGATAGATGGAGGAATCTGGTTTCAAAAAGAGAAACAACACTTCTTTCTCAGACAGGAATAAAGGAAATGGAGGTGGAGATATTTTGAGGCAAGGTAAAAGAAAGTTGAGGTGGGGGCCTAATTGGATTGCAGCATCATGGATGGACCAAGAGATTGTCATGCTGAGTGAACTAAACCAGAAAGAGGAGAAATATATGTCATCATCTCTTATACGTAGAATCTAGTAAGAGATGACACAAATGAACTTATAAAACACAGACTCACAGACTTAGAGAACAAACTTATGGTTGCCCATGGGGAAGGACGCAGGGAAGGGATAGTTGGGGAGTTGAGGATGGACATGTCCTCACTGCTATATTTAAAATGAAAAAACTAACAGGTCCTACTGCATAGCACAGGGAACTTTGCTCAATGTTATGTCGCAGCCTGGATGGGAGGGGAGTTGGGGGAGAATGGATACAAGTATATGTATGGCTGAGTCCCTCTGTTGTTCACCTGAAACTATCACACCATTGTTAATCGCTTATACTCCAATATAAAATAAAAAGCTTAAAAAGAATAAAAGAAAGAAAGGGGTCCCCAAAGCCAAGAAGATTTGAAATATCATTTTACACATAACCTCCTTTCACTTCTCACAACATTTTTTATTTTATCACTCACACATTAGCCCTTGTCTTTCAGATAAAAATGGATTACTCAGCTTGCCTTCAGAGCTCTCTACAATATCCTAACCCCAGGGAGCCAAGCAAATGTTGTCTCTTATTAACTGCCTGTCACCAAAATACACTGACCCAACCAAGCAGGTCTGTTCATTGTCTGTAAACTCATCTGGATAACTTTTAATCCAAACCTCCATTCTTTTCTCCTTCCCCAAACTGCTATTTTCCCTTCTCTCATGTTTGTGTAAGTCTCATTCACTTTTCAAGGCTACATTCACTAGCAGTCCTTTTAATTGGCTTTCCCTGATGGCTTCAAACCCTACTGGATCTTTATTCTTCTGCAATTAAAACTCTACTGGTAATGTGTCATTAATTTTAGCAGTTAATTACGTATCATCTTCTGCTTTTACTTAACTCATACTTGTATCTGTTTTAGTTCCAGAAAAACATCTATTTCTGCTTTATTGACTATGCCAAAGCCTTTGACTGTGTGGATCACAATAAACTGTGGAAAATTCTGAAACAGATGGTAATACCAGACCAGCTGACCTACCTCTTGAGAAACCTGTATGCAGGTTAGGAAGCAACAGTTAGAACTGGACATGGAACAACAGACTGGTTCCAAATAGGAAAAGGGGTACGTCAAGGCTGTATATTGTCAGCCTGCTTATTTAACTTATATGCAGAGTACATCATGAGAAACACTGGGCTGGAAGAAGCACAAGCTAGAATCAAGATTGTGTGAGAAATATCAATAACCTTAGATATGCTGATGACACCACCCTTATGGCAGAAAGTGAAGAAGAACTAAAGAGCCTCTTGATGAAAGTGAAAGAGGAGAATGAAAAAGTTGGCTTAAAACTCAACATTCAGAAACGTAAGTTCATGACATCCAGTCCCATCACTTCATGGCAAATAAGAGGGGAAACAGTGGAAATAGTGGCCGACTTTAGTCTTTTTGGGCTCCAAAATCACTGCAGATAGTGATTGCAGCCATGAAATTAAAAGACACTTACTCCTTGGGTTGTTATGACCAACATAGATAGCATATTAAAAAGCAGAGACATTACTTTGTCAACAAAGGACCATCTAGTCAAGGCTATGGTTTTTCCAGTAGTCATGTATGGATGTGAGAGTTGGATAGTGAAGAAAGCTGAGCGCCAAAGAATTGATGCTTGTGAACTGTGGTGTTGGAGAAAACTGTTGAGAGTCCTTTGGACTGCAAGGAGACCCAACCAGTCTATCCTAAAGGAGCTCAGTCCTGGGTGTTCATTGGAAGGACTGATGTTGAAGCTGAAACTCCAATACTTTGGCCACCTCATGTGAAGAGCTGACTCATTTGAAATGACCCTGATGCTGGGAAAGATTGAGGGCAGGAGGAGAAGGGGACGACAGGAGATGAGATGGTTGGATGGCATCACCGACTCAATGGACATGAATTTGGGTAAACTCTGAGAGTTGGTGGACTGGGGAGGCCTGGCATGCTACGATTCATGGGGTCACAAAGAGTCAGACACAACTGAGTTACTGAACTGAACTGAACTGTGTGTGTTTTGGCTGTGGTGAAGAACTGCATAGAGATCATGAATTGTATTTTTTAAAAATCTTTCTCAAAGGCCAAGTAATGTTTTGCAATTTTTCCCTCCACAGAAAGTCATTTGTTGTTTTTAGAACAAAATAAGATGCTTTGAGAACATTTTTTTAAGCAAAGAAAATACTTTTAGAACTTTAAAACTAACTTTTTTAGAACTTTTCTAAAACACTGTTTTTGTCTGCTATTAAACTAGGCTCTTCAGTGTGGAAACTCTCCAGAGGTGGGTGCCTGGGGGGCTGGATGGCACAGCTCACAACTGTATCATCTGTTAAACTTTCACCACAATCAAGATGGTAAACACATACGTCATCCCAAAGAGCTTCCTTGTGCTCCTTTTAAATCCCTCCTCTTAGCCCTCCTCAAGTAACCACTGATCAGCTTTCCATCACTTTAGATAAATTTGCATTTTCAGTAATTTTATATGCATCTCTTATTTGTGGAATCTAGAAAAAATGGTATAGATGAACTTATTTGTAGAGGAGAAATAGAGATACAGATGTGGAGACCAAACTTACGGATACCAAAAGGAGAAGAGGGGATAGTGGGGTGAATTGGGAGATTGAGATCGACATATATACCTTATTGATACTATATATGAAATAGATAGGGATTCCCAGGTGGCACCAGTGGTAAAGAAGCCATCTGCTGATGCTGGAGACACAAGTGACGGGATTTGATCCTAGGGTCAGGAAGATTGTCTGGAGAAGGGCGTGGCAACCCACTCCAAGTATTCTTGCCTAGAAAATCATGTGGCCAGAGGAGCCTGGCAGGCTACAGTCCATAGGGTCGCAAAGAGTAAGACGTGACTGAAGTGACTTAGCACGCATGCACATAAAATAGATAACTAAGGAGAACCTACTGTAGCACAGGGAACTCTACTCAATGCTCTGATATGACCTAAATGGGAAGGAAATTCAAAAGAGAGGGGATATATGCATGCATATAGCTGATTCACTTTGTTGAAAAGCAGAAACTAACACAGCATTGTAAAACAACCAGACTCCAATAAAAATTAATTTAAAAATAAGTGAAATCATATATTATGTACCCATTTTGTCTGTCTTCCTTCACTCAGGATAATTATTTTGAGCAGGTCCAGCTTCACAAGCATGTGGCTGGTGCATTCCTAGAGGATCTTGTACTTAACAGGGCTTCACACTTGTTTTAATGCTCTGCTGTCACTATTTTGAAATTCCTAATAATATATGAACAAGGGAATCCACATTTTCATTTTGCTCTGTGTTCCACCAATTATGTACCTGGTTGTGAATTAGAGATTCATCCATGTGGCTGTGTGTATCAGTAATTTACTCTCTTTCATTGCTGAGAAGCATTCTATTGCATGGATATACCAGAGTTTGTTCATCTATTTACCACATAGTTTATCTACTCATGTTTAGATATTTGGGGTTTTTTTTTCTCCCAGTTGCAAATAAAGCAACTATGAACATTTGTTGACAAGTCTTTGTTCAGAGATATACTTTCATTTTTCTTATGTGAATACTTAGGAGTGGGATGACTGGGTCACATGGTTGATATTTGTCTAATTTTCAAACAACCTGGTAAAGTGTTTTCCAAAGGGGTTGTACCATTTTATGATCCTACCAGCACAGTGGAGGAGTTTCAATGGGTCTACATCCTGGCCAACACTTGGGATGGTTAGAAATTTTACATATTCTGATTCATTCTGCCCCGAAATTTTGAGCCACCTTCCTAACTGTAGTTATCTCTTTTGGAAATCTGTGGCTTATTTTAACATGCATGAAAGCCTCTGAAAAGTCTTTGAATGGTAAATGCTGGAGATTTCTTGGGGAATGTCTTTATTTTCAAACATCCTTCATGATACACCAGGTGCAAAATAAGTCAGCAGAATCACCATAAACCCAGACCAGCTGATGAATGTTGCTAATCCAGTTAGCCAGTCATCATCAGTTATTTGGTTACAGAATAACTGGTTTGGTTAAAGAAAATCTATCAGTTCAGTTCAGTTCAGTCTCTTAGTCGTATCCGACTCTTTGCGACCCCATGAACCACAGTACGCCAGGCCTCCCTGTCCATCACCAACTCCCGGAGTTCACCCAAACCCATGCCCATCAAGGCGGTGATGCCATCCAGCCATCTCATCCTTTGTTTTCCCCTTCTCCACCTGCCCCCAATCCTTCCCAGGATCAGGGTCTTTTCAAATGAGTCAACTCTTTGCATGAGGTGGTCAGCTTCAACAACAGTCCTTCCAATGAACACCCAGGACTGAGGTCCTTTAGGATGGATGGTTGGATCTCCATGTAGTCCAAGGGACTCTCAAGAGTGTTCTCCAACACTACAGTTCAAAAGCATCAATTTTTCGGCACTCAGCTTTTTTCATTGTCCAACTATCACATCCATACATGACTACTGGAAAAACCATAGCCTTGATTAGATGAAACTTCATTGGCAAAGTAATGTCTCTGCTTTTCAATATGCTATCTATGTTGGCCATAACTTTCCTTCCAAGGAGTCTTTTGATTTCGTGGCTGCAATCACCATCTGTAGTGATTTTGGAGCCCAAAAAAATTAAGTCTGACACTTTTTCCACTGTATCCCCATCCATTTTCCATGAAGTGATGGGACTGGATGCCATGAACTTAGTTTTCTGAATGTTGAGCCGTAAGCCAACTTTTTCACTTTCCTCTTTCACTTTCAGGAAGAGGCTCTTTAGTTCCTCTTCACTTTCTGCCATAAGGTGGTGTTGTCTGCATATCTGAGGTTATTGATATTAAAGAAAATATATAATCTTTATGATAAAGGAGTCAAAGTGGAAGTCAGGAATTGAGTGAGAATAAGAAATTACATTCTTTGATAGAAATGGAGCTATTCAAGTGAACTATTTCTGTCTTGAGGTTTAGAATTTTGAGCTGTTGAAGGAATTTGCCTTTTCTTTTTATCTAATTTATAGGTATAGAGTAGGCCATAATATGAGAGTTCCCTGGCAGTCCAATGTTAGGACTTGTCACTTTCACTGCTATGGGCTCAGGTTCCATCTGTGATCAGAGAACTAAGATCCTGCAAGCTGTGAGGCCTATATATATTTATGTTTTAAAGAGAATTGGCCATAATAATATTCCCTTATTAGCCTCTTAATAGCTGTAGCATCTGTAGTGATGGTACTTCTCTCATTCCTGATACTGGTAATTTGTATCTTTTCTCTATTTCCCTTGTCAACCTGACTATAGTTTTATCAATCTTATTTATCTCCTCAAAAAACGAACTTTAAGTGTGATTTCCGCTATTGTTTCTCTGTTTCCTTTTTCATTGCTTTCCTCTCTGATGTTTAATACTCCTTTCTTCTGCTTTCTTTGGGTTTCATTTACAGTTCTTTTCTAGATTCTTAAAATGAAATCATGATCATTGATTTGAGAACTTTCCTCTTTTCCAGTATATATGCTATATGCTGTGCTGTGCTTAGTCACTCAGTTGTGTCTGACTCTTTGTGAGCACATGGACTGTAGCCCACCAGGCTCCTCTGTCCATGGGCGTTCTCCAAGCAAGTATACTGGAGTGGGTTGCCATGCCCTCCTCCAGGGGATCTTCTCAACCCAGGGATTGAACCCATGTCTCCCACATTGCAGGTGGATTCTTTACCATCTGAGCCACCAGGGAAGCCCAAGAAGACTGGAGTGGGTAGCCTATCCCTCTTCCAGGGGGTCTTCCCAACCCAGGAATCAAACCAGGGTATCCTGCATTGCAGGTGGATTCTTTACCAGCTGAGCTACCAGGGAAGCCCATATATGCTCTATTATATTATAAATATCCCTCTAAATACTACTCTAATTTCTTCCCATAAATTTTGTTATTTTATATTTTCAGTATCAGCCCTGAAATACTTCATATTTTTCATTTTTATTTCTCCTCTAACCAATGGGTTATTTAGAAGTGTTACTTAATTTCAAAATATTTGGGGACTTTTAAATATCCTTCTGTAATTTATTTTTAATTTAGTTCATTTGTGCTCATACTCTGCTGACAAAGGTCAGACTAGTCAAAGCTATGGTTTTTTCCAGTAGTCATGTATGGATGTGAGAGTTGAACTATAAAGAAAGCTGAGTGCAGAAGAATTGATGCTTTTGAACTGTGGTGTCGGAGAAGACTCTTGAGAGTCCCTTGGACAGCAAGGAGATCCATCCAGTCCATCCTAAATGAAATCAATCCTGAATATTCATTGGAAGGACTGATGCTGAAGCTAAAACTCCAATAATTTTGGCCACCTGATTCGAAGAACTGACTCATTGGAAAAGACCCTGATGCTGGGAAAGATTGAAGGCAGGAGGAGAAAGGGACAATGGAGGATGAGATGGTTGAATGGCATCACTGGCTCAATGGACATGAGTTTGAGTAGACTCCAGGAGTTGGTGATGGACAGGGAGGCCTGGTGTGTTGCAGTCCATGGAATCACAAAGAATCAGACACAACTGAGCTGAACTGAACTGAACCGAACATACTCTGTATGACTTGACTCCTTTTAAATTTATTAAGATTTGTTTTATGGCCTGGAATATTCTTTATCTTGGTAAGTATGTCATGCACTTGAAAAGACTATGTAATCAGCTTTCATCAGATGTAGTGTTGTACCAGTTTCATTTAAGTCAAGTTTGATGATAGTATTCAAGTCTTTTACTATTGAGATGGGGAGTTGAAATTTCCAACTATAATCATTTTGCCTAGTTTTCAGTTGTTTCAGGCAAAATGATAAATTCAGTCTCTGTTATTCCATCTTGACTAAAGGCAAAGTCTGAAAAGTATATTCTTTTTTCTTCTTGACTTTAGCACTAAGATCATCATTAAATAGTAGTGTAAAAATGGCCATCCTTCTGTTGCTTCTTACTATAGAAAAATCATACTCTTTGAGAATGATTGAGAATGAATCATTTTCTTTGAGAAAAATCGTTGAGTAAGATGTTAGGTCTAAGTTTTTTGGAGATGACTTTTGTCAGGTTGAAAAAGTTTTCTTCTATTCTTTGTTGTTTTTATCACAAAGGTTTTGAATTATGTCAAATAGTATTTTTCTGTGGCTATGGAAATTTTCATATGGTTTTTTTCTTACATACTGTTAGTATAGTGAACTATGTTGATTGATATTCAAAGACTAAAGTAACTTTATAGTCCTAGGATACACTACTTGGTCATGATATACTCTCTTCATATTCCTATACATTTCTTTTTTAAAAGGATTGTTATATTTCTATTAATAAAGGTATTATTTAATATAATTTTATAATATTTTAAAATATATTTTTATAGTAATTTTGATAATTATAACATCTGATTTTGGTGTCAGGATGATTTTTGTCTCATACAAAGAATAGGAAATTGTTCCATCTGGTTTATTTTCTAAAAGATTTTGCAAATGTTTGATATTATTTCTTCCTTAGAGGTTTGATAGAATTAACAATTGAACTCATGGGCCTAGAGATTTTTGTAGATTGTAATTAAGAATTTAATTTCTGGCACTCATATATATATATATAGCCTTCTCTGGTGGCTCAGAAGGTAAAAAATATCCACCTGCAATGTGGAAGACATGGGTTTGAGCCCTTGGTTGGGAAGATCACCTGGAGAAGGGTATGGCAACCCACTCCAGTATTTTTGCCTGGAGAATCCTCATGGACAGAGGAGCTGAGCAGACTACAGTCCATGGGGTGGCAAAAAGTTGGACAATATTGAGTGACTAAGCACACACATTAATATATATATAATATAAATAATATGTATAATATATGGAAGTGAGAAATAGATTTAAGGGACTAGATCTGATAGAGTGCCTGATGAACTATGGATGCAGGTTAGTGACACTGTACAGGAGACAGGGATTAAGACCCTCCCCATGGAAGATAAATGCAAAAAAGCAAAATGAGGAGGCCTTACAAATAGCTGTGAAAAGAAGAGAAGGGAAAATCAAAGGAGCAAAGGAAAGATATTCCCATTTGAGTGCAGAGTTCCAAAGAATAGCAAGGAGAGATAAGAAAGCCTTCCTCAGTGATCAGTGCAAAGAAATAGAGGAAAACAACAGAATGGGAAACACTAGAGATCTCTTCTAGAAAATTAGAGACACAAAGGGAACATTGCATGCAAAGATGGGCTTGATAAAGGACAGAAATGGTATGGACCTAACAGAAGCAGAAGATATTAAGACAATGTGGCAAAAATACACAGAAGAACTGTACAAAAAAGATCTTCACAACCCAGATAAGCATGATGGTGTGATCACTCACCTAGAACCACACATCCTGGAATGTGAAGTCAAGTGGGCCTTAGGAAGCATCACTACCAACAAAGCTAGTGAAGGTGATGGAATTCCAGTTGAGCTATTTCAAATCCTGAAAAATGATGCTGTGAAAGTGCTGCACTCAATATGCCAGCAAATTTGGAAAATTCAGCAGTGGCCATAGGACTGGAAAAAGTCAGTTTTCATTCCAATCCCAAAGAAAGGCAATGCCAAAGAATGTTCAAACTACTGCACAATTGCACTCATCTCACACGCTAGCAAAGTAATGCTCAAAATTCTCCAAGCTAGGCTTCAGCAATACGTGAACTGTGAACTTCCAGATGTTCAAGCTGGTTTTAGAAAAGGCAGAGGAACCAGGGATCAAATTGCCAACATCCGCTGGATCACTGAAAAATCAAGAGAGTTCCAGAAAAACATTTATTTCTGCTTTATTGACTATGCCAAAGCCTTTTACTGTCTGAATCACAATAAACTGTGGAAAATTCTGGAAGAGATGGGAATACCAGACCACCTGACCTACCTCTTGAGAAACCTGTATGCAGGTCAGGAAGCAATGGTTAGAACTGGACATGGCACAACAGACTGGTTCCAAATAGGAAAAGGAGTACATTAAGCCTGTATATTGTCACTCTGCTTATTTAACTTATATGCAGAGTACATCATGAGAAACACTGGGCTGAATGAAGCACAAGCTGGAATCAAGATTGCTGGGAGAAATAACAATAACCTCAGATATGCAAATGACATCACCCTTATGAGGAACTAAAGAGCCTCTTGCTGAAAGTGAGAGAGGAGAGTGAAAAAGTTGACTTAGAGCTCAACATTCAGAAAACTAAGATCATGGCATTCAGTCCCATCACTTCATGGAAAATGGATGGGGAATCAGTGTCAGACTTTATTTTGGAGGGCTCAAAATCACTGCAGATGGTGATTGCAGCCATGAAATTAAAAGACACTTACTCCTTGGAAGGAAAGTTATGACCAACCTAGATAGCATATTAAAAAGCAGAGACGTTACTTTGTCAACAAAGGTCCGTCTAGTCAACGTTATGGTTTTTCCCGTGGTCATATATGGATGTGAGAGTTGGACTCTAAAGAAAGCTGAGCACAGAAGAATTGATGCTTTTGAACTGTGGTGTTGGAGAAGACTCTTGAGAGTCCCTTGGACTGCAAAGAGATCCAACTAGTCCACCTTAAAGGAGATCAGTCCTGGGTATTAATTGGAAGGACTGATGTTGAAGCTGAAACTCCAATACTTTGGCCACCTCATGCAAAGAGGTGACTCATTGGAAAAGACCCTGATGCTGGGAAGGACTGGGGGCAAGAGGCAAAGGGGATGACAGAGGATGAGATGGCTGGATGGCATCACCGACTCGATTGACATGAATTTGTGTAGAACCTGGGAGTTGGTGATGGACAGGGAGTCCTAGCATGCTGCAATTCATGGGGTCGCAAAGAGTTGGAGGCGACTGAGTGACTGAACACATATATAATGTAAATATATTTAATATAATATTTATATATACATATATATCAATGTGTGTGATGCTTACTCCTTGGAAGACAAGTTATGACCAAACTAGACAGCATATTTTAAAGCAGAGACATTACTTTGCCAACAAAGGTCTGTCTGATCAATGCTATACTTTTCCCTGCAGTCACTAATGGGTGTGAGAGTTCGACTGTAAAGAAACCTGAGAGCTGAAGAATTGATGTTTTTGAGTTGTGCTGTTGGAGAAGACTCTTGGGAATCACAAGGAGATCCATTCAGTCCATCCTAAAGGAAATCAGTCCTGAATATTCTTTGGAAGGACTGATGCTCAAGCTGAGACTCCAATACTTTGGCCATCTAATGCGAAGAACTGACTCCTTAGAAAAGACCATGATGCTGGGAAAGATTGAAGGCAGAAGCAGAAGGGGATGACAGAGGATGAGATGGTTGAATGGCATCACCGACTCAATGGCCATGAGTTGGAGCAGACTGCAGGAGTTGGCGATGGACAGGGAGGCCTGGTGTGTTGCAGTCCATGGTATCGCAAATTGTCAGACACGACTGAGTGACTGAACTGAACTGATGTTATGAAACTTATCAGCCTAAAGATTTTTAAAAGAATATTCCTTTATGAACGTTTTGGTTTAATATTATTTACTTCGTGTAACTTTTTAATCACCGATCTATAGTCATGCTGCTTCCTTAATTTTTGATACTGGTGATTTGTTTCCTCTTATTAATCTTTTGATCTAGGTAGAGTGCTATCAATTTTGATTTTTAAGAAGGTTGAATTTTGGTTTTATTGATTTATGGTTTTTATCTATATTATTTCCATTTTCTGCTTGAATTCTTTTTCTCTCTTCTTAAGGTAGGAGCTTAGCTCATTGATGTTAGCGTTTCTTTTCTAATTTCTAATGCTTAAAGTCATTCCTCTAAGCATCATGCTAACTGCATCTCACAAATGTTGATTGGTTTTCACTTTCATCTAGCTCAAAATAGTCTCTGATTTTCCTTTGACTCAGAATTTAGAAATGTATTGTTCAATCTTTACATAAATTGAAATTTTTCAGATAGCTTTCTGTTACCTTCCTAAGTTAATTATTTTAGTCAAGAAAATAATCTACTTTTATCCTTTAAATTGTTTTGAGTTGTTATAAAGCCAGCATATTGTCTTTGTTACTGTTTTTGTCTGCTTGACAAGAATGTTTGTCTTGCAGTGTTTGAGTGGGACCATCACAAATGTCATTTGGTCAAGTTGGTTAAGAGAGTTGTCTTCTATGTAATTACTAGTTTTCTATTTGTTCTATCTTTATCTGAGAGAGGAGTATTAAAATAGATAACAAAACTCTGGGTATTTCTATTTCTTCTGTCAGTTCTGTAAATCTTGCTTCCTCTTTTTCCAGTTCAGTCTTTAGGTTAAACACATTTGATATTTCTATGTCTTCGAGTGAATTTATGCCTTTATCTTTGTAAAATGTCTTTCATCATCCTACTTGGTAATTTTGCAGTTTTCCCTCCCTGGGTGTAATCAGAAACTGACTCTAGACAGAAGGCTGTGGCAATCACAGGGCTCATTGCTTGTTTTTTTTTTCTCTTTGGGATCACAGACTGCTGTTTCAGGTTTGAAATCAGTTGTTTCATATATTTTATCCAGTGTTTTACTTGGTTATGTTGAAAAGGTAAGGCCAGAGCCTGTTTCTCCCTCATGGCTGTTAATGGCAGTGTGCCAATTTAATCATGACATATTTTATTTACTACATTTAACAAATGTTTATGGAATGCTTATTGTTGAAAGTCTGGGAACCCAGAGATAAGAGAGTCACAGACCAATGCTATGGAAACAAGTAAAAAGTTACAATAGTGTGGCAGCTTTCAAATATGGCCCCAAATTTTTTAATAGTCTTTCCATGGATAGGTGGGTTTTATTTCCTTACCCCTTGAGTGTAGATGCTGCAATTGCTTGTCCAGTGGAATATGACAGAAGCGCTGCTATGTCCACTTTCTATTTCAGGTCTTGAGAAACTGGGAGTTTCCTTTTCCTGCCTCTTACAATGCTCAGTCCAATGTGCTGACACACAGGAGGTCCCCTGTAGGTGTCGCGGCCAACAGCCCCAATGACCCAGCCAATTGCCAGTGTCAACCAGCAGTTATGTAAGTGTGCAAGCTTTCAAAAGACTGTAGTCCCAGTGAATGATCCCAGCCTTAAGCCCCTCTTACTGACCTTGTATGAAAGACAGGCAAGCTATGCCCACAGAGTCCTGTCCAAGTTTTTGATTTGCAAGCATAAGAAATTTGTTGTCCTAGGTCAGAAACTTTGGGGGTGATTTTTATGTAGTAAAAGATACTTAATATAATACCATTAAGTGCTATGATAGAAATGGTCAATAATGAACTAACTAACACTTATAATGTGCCTATTACAGTTTAGAATTGGAATTTGAGTGGAGATTTAGAGAGGGTATAGAATCAGAGCAGGAAAGCAGAAAGAATTGCTTGTTTGAAGACATGGAAAGTATGAGGGAATCTGAAACACTAGAGTAGAGGGTCTGAGAAACTAGTTTAAAAAAATGAGATTTTCAGGGGTCAGTTCTATAAGGGTGTAATACTAAGGAATTAGGACTTAATTATTTATTTAGTGACTATATTCCCCATCAGCTATACTCTACAAATAAAGAGCTATAATCTCTGTGTTTCCAGCATCTAGTATGGTACTTGGTACACATAAGGAGTTAATAAATATTTATTAAATGACTGACTGAAGAACCATGTGATAACTTTAAAAGAATAACATAATCAGATTTTTGTTTTAGAAAAATCATTCCAGCAGGGGTATGGAGAAATGTAGGTGCATTTACTCAGCTGTTATAAGAAAATATCTTCTGCTAGGGGCTTAAACAAGAGATTTTTTAAAAACAGTTCTGGAGACTGGAAATCTGAGATCACGGTACCAGCATGATCGGGTTCCGGGAGCACTCTCTTTCTGGCTTGCAGACACAGCTGCCTTCTCGCTGCGTCCTCACATGGCAGAGGAGAGAGTAAACTGTCTGGTGTCTGTTTTTATAATGGCACTAACCCGACCACGAGGGCCCCACCTTCATGTCCTCATATAAATGTAATTACCTAATTATCAACCCAGAGAAGGAAATGGCAACCCACTCCAGTATTCTTGCCTAGAGAATCCTGTGCACAGAGGAGCCTAGTGGGCTGCCGTCTATGGGGTCGCAGAATCGGACACGACTGAAGCGACTTAGCAGCAGCAGCAGCAGCAGCAGCAGCAATTATCTACCAAAGGCTCAATCTCTAAATGTTACCCCATTGGTAGCTAGGACTTCAACATACGAATTTTAGGGGACATGATTCAGTCCATAGCAGTAGGAAAGGAGAAAAACATAGCAGGAGATAAATGTAACAATTCATCTACAAGATGATGGGAGTGTGAACTAAAGTAGTGTTAGTAAGATTCCTGGGATATTTCTTTTCTTAAACCTTGAAATTGCAGATTTTTCCTGGAGTAACTCTTATTTGGATGGAGGTATCTTCTTCTTCTTTTTTTTTAATGTATTAGAATTTTCAAAATCAAACCAAAAAAGGGAATAATATATCAAAATTAACCACAGAATCTAGTAAACACATATTACAGAAACACTTGAATGTTTCTTTTTGTCTGGTGCCCAGTCCTGTCTGACTCTTTGCGACTCCATGGACTGTAAACCAACCTCCTCTGCCCATGGGATTTTCCAGCCAAGAGTACTGGAGATATCCAGGGTATCTTCCTGACCCAGGCATCAAACCTGCATCTCCTGTGTCTACTGCATTGCAGGTGGATTCTTTACTGCTGAGCCATTGGGGAAGCCCCTGAATGTGTCACGGCAATGTTTTAAAAACTATGGTATAACTAAAACTCATGTAGTTTCAATGTTTTAAGGGATAATCATGGCAAGGCAACGTCAAACTACAAACCACTTTCACTTTTTCTATTTGATTTTATGTTAAATAATATTAAAAAATCTTTCATAGCCTATTAATCATAAAGTCCCCAAATGGCTAACATTATTCTTCCAGGTCAGAATACATGGATAATTCTATGAAGATTATTAGGTGTGTTATTTTACTTTAGTATTTCCAGAGCATGCATACTGATGAGCAAGGCTTGAACAATTTGCTCACTAGCTTACTGCTGGCAACAGAGTTCTTCAGTGACCCATAAAGCACATCCAAATGCTTCTTCATAAATATCTGGCTCTGATACAGGGCAATTATGATTAATGTGTTCCAGACACTAATGTTTGAGAACTTGAGGTAGGCAAGTTGTCACCTGATCCTGTCAGCCCAGTAATCAAGCACTGGTTTTTCAGAGAGAATTTTCTGCTTCCCTGATTAACAGTGATGTTTTGGAAGAATTTTATACTTGTCATAAAGAAACACAAGCAAGCCTTGGTATTGGTTTCTTAAAGTGAAAAGAATCAGTGGGACTAACACACATTTTTTACACTGTTAACTATTTTTCTGCTTTTCAAAGAAACATAGGCTCATATATTTGTAACACAGCATTAAAATATTTGTAAAATATAAACTGCCTAAAAACAAAATATCATCACAACTCTTACAATTCAGAGATAAATCAAATTATTCTCACCTATGTCCTTTCAGACTGAAAATCTGGGGTATTGCATAATCCTATAAGGTTTTGTAACTGGCTTTTAAAAAGCAATATACTTAGATGTCATTCTATATAAACACAGATCTGTATTAACACTTTTAATAGCTGGAGAATTTTTAGACTTTGTGTATGTATTATGAACAACAGGAATTAAAATGATTACTTGCACTTATTTAGTGCTCACTATATGCTGGGTATCCAAGGGCTACCTTTGTATGAATCCATTTGATCCTTACAACCTATTTCATACAGATGAGCAAACTGAGGCACCGAGAGGGAAGTTATCTGTCTAATCCCTAATGTCCTGCATTTTTCTGGTTAACAGTGCTTTGATATTATAAGCACTGAATATCTTTGCCATGAATATCTTTGTTTATGTTGTTAAAGAATGCCTTTAGGATAAACTTCAAAAAGTTGTTGGGTCCAGATGTATTCACATTTTAAAACCTTGTGTTATACACTTTCAAATATTTCTACTGGGAGACTAATAATTTCATTTAACAATGTGAGTGTACACTTCCCCACATCCCTGGTTCTTTTTCATCTTTCTCTGACAAAAACGTATCTAAACGCTACTTTAATCTGCATTTCTCACTTTTAACAATGGGACTTCATAATGTATTTTTTCTAAGCACTCTTCGTCTATCACAATACTAATCTTGTTGACACGTTCTAAACCTTTACATGCTGCAGACAGCAGTTACGGCAAATTTTGGTAAATTTACATAATTTCAATTTACATGCAAGATGCTCCAAGTTCGTTTCAAGTGGGATGCACAAATCTCTAGAAGATGCACCTGAGAATTTCTACAGGATACAGATAACAGTTTTTGTTATTGTTGCTAAGTAAACTTATAAATAAAATTACTAAGTAGTTTAAGTTACTACTAATCACTGATCAAGCTTTAGATCCATTTTCCAGCTTCTTTTTTTTTGCTCGGCTTTTTTTTTGGGGGGGGGTGTCTATCGCAGACCTTTTTGGTTAACTGCCAATCACTGTTAACAGCCTGCGGATCACACAGCTAGTAGCTGCCAACGCCCAGCTAGAAGAGCTCTCGACAGAGCTTCCAGGCAGGCCTTCGGGGACTCGCAGGAAGGTGCCAGCGCCGCCCCAGCCTCCGCGAGGAGCCCGCGCCTGACACTCCCCTCTCCGGGATTCGGGCCAAGCCGCCCGCTCACATGACTTTACCAGAGCAAGCTTCCTGTCACCGCGGCCAGCGACCTGAACTCATAACCCCTTTTACTTAGATGAGGAAAGGAGTGTCCATCCTCCGCCCCAGGTACCACAGACTTGTGACCACCATCAGAGCACGGGGGAAAAGACGGTTTCTCTCTACCCAGACGCGACCCCTTTTCTTTCTGCTCAGCCTCTGATTCACGCCTGGGCTCGTTAGTCGTCTTCGGCGCGCCTGGAGGACCCCGTCCTCCGGAGGCTCCGGACCAAGGCCAAGCCAGGAAAGGCAGGCATCCCTGCCACTGTCCCGTGGGGCTAGTCAAAGGGGGTCCTGGCGGAAGGGGCTCTGGGGTTGGGCCGGTTTCTGCGGGACAAGTTCGGGGCAGGTTCTGGACAGGCGCCGCCCAGGACACCCAGATTCCCGACAGGCTCCGCGCCGGGGGCCTGCGCGGCCCCTCCGCTCTTGCCGCCGCCGCCGCCGCTGCCGCGGTTGCCGGGGGTCGGGGAGAGCTGGGGCTGTCGCGGGCCGCGGAGAGTCCGTCTCGGCCGCTGTTTTTGCCCAAGGAGACTTCCTTCCTAGGTCGCACCCTGACTCCCGTAGTGTCGAGGGGGAGTCCCTGCGGACACCTGTGCACGCAGTGGAGATGCCTCTGTTTGCCACCAATCCCTTCGATCAGGATGTCGGTAGGTGCTTCTGCCGCCCCCCTGCCCACCCCCCGGCGGACCGCGAGCCCGCTCGGTCCGCTCCCGGCGGACGGTCTGGACCCCCGGGCCGGGCGGAGTCCTGCCTCTTTCCTGAGGTTCTAAAGGGTTTGGAGGAGGTTGGGGGCTTGTCGCATCTTGAAAAAAAAAAAGCGGGACTGAGAGAGCCTGGGAAATAGGCCTGGAGCTGGGGCTGTGGGTTCCGAAAGAACTGCTGGAAAGGTGGGTGTCGAAGGCCGCGGACGAACAGCTGGTGTGGCATCTGGTGCCGGGACATTGCTCCTGGGAGGACAGGATCGAGAGCTAGGGAGTCCCAGCTGGCGCAGGATGATAAGCTGTGTGATGAAGTGTTTCCCGGGCACATGTCAAACGTTGGAAACAAGGATAATGTTTTAGGTTAGCTTCCTTAGAGGACTTTAAAATCTGTTTTATAACTGTACCAGGAAGAGGGAGGAGAGAGCTTTGGTTAAGGATAGACTTAAAGATACTGGGAGAGAGATGAAGATGGAATACTTGACAGCAATATAAACATGCTTGAGGACCTGAGTCGCTGGGCTGCCTTCCTAGAGTAGGTCTCAGTACTTTAAGTGTAGAAGAGGACCTGGGGTCTAAAAATGCTAATTTGTTCTGAATTTGAGATACTTTTTTTGTTTGTTTGTTTGTTTCGTGAATCACAGGTTTTTAGTACTGTTCATACCAATTCAACAGGTTAGCTGTATGTGTGTGTGTTTTCCTGGTCTGAGGGTGATAATGACAGGAGCTTGAGTTTTCCCTGAGAGAATTTTGGGGTGGTTTGAATACACTTAGTAACTACCTTGGTGCAAAGGTATGAAATGAAAGTAAGTTAAACACCATGTCTAATTGCTATAGTCAAGAAGAATAAGGACGACCTTATGGAATTGCTTTTTCTGTATTTGTATAGTTAAATTATGAAAGATTTGAATTTGCTTGTTAATTCCCAACTTACAGCCTGCCACTGAAGCTTGAGGGTTTGGGTTAAGATTAGAAAAGGGTTCAGTCCTGTCCCCGCCACTGCCTAGCTCAGAGGTAAATCATGGGCAGGTTACTTAAATTCTTTGAGTCCTGGTGTCCTCGTCTTTAAAGAGAGGGAAAACGCATCCTGTTTGTGTTTCAATGAGATAACATGTATAGAGGATCTCCTGCAGTGCCTTTAGATAGTAGGCATCAACTCAAAGATAACTTTTTTAGGACATTTTAAATGAATGTCCTGCATCTGAGCAATGGATGAAGCTTTAGAGGTCACTAGGAGTATTTAATAAATAAATAATTGGGAAGTAACATTTAACTTAATAAGTACTTAGCACACACTGTTTATAGGACACTGCTCAGTGACATAAGAGATAGTGATGAATAAGAGACATGGTCGCTGCTCTCAAGCAGTTTTATAACTTACTACATTAATTTCCAGGGTAAATGGTTAAAATAAAGCAGTTTCTTAATACCCGCTCCTTCTGTTTCCAGCACCTTGATCTAGTTTTCAGGGTTGTATGTAACTGAGCTTCCACCTACCCAATCATTTTTATATCCCATTGCCCTTTGAACCCTCATTTCCATTGGATTCTTAATGTCAAACCCTTTCCCAGTACCTGCACCACCCAATTCAGACACAGGCTCCTTCTTGGTTTTACACTTTTGCTTGTATTGTTTCTTCTTTTCTGCACGTCCTCATGATTAAAGGCCAACTCAGCATCCAGCGCATACCTGAATCATATCCTGATTACTCTAACCTGGGGTTTCCATAGGTGACACTATGAATGGTTTGAACCCGGTAAATGGCTTTGTCGTGGGTATCTGTCCTCTGCAGTGTAGGGTGTTTAGTAGCATCCCTGACCTCTGCCAGCTTGATGCCAGTGGCACCTCTCCCCACCCAACCCACAGCTATGATTTAAAACATCTCCAGACACAGCTAAATGTCCCCTGAGGGCACAAATAGTCTCCAGCTGAGAAACATTGTTCTATCCCACTGTTGTTGCCACCCTTTTCAGACCTCCTGCAATACTTTTTGTCTTTACTAAATTATTTCATATTAAAGATAGTCATATGTTGCATTATACTCCTTAACTCTTACTTGTTGCTACAGAGGAGATGCTTAATAAAAGTTTGTTGAATTGAGAATGCATCAGTTGAACCTGCTAGGGTAAGCTTCTTGAATATAGGAACATTGTTTTGCTCCAGAAAAGCTTGCTTTTTTGCTTGTTTGTTTTTGGCTTCTCTGGCTGGTGACTGGCGGAGTCTTAGTTCCCTGTCAAACCTGTGCCTTTGGCAGTGGAAGCAGAATCCTAATCACTGGACCACCAGGGAAGTCCCAGAAAATTTTACCTTTTAAAAGCTAGGTTTTAGTGTTCGGATCAATTCTTTCCCTATGATCCATGTATCAAAATATCATGAAAAGTTATCTAGGAAGACTTGCCAGAGACTCGCAGTAAATCATCCTTGGACAGAGTCCAGTAGACTCCCGTTAAATTTTTTTTTTACTAAGATAGCATACAGAATATAGTATGTATAATACATTTAACTATTTTTTCTCACTTTATCCATCAGTGAGCATGTCAGTGATACACTCACACTAACTCACTTGATATATGTATCACTTAACATTAGCATATATTTTTACCACTTCAAAATTAATTGCCGTTAGCTTTATTCATCAATAAACTGGTACACTGAAACCATGAATCAGAAATTTACTGATTTATACCACGTAACATTTTACATTAAGAAGTAAAATACTGAAGATAACTTTTCCTTTGAAGAAATGCCTCAATATATCATTAGAACATATACTCCCTGAGGACAGAGCTTTTTGTTTGATTTGTTCACCACTGTATCCCCAACATGTAGACCACTGTCTGGCACTAATAAACATTCAGTAAACATATATTGAACACATGAATCTCGTTTCAGATGTTCTATTTCTTGCTCAGTTGAGCTCTTGAATTATAAAGATAACTCATTCCATCAAGCTTTTATTTCAAAGTCCCTGGTGAATCCCATTTTGCCAAATCCATTGGTCAATTCCTAGTCCATTTCTTTGTTGATCTCTTAGCATTCCTGTTTTTGATGTACTTTATTCTCTTGGTTTCTAGGACACCAAACTTTTTCTAACTTTCTGGTTAGCTCTTTTTAAGTGTTTTTGGCTTCTCTCTCTCTCTCTCTCTTTTTTTTTTTTTTTTGTGACTTCCAAATGTTCAGTCCTAGAACTAATTTTTTGATATATATTTTTTTCCCTTTGGAGTCTTACGAGGCGATTTAGCTTAGTGTTAAGAATTCATACTCTGAAGCTGTACTGCCTAAACTCAGTTCCCAGGTTAGCTGCTGACCAGCCATGTAACTTTGCTTAGTTGCTTAAATATACTGTGCCTTTGTCCTTATTGTTAGTATGGGAAATGGAGATAATAACAGTTTTTGGTTTCTTCCCCAAACCTGCTCAGTCCTGTTACTGCTGCTGCTAAGTCATTTCTGACTCTGTGTGACCCCATAGACAGCAGCCCACCAGGCTCCTCTGTCCGTGGGATTCTCCAGGCAAAAACACTGGAATAGGTTGCCATTTCCTCCTTCATCCTTGCCTGTTTCAATAGATGGCATTGCTGATATTTACTGTCACTCATCTCTAATGTCTAGGGGTCATTACTGATTCTCCTTTTCCTTCACCCTCCACATCTATACTCTAAGCCAGTTCTTCTGGCTCTCCTTTAAAAATATATCTGGCTCTCCTTTAAAAATGATTCTAGAATCTCATCACTTCTCCTTCACTCATCACTTACTCATCACTCTCCTTCACTCATCACTTCTCCTTCACTCACTCATGACTTACTCCAGTCATCCTTCTCTCTTTGATAGACTGTGGCAGGAGTGATCAGCTTCTTTGCTTCCGTTCTTGCCCTTTACAATCAGTTTTCATTTATAAAGATCCATGTTCTTTTAAAAATCTGAGATACTGTCATTTACCTGCTCAGATTCTTCCAGGACCTTCCCATGCCACTTATTGGGAAATGCAGGTTTTTAGTGTGGCTCACAGTCTGGTCCTTCCTGTGTTCTGATATTATGATCTCCAGACACTTTCATTGTAAGTTTCTTGGTTCTTAGTCCACCAAGCTCATTCCTGCTGTGGTATCTACGTTGTGCTGTTTTCTTTCCCCCAAGTATTTGAAGATTTGACATTCATCAGTCGTTCAAGACTGTTCAAATAAGTCTCTAAGAGAGGCTTCCCCTAATTTCTTTCTGTAAAAAATATCCATCTTCACCCTGTGTCCTTGTTCCATTTTGTTTCTTCATTGTACTCAGCTACCTTGATTGAGTGATTGATTGTCTTCTGTGTTGAACATAAACTCCTGGAGGATAAGTTTTCAGTTCTGTTCCCAGTACCTTAGGGCCAATGCTTGGTACATAGGAAGCACTCAATATGTGTTTATTAAATAATGAGTTGTTGATATTTTGCTCCCTCTCTGGCCTTGCCTATCTATTTGGTGTTCTGTTACACCACCTAAAAAAATCGATGTCAGAAAACTGAGCTTATCTTTTCAGATGGGTTCTTTCTTAATTGTGTAGTTTATTTTTTCATGTTCTAGTTATCTTGGTTTGAAACCCAAGAGACATCTTTGAAATCATTATTTCTTGCTCAGGTGAGCTCTTGAATTATAAAGATCATGATCTGCCGAATCATCATGTCTTAGTTTTTATAATACTGCATTTGCATTCCTAGTCACACTGCTTTGGTCCAGTTCATACCCCACAATCTTGGACATGTTTTAAAGTCTGTTTTGTTAGCCCAGTCAGTATCAAAGCACAGCGAGTTTAATTTTCATAAATGTCAGTATCAGTCTCCTGCAGTTGAGTGTGAGGCACAGACCTTGCTTGGGCTTTGGGCTTAAACTGTAGGTGCAGCATTGGCTCTTAGTAAGTGGACAGAATGTGGGCGTGGGCAAGTGTAGGGACCCTCGGTGTTTAGCTCCCACTTGGGTGAATAGAAGTGAAAGTACTGCCTCGTGGAATTGCTATGAGGAATAGTTAAAAAACACAACATTCTCTTTACTGGAGTTGAATATTCAAATTCAGCATGTTCGGAATTACATTAAAACTTTTCTTCTCGAGAATACTTTTCCTCTGTTCTGATGACTGGTGTTTCAGTTTACATAGTCACATATGTCAAGAACCTGGGTGTCATTCTTAAATTCTGTAATTGTCATTTTCTAGATTCTCACAGGAACTACATGCCGGCTGCTGTGAGCCGGGTACCTTGAACTTGCCCTCAAGGATTTTGGTGCTGCCGTAGTCTGTGTGCTTCTAATAGCTTTTAAGTTGATTCATCGGTCCCTCCATTCAGGTCTCCCATCCTTTTTTTCCTCACTGCTGCCGCCCAGGCACGTTTAGCTTGCTCTCTGATGAGTAGTCCAGCAGCTCTTTTATCCTGCTTCCAGTCCGTCCCTAGTTATTTTCCAGGTGACAGTGATATTTCTAAAATGTAAATGTGATCTTATGGCAACTCTGATTAAAATAGTTGAATGAATCTACCGCTTTCCACAGGGATTTGCACTTTTCAGCATAGCATATATGACCTAACCCTAATCTCTTCAGCCTTACATTTCTCCTCAAGGCATATTTCCTGGTTGGTTTTACACCATGGCTTTTTTGTTTGTGGATTGTCTGACCTGACGTACTTTTCTCTTCATTAGTCCCCATTCAAGGCTCTTTTGAGGAGATGATGCACGTAAAGCACTCACCCCAGTACCTGCGCAAGGGATGCATTTCAGATCCTTTTATAATCAGGTTAGACAACAGTTTGGAGGAGGCTACTCAGCTTCTGTCTTTCAAATTTGATTAACTTTATAAAGATCGCTGGGCTAGTAAATGGCTGAACCAGAATTCAAGGGCAAGTTGTCTAACTCAGTCTTACTCATACTAAATAATTGGTGATTGTTAGCGGAATATAAGCACCCTCTGTAGGGCTTTCCAGGTGGCACTAGTTGTAAAGAACCCACCTGCCAATGCAGGAGACAGAAGAGACGCAGGTACTATCCATAGGTTGGGAAGATCCCCTGGAGCCTTCTAGGGATGGCAGCCTACTCCAGTATTCTTGCCTGGAGAATCTCATAAGCAGAAGAGCCTGGTGGGCTACAGTCCATAAGGTCGCAAAGAGCTGGACAGGACTGAAGCGACTTAGCATGCACGCACTCACATTCTAAGAGATGGAATCAGTTATTATAAAACATACTGGGGAGGAAAATGTGAAAATCCAGGATACGGATCTGTTAAGGGTCTGCTATCCACAGGGTTAAGAGATTTTCTACTCAATATTTCTTCTTTTCCTGTTTTAATTCTCCTGTAGGTTATTCTTTCTGATGTGTCTAGGCTTTCATTTCTATCTTGGGCTCTTTTCTAAGACACTTTCATGCTTTCCTTTGACATCTGCTTCCCCATCTGGTCTGGTTAGAAGAGCTTCAGATTGCTCTGCCAATAGGATTTCCAGTGCTCAGTATGGACAGGAATGTTAGGTGAAACATTTCTAGAAAACTGAGTTTGATAATCTCCAAAAGAGGGTGATTTCTTTAGGACCTGTGTTTTTCCTTGGCTGATTTGATGAACTCTGACATCTCCAGACTGATTGAATGAGTCTTTTTCCTGTAGCCTGAACATGGTACGCAGTCATCCTGGCAGCACCTCCCCAAATCTCTGGCTGTCATAAATTTTGAGAAAATCAGAAGTAGCTGCTTATCAGAAAAAAAGTTCTTCAAACCATTCAGAAGACTACTGAAATTCAGATGAGGCACCGTGTGTGATTTTTCTGGATACTGCTAGGCAAATTTCTCAGTCTCCTGTTTTCGAGTATAGTGGTAAGGATAATCTGAGGATAAAATGAGTTCATTATGAAGCTTTGAATTCTTTGGAAGCAAGTCTCTTATATTTGCTTGTCACTTTTCCGTTTTCTGTGAACCCTGTTTTTTGTCTTAGAAAATGAAGAGTTTTGACGTCGCTGTTTACAAATCCATGGTAAACTGCTACCAATAGTTTATATTTTTCTGATTTAAAAAATGTTTACTGTTTTACAGCCTAGAAAAACTGAGCTATTGCTCTTGATCTTGAGGCAGCATCAGTAAATAATGTGAACAGTTTTAGTGTTCTGAGATGAGGGGCATCTCTGATCTCTCTATTAAGATTGAGTTAGATCCTGATCCTATTTATGCATAGGAAAATATTAACATAATATCTGCTAATGACTATACCAGACACCCCTGGGTATGCCTTAATTCAGATCATCCTTAGTTATGATAATAGACAATTTGTATTTGATCAGATATAAGCTTGTCATTTCTAGTTAACTATTTACTTTTTAGTAAGTTAGGTTTTCGTAAGCTTAACTATTATATATTTTTTGCTGTTTTTTAAAAAAAATTTTTTGGAGTATAGTTGATTTACAGTGTTGTGTTTCTCTACAGCAAAGTGAATCAGTTATGCACTCTGTGTATATATATACACTCTGTTAATTTAGATTCTCTTCTCATATAGGCTATTACAGAGTATATTGTATTATTTAATAAATAAACTGATAGGTTTCAAGATTTAAGTGTATTCTTTTAAAAAATGCACTAAGCTTTTACAAAATCTGCTTGGCTATCAGTCAGTGAGAATGATGAATTAATTATTTAAGTGCACTACCAGATCAGAGTGATAGCCTGCTTTCCTTTTCTAAGATGAAATACAGTCATCCTTCAATATCTGCTGGACTCCCATGGACACAGAACTGCAGATGTTCAAAGTCCCTCATAAAATGACATCATGTGTTCATATAACGTAAGCACATCCTCCCATAGACTTTTTTTTTTTTACAAGTTGGTAAAGATGTTTTTACCATAGAAAATTTTTAGAAATATTCTTTACAAATACTGAACACTTACAAATAAATAAGATACTTATGTTTAGTCACTAAGTCGTGCCCAACTCCTGTGACCCTTTGGACTATGGCCTGCAGGCTCCTCTATCCATGGGATTCTACAGGCAAGAATACTGGAGTGGGTTGTCATTTCCTTCTCCAGGAGATCTTCGTGACCTGAAATCAAACCTGGTCTCCTGCATTGCAGGCAGATATTTTACCAGCTGAGCTACAGGGGAAGCCTTAAGACACTTATGTAGATGTACAAAAAGAGAATTGGGCAAAGGCCATGAATATGTATGTCACAGAAGAAAAATACAAGTAGTATATTACACTTGACTCACTAATAATTAAACATAGAGAAACTACAATAAAAGTGAAATATTTTTATCCTAAAGTTTAGGCAATTATTTCTGAAAATTAGCATATTTTTTGGCAGTTACTTTTGCTTGATATAACTATCTGGTTACAAAAAGAAACCTGCAATCTTAAAAGAACACATTTTAAAAAATATGTATATAAAAATAAAGCATTGGAGGGCTTTGCTACATCCCTGGCACATTGGACATGGAAACATGAGATCTTTCCTTTTCCTGCCAATGTTTCCTCCTTTTCCAGTTACTTTGAGAGACTTGTTCAGTCAGTCTTATTGAACCACACATGACCAAAGCCCCTCAGGGGTTCTGGAAGGAAAATTCAGATTCGAGGTATTCAGGGAGTCAAGAAGAAGCACCTCTCCCTCTGAGTTCATCCCACAGGAGATGAATACTCCCATATTCTTTCAGTCAGGGGTCCCCAGCCTCTGGGATCTAATGCCTGATAATCTAACATGGAGCTGATGTATTAATAATGGAAATAAAGTTCACAATAAATGTATTGTGCTTAAGTCACCCCAAAACCACCCCCACCCCACCCCTGCCTTCCATGAAATTAGTCCCTGGTGCTAAAGAGGTTGGGGACCACTGCTTTAAATCGTCTCTAGATTACTTGTAATACGTAGTAAAATGTAAATGCTATGTCAGTAGTTGTAAATACAGTGTAAGTGCTATGTAAATAGTCACCGATGCACAGCACATTCAAGTTTTGCTTTTTGGAACTGTTTGGAATTTTTTTTTTTTCTGACAGTTTTGACCTATGGATGCTGAATCTGCACACTGTAAATGTTAGACTGGAGGATCTTGTTCAGGATGACTTACTCAGTCTTCTTGGATGTCAGATAGTTTGGGGGTTTAATGGGACAGCGTTCTGGGACTCCTCAGAGCAGTTCCCCTTGGATTTGCTTCACATGTTGGGTTTCTTTTAAGATAAATTTTTCTTAGAAATGGTTGAATAATAAAGGATTTTACTAATTTTTGTGTTTTCTGCAAAGTGTTAGTCACTCAATCGTGTCTGACTCTTTTGCAACTCCATGGACTGTAGCCTGCCAAGCTCTTCTATCCATGGCATTTTCCAGGCAAGAATACTGGCGTGCGTTGCCATTTTCCTTCTCCAAGGGATCTTCCCAACTAAGGGATCGAACCCAGGTCTCCTGCAATGCAGTCAGAGAGTCTTTACTATCTGAGCCACCAGGGAAAAGTGAAAGTGAAAGTCACCCAGTTGTGTCTGACACTTTGCGACCTGGTGGACTGTACAGTCCATGAAATTCTCTAGGTCAGAATACTGGAGTGGGTAGCCTTCCCCTTTTCCAAGGGATCATCCCAACCCAGAGATTGAACCCAGATCACCCAGGGAAGGGAACCTTTAAATCCTTGGAATTTCCCAAGTGGTAGGAGCATCTTTCATATTTATGGTGGGTTCCTGAGACAATACTTTGGTTTATGCTAGTAAAATCACTCAGTATGGGGGCTGATCCCTCCAAAAAGACTAATCTTGAGATTAGATGACTGGCACTTTGAGTGACATGGTATCAACTGGACCTCCACAGAGGAGGAGGAGGCTTGGAAATGGAGTTCCAGGAGGTGGCCCCTCATTCAGTCAACAATACCTTCTTGATGAAACCCCAGTAAGAACCGTGGACACCCAACCTCCACTGAGCTTCCTGGTTGGCGATCCACAGTGACACGCCAGGAGGATAAGGAGTCCTGAGGGTGCAGAAGCTTTGCCCTCGAGATCCTCCCAGACCCAGCCCGGTGCATGTCTCTCCTTTGGCTGATTGACATTTGTATCTTTTATGATAAAACTGTAATTATAGGTGATGTTCTTCATTCTGTAAGTGGTTATAGGGAATCAGTGAACCCAAGGGGACAGCAGGAACCCCTGAATTTGTAGCCAGTTGGTCAGAATGCATGTGGCCTGGGAAGCCCAGAGCTTGTTTCTTGTGTCTAAAGTGAGGGAGACTTGGAGTCCTGTACCTTCAACCTGTGAAGTGTGTGCTAACTCCAGGTAGCTAGCATTAGATTTAACTTGTAGAGGGTTTCTGCATTGAAAAGTAAAATTTGAAAAAAAACACTCAAATAGATGTTATTAAAGTGGAAACAGTGTCAGAGTTTATTTTTGGGGGCTCCAAAATCACTGCAGATGGTGATTGCAGCCATGAAATTGAAAGACGCTTACTCTTGGGAAGGAAAGTTATGACCAACCTAGATAGCATATTGAAAAGCAGAGACATTAGTTTGCAACAAAGGTCTTGTCTAGTCAAGGCTATGGTTTTTCCAGTAGTCATGTATGGATGTGAGAGTTGGACTGTAAGAAAGCTGAGCGCTGGAGAATTGATGCTTTTGAACTGTGGTGTTGGAGAAGACTCTTGAGAGTCCCTTGGACTGCAAGGAGATCCAACCAGTCCATGCTAAAGGAAATCTGTCCTGGGTGTTCATTGGAAGGACTGATGTTGAAGCTGAAACTCTAATACTTCGGCCACCTCATGTGAAGAGTTGACTCATTGGAAAAGACCCCGATGCTGGGAAGGATTGGGGGCAGGAGGAGAAGGGGACGACAGAGGATGAGATGGCTGGATGGCATCACCGATTCGATGGACGTGAGTTTGGGTAGACTCCGGGAGTTGGTGATGGACAGGGAGTCCTGTTGTGCTGCGATTCATGGGGTTGCAGAGTCAGACACGACTGAGCAACTGAACTGAACTGAACTGATGTTTCTATGACCCTTACGGATTCATATTGCAGGTGTATGATCAGGTTTAGCATTTATTGAGCATTTAGACTGAAAACATGAATATTCAAAGAATTACCCAAAGTAGAAATTGTTATTTTTAAGGGATTTACAGTTATGGAAGCTTGAACAGGTCAATTTGACTATCACTATCTTGGCATACCTGCCAGTGAGAACACATTAAGTAGCATTCAGCATTTGCTTTCAAAGTAGCTTATTTACTTTGTTTCCAGATTTATGTTAAGTTTCTCATTACTGTTTCTTCTTTTCCTTCTTCCAAACATGTTGGCAGCAGATACATTTTTTTCCCCCCTAAAAGTCCAACTCTTATCAGATTGTTTCCTTGCTCAAAATTTTCTTAGCTCTTTGGTGTTTCTTGAATTAATCAGATCCCCTCATGGTTAAAGCTCATTTTAAACAATTTACTGAGTCTAAAAATTCTTTTCCTTGTAGCTGCATCTCGCTTGCTTCATTTTTTTCCTGGTGGACTTTCTCAGAATTCCAATAAAGAGGCAAAGGAGAAAATACTCCCGACACAGATCTTTTCTACTGGTGCAGATGGTGACATAGTGCATCAGTTCAGGTGTTCTGGACTTTCTTGGTATGTTGTTACATGGTGACGAGAACTTTAGGTCTTGAAAGACTTCTGTAAGTCTACAGTAAATCTTATTTTAGGTATAGAGTAAGTGAACAAAGGGCTTCTCTGGTGGCTCAGTGGTAAAGATCCCACTTGCCAATGCATGAGACATGGGTTTGATCCCTGATTGGGAAGATCCCCTGGAGAAGAAGATGGAAACCCACTCCAGGGAAATCCCATGGACAGAGGAGCCTGGCAGGCTTAAAGTCCGCAGGGGTCACAAAAGAGTTGGACATGACTTAGTGACTTAATTT
Organism: Antilocapra americana; assembly: GCA_007570785.1. Lineage (NCBI taxonomy): Eukaryota > Metazoa > Chordata > Mammalia > Artiodactyla > Antilocapridae > Antilocapra > Antilocapra americana. The sequence continues at coordinate 1,110,392 of ML660812.1, read as the reverse complement.
ACCTTTGGAGGTCACATAATTTTTTGTGTCAGTTATTTTGACACTCTGTAGTTGGGCACAGGTATGTTAAGGATTGTTGTCTTCTCTGAGAATTGACCTCTGTCCCTGATGGTTTTCCTTGTTCCAAAGTTGGCTTAATCAGACATTTATATAGCTAATCCCACTTCTTTGTGATTAGTGTCAGCGTGCTATATCTTTCTCCACCCTTTTACTTTATATGAGTGTCTTTATATTTAAAGTGGGTTGCTTGTAGTTGACATATAATTGGATCTCATTTTTTGATCACTCTGACAATCTCTGCCTATGTTTAGACCATTAACAGTTAAAGTGATTATTGATATTGTTGGATAAACATCCACCATATCTGTTACAATTTTCTAGTTGTAATCTGTGTTCCTTATTTCTGTTTCTGATACTCTTTGACCTGCCTTTGGAGTTTTAATTGAATATTTTATATGATTCCATTTTCTTTTTTTAGCATATTAGTTATATATATTTATTCTACTTTCTGTAACTGCCTTAGAGTTTACTATATATATATATATATATATGCATTTACAGCTTGTCCAAGTTCACTTTCAAATAACATTGTGCTACTTCAGTGATAGTACAGCTCACCTTCTAGTAACAAAATATTCATATTCCTAATTTCTCTCTCTTGTTCCTGGTGTCCTTGCATGATTCATTTCATTTATACATATGCTCACACGCACGTGCACATGCACGCACACACACACGTATGTATATCTCCCGTATCCTCCCTGAAGAACTTTTGAAACATTTCTTGCAAGGCCAGTCTGGTGGCAACAGATACCCTTGATATTTCTTTATCTGAGAAAGACTTTGTATTTTCGTTATGGATAATTCCACAGGATATATAATCCTTGATTGGTGGTTATTTTCTCAACAATACTGTTTCATTCTGTTCTCTCCTTGTTTGCATGGTTTCTGAGATGTCAGGTATAATCATTCTGTTTACTTCTGAATAGGTAAGATGTTTTCTTCTGCTGGCTTCTTTTTTTTTTTTTCTTAATTAAAATTTTTTTTTAAGTTGGAGAATAATTGCTTTACAATGTTGTCTTAGTTTCTGCCGTACGACATCATGTGGGAATTAGCTAAAAGTATACGTATATCCCCTCCCTCTTGAACTTCCCTTCCACTTCCCAGCCCCCAGTCTCACCCCTCTGAAGCATCACGGAGCACCACGCTGAGCTCCCTGTGTTACGCAGCAGCTTCCCACTGGCTGTCTCCTTTACAGATGGTAGTGTATATATGTCAGTGCTACTCTCCCAATTTGTCCCACCCTCTCCTTCCTCTGCTGTGTCCACCAGTCCATTCTCTACATCTGTTGGCTTCTTTTTTCCCTTTATTTTTGATTTTCTGCTGTTTGAATATGATATGCCAAGGTGTAGAGGTTTGTTTCTTTATTTGACATTTATTGTACTTGGTGTCCCTGGAGCTTCCTGGATCTGTGGTTTGGTGTCTGACATTAACTTGGGGGAAATTCTGAGTCATATTTGGTTCAAATATTTCTTCTTTTTCTTTTCCTCTTTCTTCTCTGGTATTCCAGTGATCCCTTTGTCACAGCTTTTATAGTTTCCCACAGCTCTTGGATTATCTGTTCCAGTGCCCTCCTCCCTAGCCTCCTCCCCCGTCACTTCTTCTCTTTGCTTTTCAGTTTTGGAAATTCCTAGTGACATGTCCTTAGGTTCAGAGATTCTTGCTTCAGCTGTGTCCAGACTGATGATAAGTCCATCCAAGGATGTTCATTTATATTATGTTATTGTTTGATCTCTAGTATTTCTTTTTTAGAATTTCTGTCTCTCTGCTTACACTGTCCATCTGTTCTTGCATATTACCTCCTTTTTCCATTTAGAGCTTTTAAGCATATTATTGTAGTCTTTAAGAATTCTGGTCTGATAATTCCAACATCCTTCTCATTTCTGAGTTTGGTTCTGATATTAGTCTGATACCCTTCCACTTATGCTCTTTATCTTATAGTGTGGATTGCCAGCAGCTGGATATGATATACTAGATGAAGTACCCGCCTTTAGTGGTGTGATGATCAGGTGCCGACTGTCCTGTGATTTGGGCTTAGTGAGCCTCTGTACCTCTGGGGTGTGAATTTTCACATGCTTCTCAGTATCCATCCCCTGCTCCTCCCATCAGTGGGATGGGATGATTCCAGTGGGCTGGAGTTGTATATTCCCCTTCTCCCACATGGAAGGCTGGAAAAAGCTGGCATTGGGATTTCTCTTCCCACAGTTGGGTTAATCTCTGGTAAAACCCTAGTTGGTTAGGACTGATAAAATAATTTTTCTTGAGGGTAGGATTTTTTAAGAAGAGAATACTCTGGTGTATTTCAGAATGGTCATTTTCTCTCCCCCTGCTGGAAAAATAGGGGACATTTTCAGTGATGTTCACCTTGAGAACCTGAAAGAACCGTGGAATTGAAATTCACAAAAGTATGGGTAGTCTTCTAAGCTTCCTGTGATCTCTGGCGTTTTAACTCAGACTTGTGCACACTTAGCCTCCAGCAGTTTGATAGTTTCAGTGTAGATTTTCCTACCCTGGTGCTTGTTCCTGGTGATGTTTGTGCTCATGAGCTTCTGCTCTATTAAGTTGTAGTTCTGTGTATCTGCCTATCTATGTGTCTGATTTGGGGGCAGCGGTTTGCCTTGTGACCTCACTTCTGAGGGCTGTAAGAAGAGTTGTTGATTTTTCACTTTGTTCAGTGTTTTACTTGTTAGGATGAAGTGAATATTTCCAAGCTGCTTACATGCCAGACTGGAAAACTGAAAAAAAAAAAAAATCCTTATTTTTGCTGCCTAAGTCTCAACTATACCTGGTGTCTCCCTGCCTAGAAAAAATTTGCTTTACCTAGAGAAAGTAAACCATCACTCATTTTCTCGGAATAAAGAAGTGATTGCTAGAGCCCTTGAGTGAAGAAATAGGGACTGCCTACATTTCAAACAGCATTAACCCATTTTGCTAACTTGGAAGTGCTCTTTTTCTTCATTCTCAATTGCAATGGTTGAATTTCCTGGGGATTCAACAGACTAGTTCTTAAGCTTTTTTTCTTACTAACAATACATGGTTCACATTTCTTGGGTCTTTTCAGTAGTTTACCATTTATCAGTGTTCTGTAAAGCTTTTGAGATATTGTTGCTGTTATTGCTTCTCATGTTTTCCTTATCCTTGTGTGTTTTCATTAAAATTCCTTTATCGTAATGAAGAAAGGGGTCTAAATTAAATGGCTTGGTTTAATCTGCCATACCGCTGTTTTTTTTTTTTTTTTTAACTTTTCTAGTTTAGATTTAAGGGAAAATATTCAGTTAAAGCTTGGTTTCCTTTTGTTCAGTGCCCCCTTCACCCTACTTCTCAGAATCCAAACTCAAAAAATAGATAATTTAATTCCCTGAAACATTTTGATAGAGACCTGTTCTTTGTCATGTTCCTTCGAGGGCAAGTAAAGCTAAGAATTAACTATGTAAATAGTTAGTGAAGCTAACTATTAACTATTGATAATGAAAGAGTCTCTTATTTTGGTTTTTCTGTGTGCAGATACGGAGAGACCTGTGTGTGTGTGTGTGTGTGCGTGTATTTTTATAACAAAAAATCAGTGGCCTTTTTTTTTTTTTTAATACCAAGTAACAAACAAATGAAGTATAAGTGGAAAATAATTGTGATAGGTAACAAAGGTGCCCCAACCTCCTTTTAAAGACAGACTTAAATGTTTCATTAACCAGATGTTGACAGCTATTGTGATTTGTTTGTACTTGGTTATACTACAGTTTGGTAATTTGAATGTAGTCATTTACCTCTTAAAAACTTTTTAGAAATAATGTTTCTACAATTTCTTCTTGTAATATACAGAGAAAGCAACCAGTGAGATGAATACTGCTGAGGATTGGGGCCTCATTTTGGATATTTGTGATAAAGTCGGTCAGTCTCGCACTGGGTAAGTGTTGCAGGGTTTCAAAGGATTTTTATTTTTTTGTCCTATTTACTAATGGGAATAAAACTAGAGTTAGAAGATAAAGCTTATTACTACAATCACAATTTGGTTTGAAAAAAGAATATTTTCACTAGCAAGATGCGAGGAATCATCCCATTTAGGTTACTCCTTGTAACAGTGGTGACAGCATGACCAGTAACAGTATTGATTTAATCATTCACCCTTGTCCATATTTATCTCCTAAAATCTAGTTTTTCTCACTGATTTTTAAAAGAAATTTTATTGAAATCTAGTTGATTTACATGTTGTGTTAATTTCTGCTATATAGCAAAGTGATTCACTTTTACCTATATATATTTTTCATATTCTTTACCATTGTGGTTTATCACAGGATATTGAATATATTTCCCTGTGCTATACAGTAGGACCTTATTGTTTCGCCATTCTCTGTGTAATAGTTTGCATCTGCTAATCCCAAACTTCCACTCCATCCCTCTCTCATATCCCCTCTGCTTTGGCAACCACAAGTCTGTTCTCTATGTCCACAATTCTGTTTCTATTTCATGTATAGGTTCATTTGTGTCATATTTTAGATTCCACATGTAAGTGATATCAATATGGCATTTGTCTTTTTCTGGCTTACTTCGCTTAGTATGATAATCTCCAGGTCCAGCCATGTTGCTGCAGACGGTACTATTTTATTCTTTTTTTAGGGGGTGCCGAGTAATATTCCATTATAAAATACACACCAGTCTTTATCCACTCATCTGTTGATGGATATTTAGGTTGTTTCTTTTCCCACTGATGTTTAGAGTCAACACTGATTTCTCAGTTACCAAATTTTTTGGTTATTTCTGTATTCTTTTCTTCTTTGTTACATCTGCACATTTGACTCAACTAATCATTGACTACTGAAAGAGAGACAGTTTAGGGAAATAGAATTGTAGACTTTTTGGCCTACATATTTTTTGGTAATACAGGGTTTTCTAAACAGTACAACAAGGGGATTAACTGAGTAGTGGTTTACAAGGTGTATACAGAGTAATGGTTTCCTCCATTCCTGGGCTAATAATGTCCAGTTATGAGTAGCCACATTTATCTCTTTGTGCCAGAAAAACACTGTCTTATTTACATACTTTCCTGTGAAGAACATTTGAGAGCGCTGCTAAATCATGCTGGATTCTCCTGGTTGTAGTATTAACCTTCTGATGGTGCCTTCTCAGGCTCTTCTTCGATCCCTTTTAAATGGACATAGTTACTTAAACTTTCTCTGATCCTTTTTTTTTTTACCCAGCGCTTTTTCTTTATTTTTTTCTCTCACAGCTTCCAAGTATCTTTATGTGACATCTATATATTTAGTTCTGATTCTGTTTACTTACTCAAGCTCTGCTCCCATGGATGCAGCATAATTTCAGAATATCACATGTTATAAGCCTCAATCTCACCACCTAGAACCCTGAACTCATGTCCCGTTTTTGCTTTAGACCTACATTCCCTCCTTTGTCCTCACCTCTATTAATGACAAGGTTATTCTCATTTCTACTTAAAACCTCAGGCTCACCCCTGCATTTAGTTTCTTACTGAATTCTGTCAGTTTGATCCATGATCTCTTTCATGATGTTGATGTCGTAGAGTCTCCTTAGTTAAGTTCCTGAACTTGGTCAGATTAGGCAGGAAAGTTTGTCTTTAAGGCCTTTCTGCCCCTTTACTTGAGATCTTTTTAGCCTATAATGTGCTCCTCCTGGCAGGCTCCCAAAGTTGTGGCCTCCAAGTGTCGCCTCATCCATCCTCTTTGTTGTCTTTGCATTTTAGTATCCTCAGTCTTGTTCTTTCTGGCCTGGTTGCTTCCTTAATTTAATTGACTTTCGAGTAGTTGCTGCATGTTGCTTATCTATTCCTTTTCCTCTATTTCTGTTGACCGCACTTTACTTGAGCCATCCTTAACCATGCTTAGACAAGTGAATTAACCTTCTGTCATTTCCTTCTGTCTTTTTCTGTCCAGTTCTTATAACCAGTTGCCATGTGACAACTCTGACCATGTTACTCCCCTACCTTCCACTGGATTAAGCCTAGTAACCTCGTTAGGCCTCTGAATGGCTTATTTTTCATTTACTTCTTTTGTACTCACTGTTCTTTTCAGTGGGCTTCCCTGGTGGCTCAGTGGTAAAGAATCCGCCTGCCAGTGCAGCACATGCAGTTTCGATCCTTGAATGGGGAAGATCCCCTGGAGGAGAAGATCCCCTTGGCTGAGAAATCTCATAGATGGAGGAGCCTCATGGGCTACAGTCCATGGGGGTGCGAAAGAGTTGGTCATGACTTAGTAACTAAACAGCAACAACACATTCTTTTCAACTCAAGTATTTGAGTCGCCGGTGCTTTTCAGCCTTTTGTATTGCTTTTGGTCCTTCTGTTCCTTCAGTGGGGAATATTCTCATCTCCAGTCTCAGGGGTGTCTCATATCCTCCAGACCCACTGTGGATATTATTTCTTCCATAAAGCCTTTCCTTATCCCAATGACTGAAAATCTGAATCCTCAAAGCACTCTATCAAAACCATTCTTGTTTGAATTTTGTGTTGTGTAATAGTAATTTAGATGTGTCCAGTAGACATGGATTTGTAGCTTGTTATGCAGAGGAAAGCGAATAGCCTAGTGGTTGAGGGCATGGACTCTGGGGTGAGATGCCTGGGCTGGGACCCTACTCTGACTGCTTAGCTGTGTCACCGGTGGTCATAGTAACTTTAGTTTGCTACTTGAGAATAAAAACAGTATCTTTTTCATAGATGGTTTATGGTGAGTGAGAGATTACTTACTAAATGCAAAGTATCTGGGGCATGGGTAAGTGGGTGCACCTCTGCTTCTTTTTGATTAAAGTGATATTGTCTGACAGTTTGTTGAGGATGAGGTATCCACCTAGCTCCATCCCTGTGTGTTTTAGGGATAAAGTTTTTATCTAGCATTGCAGTTGGAAAGTCCCCTCCTCTCTTCACTCCATCAGTTTTCATTTTATCTTTAGTTTGGTGTTCTTCATTTTGTAGATGCTTTTTATAATAATGTGGTTAGTGGCTTCAAATGAAAAGACAAACTCCCTTTCACGACTAGAAATGTCCCATATTTTTCTAGTTAATAAATAAATTTGAACCCATCTAAAAATCCCATATGATATGTTGTGAGGATTTAAAGGGATCAATTTGTTTTTCTGCAGCTAACACTATTTTACTAGAAACTCAAATTTGTTAATTTTTTTTCCTATTTTTTCTTGTGATGAGAATTGTTAAAAGATGGACTCTCTCAGCAACTTTCAAACATACAACCAAGTATTGTAACTATACTCATTGCACTCTGGATTACACCCTCAGAACTTACTTATCTTGCAACTGAAAGTTTGTACCTTCTGGCCCATTTTACTAATTTTGCCCACCCCTCTACCCTTCCAGCAACCACCACTCGGTTCTGTTTCTGTGAGTTTGATTTTATTAGATTTCACACACCAGTGAGATCAGACAGTGTTTGTCTTTCTTTGTCTTATTTCAGTTTAGCGCAGTGCCCTCAAGGTTCCATCCGTATTGTCCTCAGGTCAGGTTTATGTTGTCTAAGAATCTAGATGTATATTTAAAATGTACTAATTTGTTGCTTTAAACACTTGTGTTTTATTTGTATTTTGTTGTTATCTAGTATCAGGTTAGATACATGCTCATTTTAAACTTTTTTCATATTTACTTTAGAGGGCATTCTCTCTCTCAGTATTTTTCTTTACTATTTTGTTACCCTTTGGAGATTTTAGTTGACATTGTGCCAAATCTGTGAATTTACTTGAGAAATGTTCTCAGCTTTGCTAATTTAAATAATGAGGGGTGGTTCTTTTTGTTTTTTATTAATATTTTTTCCTTTTCTCTTTCTTTCTTTTCCCTTTTCACTTATTTTTTTCTTCCTTAATAGTTCTTGCTCCCTGGTTCCTTTAAAGTCTCATTACATTAATTTTCACACAGCTATTTGTTTATGTAAATGTGATATCTCTTTCTATCTCTTGTTAATAAAGAATTGTTTGAAAAGGACTGTATAATAGTTGAGATGCCATTGTAATCTCACTAGGGTTCAAAAAAATGCAGACCCACAAAGTTTGTTTATGTGTGTGATTTCTCTTTACATCCATATCTGGTTGTATTTTCACTTTCTTACTGTGCCTTGATGACTTCATAGTAGGAAATAAGCATTAGGACCACATTTTGATTTTCGTGGGCCTCAGCACTTTTGTCTTCCTAGGTCTCTTTCTCCATAAAAAGTAATAAAAACATTTTATGGCTGCATTATTATAAAGACAAATGTATTATTATACATGAAGACATTTTCTTTGATCTAAGTGTGTGGCATTCAGTACATTCACAATACTATGAGATCATCTCTGCTATCCATCTCCAGAACTTTTCATCATCTCAGGTGAACTCTGCCTGTCAAACAAGCTACCATTCCCCTCTTCCCTTGAACCTGGTAACCATTTACAGTTTTGTTTTAATTTTTAAAAATCATTTTATAATTAGGTATATGGAAAACTCATGGAGATCTGGTTTATATTGTCTAGGAACCTAGATATGTTTAGTATGGGTTGTTGATGGTAGCATACGAATATTGAACATATGTATTGTAGATTGTTAGTGAAGTATTTTGGGTACCTGGTGTGCTTTAGAAAAGGTTGAAACATGTCATTGGTGTGAAAGGGAAAATGGGCGTGAGTTTTCCTGAGACTGGTGTAGATAGGGCAGGTTGAAGTATGCAGTTCGTAAGGTCATTTGTGTACTAGGCAACAGTCTAGGTTTTATTTTAAAAAACATTGTCAAAAACAAACATTGTCATATGGAGTTAATCTGTGATTTTATTTACAGATCTATTTAAGAGAATGGATTTAGGGATGGGGAAGGGAACTTTAAGAAAAGCATTTCTATTTTGTAAGATTTGTTTTTTTTAATCAAAATGATGTTACCAGCAATATATCGTAGAATTATTTAGTATATAAATAAAATAACTTATATTAAAATCTTTATCTCCTAAGAAAATAATATTTTAAAATCCTTTTGGCCCTTTTTAAAAGAAAAAAAATTCTTTCTTGGAAACTGTTTTGGGATTGTGGTCATTTGGAAAATATTCTCAAGTTTTAAGGGGAGATGAAGAGCCAGTTATTGTGAAATTTCATTTACTCAGAGAACTGTGACCCAGGAACATGGTTCCAGCAATCTTTCAGAAAACCTTCCTAATTCTTCCTCTTTGAACCCACATACGTGTCTGTTTGTTGATTTATAGAAATATTTATGCTTATATGAAATACGTACTTTTTTGTTTCAAAAATAGTTATCACGTGGCTCAAACATTAAAATAACTTAAAAAGGTAAATATTGACAAAATAACTCCTATCCCTATTTCCCTCCCCCATCCTCTGTAGATAACCACTTCTGTTTCCTTTGTATCTTTCTATTGTTCATTTATAGAAATATGAAAATAATTTTCCCCCATTGATAGGCAATAAACATATTATATTCACTGTTTAGGTAACTATAATTATTTAATTCCTTAACATATCCTGTCACCCTGAAGTGTTTGATTATGCTGGACTTAAAACTTAAAAAAAAATCTGAAATTTTTTTTTCTGACTTTGTAAGATATTCACATGATGTTTAGTGTGCAGTTCCAGTGTCTGAGTAAGTACTGAAAAATGCTTAGCCAGTGAGGTCATATGACAGACTGAAAAGTCTCTGTTCAAAATCAAGAGAACTTTCAGAATAATAGTAGCAGTTTTCTTTAATGTGTCTTCACGTAATAAATAGCTTTTGTCTGTTAGTTTTGATTGATTTGTTTATAATTTCATATGTAAAAAATAGATGTGAGAATAAGTACTGATTATCACAATAAAATTAATATTCTATAATTGACATCCATATTATATTTTATATCTTAACTATCTTTGCTTAGACAAAAATACAGTTGACTGAGAGTGGAAAATATGGTAAACTTTTCTCTGTACTTGGCTAAGGGATCTATTTAGATAGTAAATCTTTTGATTTATTCATATAAAATTAGAAGAAAATGATAGTCATTGATATTTTGTGAAAAATATGAATATAAGCCTTTGGGAAAGAGTTTGTTAAAAATATTTTTCATTGGCTTTGTGTTGTCTTTTCCTGGACCTGGACTTTGACTATCTTTGGGCTTTGACTGAAGGTTGATAGAATATGTCTTATTGTTTTGTTTAAGAGAGAAGTAATCTCTGACCTAGACGTCTTCAGATTAGAAGGGTAGCGTCAGGTCAAGAAACAGATCTCTTCCAATGTTTGTTTTGTGACAGTCATACCCTCAGTTTACTGGTGTTAGGTCTTGAAGTCTTTCATTTATGGACTGTTTATTACCTGTTTTAGGGACTTTATACATACCTCATCTGTTATATGAATTATGTATATATTTTTTCCATTATTCATTTAACTTTGTTTTCCCATTTAAAAGTTTTCGGTTTTTATAAAGATGAATTTATCAGTTTTCTGGTTTTTAGAATTTTGAGTTGTAGACTTTCCTTCTTTAAGGTTTTAGTGGAACTATCTCATGTTTTCTTTATAGTTTCAGTTTTTGTTTTATAATTAATGTACTTTGTTTTTTAAAATAGAATTTTAGATTTACAAAAAAATTGAGCCAATAGTACAAAGAATTCCATAACCCACCCCCCTTATATACAGTTTCCCCTCTTATTAACATCTTGCATTAGTGTGGTATATATTATAAGAAGTGAATCAGTGTGGTGGTGGTAGTGGTGGTGGTTTATTCACTAAGTCATGTCTGACTCTTTCAACCCCATAGACGGTAGCCTTCCAGGCTCCTCTATGGAAGTCTGTAGTTTATATTAAGTGTCACTCTATATTACACAGTTTTATATTATACATTATTCGACAAGTCCATAATGACATGTATCCATTGTTACAGCATCACACAGAGTAGCTTCACCAACCTTAAAATGTCCTCTGTTCCCCCTATTCATCTCTCTCCTTTCTCTCTCAACCTCTGGCAACCACCACTGTTTTTTTTTTTTTAACTATTTCTGTAATTTCCTCTTTTCCAAAATGTACAATTAGGAGCATATAGTATGTATAGCCTTTTCAGACTGGCTTCTTTTACTTAGCAAAATGCATTTAAGCATCGTCTATGTTTTTTCATGGTCTGCTTTTTCATCTCTTTTAATTTCTGAATAGTATTTCCTCATCTGAATGTATTGTAGTTTGTTTATACATTTACCTATCGAAGGATATCTTGATTGCTTCCAGTTTTTGGTGATTGTGAATAAAGCTGCTGTAAAGTCATGTGCAGTTTTTTTGTTTGTTTGTATGAACATGGATTTTTAAAAACTGGGTTAATACCAAAGAGTATGGTTGCTGAATTATATGATAGGACTGTACATAGCTTTTGTAAGACACCAGCAAACTGTCTTCCAGAGTCTCTTGTAGTTGTGATTTCATTTTTTACATTTAAGTCTTTGATCTATTTGGAATTTATTATGTATTTTGAGGTATGGCTCTAAATTTATTCTTTTCTGTTTGGCTGCCTCAAAATTTCAGCACCATTTATTGAATGATCTTTGTCCTTTCTGATTTGAAATGCTACTGTTATATATTACATTGCTTTATATATTTGGATTTTTAAAAAAATTCTCTTTTGTCCCTTTGTTATGTATCTATTCATGTGCTGCTACCATGTGGTTTTAATTATTAAAACTTTATAATACATTTTAATACTTGGCAGGGCTAGTTTTCTTCTTCTTCTTTTTTTTTTTTTTTTACAATTTCTTAGTATTCTTGCCCCTCTCTACTGTCCTCACATAAACTTTTGGATTGTGTTGGCTAATTTATAAACAGAACTATTTTTTTTAAATGGGCTTAGTTTTAAATTAATAGTTTTTTGATATTAAAATTTTCCTATCTGAGAATGTAGCATATATTTCTGTTTATATCCTTTATTAGTATTTTAAAGTTTTCCTGTTAAAAAATCTCATTCATTTTTGGTGAAGTTTTTTAATAAGGTATTTTATCCTTTTGTTGTTGTTCAGTCATTAGGTTTGTCTGACTCTTTTGCAACACGATGGACTGTAGCCCACCAGGTTTCTTTGTCCATGGGATTTCCCAGGCAAGAATAGTGGAGTGGATTGCCATGCTCTCCTTCAGTGGGTCCTCCTGACCCAGGGATTGAACTTGCGTCCCCTGCATCGGCAGGCAGATTCTTTACCAGTGACCCACCCACTAGAGAAGCCCATTTTGTCCTTTTTGCTGCTGTTTAAGTGAAGCCTTTAACAGCTGGTTTGATGGGAAATTCCTTTTTTCAAATTGACTGTATAATAACAATGGTGTACCCTGAAGAGGTACACCATTTGTAAGGGAAAAGCGATGTGATGATTCAGGAGAAAGTGGCAACAGCTATAGTTGCCAAGACCTTGACAAGGCAGTGGGATGTGGGTCTGATTAGCTCAGATATTTCCATCTTTACTTGCCCCAGACAGTGATTTTCCTTTTGTATTTTACATGGTTTTTTTAAGCCACCATTCAGTAGAACAGGATCTACAGAGTCCTCATGACTCCTGAGATTATTTCACAGATGAGGAAACTAAAGCACTGAGATTTTAATGTGACTTGTCTGAAAGTTGTAGAGGCAAATTGGAAGTCAAATTTCTTTACTTAGGCTATTTTTACCAATTTTATGTTTTTTCTCACTTCTTTGTGCTGAGTCCTCAAGTACCTATGGTACATGGTTATTTAAAAGTCAAAATCATAAACTAAGTAAGACGTACCAGTTTTGTTTTTCAATTGGAGTTTAAAATTGCTCTGCAACGTTGTGTTAGTTTCTGCTGTGTGACGAAGTGAAGTATATGTATATGTGCATCCCTCCCTCGTAGGCCTCCCTCCCCTCCTCAGCCCGCTGTTCTAGGTCTTCACAGAGCACTGACCTGAGCTCCTTGTGCTATGCAGCAGCTTCCCACTATCTATCTATTTTACACATGGTAATGTATATAAAACGGGCTTCTTAGATGGCTCAGATGGTAAAGAACCTGCCTGCCAGTGCAGGAAGCACAGGTTCAATCCCTAGGTCAGGACAATCCCCTGGAGAAGGAAATGGCAACCCACTCCAGTATTCTTGCCTGGGAAATCCCATGGACAGAGGAGCCTGGAGAGCTGCAGTCCAAGGGGTTGCAAGAGTTGAATACAACCTAGCGACTGAAAAACAGTAACAAATGTATATAAAGACATACTGATTTTATTAAGTTTTTAGTGGTTCTTCTTTCTCCCATACATGATATAACTTTGTGTTTTGTTTGACTGATATAGACTTCTGTGTTATATGATCTACGAAACTCAAATACCATACTAAATTTAAGAATTCAGTGAGTGTTATCTGCACTTCTGTTAATCCTCAATGTTTAGTATGTAGAAGTTTAGTTTACCTCCTTTCTGTTGAAGTCCTTCCGGAACATGAACTTGTTCTTTCACTAACCAAACAACATAATTTGTATACTGTGTTCATGTTCCATTGGTCACCTCATAAGAAATACCTATTTAATAAACTCAGAATCCAGAATTTGATTATTTCTATTCAGTGTTCTGCCCTTTTCCCCTTGTGCTGTGTGTAGACTGTGTTTTATGTAATGTATGTTACAAATCAGCTATGCGCTTTGAATATGACGTGGAATATACAGTTATTATTCATTTTAATTCAGATTTCTTTTGTATTTTATATTAAACTTCTTTTATTGTTAATGTAATGCATTTATGCTTTTGAAAGTGATCCTCTAAATTAGACTCCCTTTAGTATTCCAGGCAGGTTTATCTTATCTGTTAAGTTTTTTTTACTTTGATCAGCGAAGATTTGAGTTCTCATCTCTTTTAGTGTATGCCTGCTAGGTACTAAGACCTGTAAAAGTATGCATACATATATTCTCTCCCCACTCTACAATATCCTTGAATTATAGTTTGTAGTAAAGTACTTTTTATAGCATATAAAATGAAAATGTAAATTTTAAAGCACTCTAAAATAGCTTTGAAAGCTAAAGCTGTAAAAGTAAAACTCAATAGAAGAATAGGACACATTTGTGCTTTCTAAGCTCACATCAAGTGTCTCTAAGTCCCTGGCACGATTCTGGGAGTAATGTAATAACATACTGAACAGGAAGTGTTGAGGTCCCCTCTACAGATGAGGTCTGTCAGGCCTTGCATCTCTTTCTCCTGAATCACAGTGCCACTTTTGTCTAGCAGTGGTTCTCAGCCCAGTGGTGTCGCTCTGTTAGGAATGGTTTTGGTTCTCACAGTGACAGGAGGTTACTACTGACATCGATTAGGCAGGGGCCAGAGATGTGATACTCCAGATAGTCTTACATCACAAGAATTTTTCTGCCCCTATTTAGAAACACACCAGCTACTAGCTCTGTACCTTTTCAGTCCTGCCTCAAAGGTGATGAGAGGTTAACCATGCAAGCACATTTGTCAGTTGTACTATGGATTGTTATTGCTGTTACTTTTTTTAACTTTTTTTCTTATATTTACAATACTTTAAAGGAAAAGCCCTGTTGTTCTTCTGTTAGACCTCATGAGGGGAATAATAAAGAGGTGGTATTTTCATTTTTAAAAAAAAGTTGATTGATCTGAAATCATTGATTTATGAATAGATGCAGTAATTAGAATTTAAATTCACTGCCCTTTGAATGGTAATAATTTATGCAAGCATATAAAATCTTATTACAGTTGAACCTGATATCTTTATGGTACAAAAGTACTTTTCATCTGAGATGTAGAGATGAGACATATTTGAAATAAGAGACTTTTAAAAAGTTGTACAAAGTGTAAGATCTCAGAAATCTTGACTCCTTTTATCCAGCAAAATCACGGAATATTTTTGTCTTTCTCCTTATATATTAATGAAAAAACCTTTTCAGGTAATCTCACTAATTGGTAACCAGGGACAAGTGTTAAGCTGTTTAATTGTCATAACTGTACAACAGTATACCTACAAGTAGATAGATATGTATAAATAATGTGACAGTTTTGGAAATGTACTCAGGGCTATTCAAAGAGATTTGAAATTTCATTGTTCTTTGAAAAGAGAATTGCTGGAACACAAAATTAGTTTTGGTTTTCTTTGATCCTGTGAGTTGCATCGTATGCATGTTTAGCTTCCCGAACTTAACTGTTCTTTTGCAGCCCCCTCCATTTTATTTTTCCTGAAAACTTGGTCTGCTATCCACTGAGTGAACTCTGTGTGCTGTCTCACAATTTCAGTTCCCGTTTATCTTACAGAGTGTGAATATCTCCCCACACTGAATGTAATTGTTCAGAGTATTCATGTTTTAGACATGGCCCTACATATACCAGCCATCTTCTTTGCTTGGTGCTCGACATAGCAATTTTGCTTCAGTAATTGAGAAGTTGCCCGTATTGAGCATACTTGAGAGGTGGCAGGATATGTGCTCCAGCAGAAACTCCCTAGCAAGGAAAATTGATTAACCACCATGTTTGCCTTACACCCTAGCTTTGGAAACCCAGGAAACAATATACTTCCTTTACATTTTACAGTGGTGTGATTTACGCTGTGGTCATTTATCACATCTAAGTTAAGAGCATTATTTGGGGCTGGAAGAGGTGAGGGAGAGTTCTTTCCTTGTTCTTGTCTGTATCCTTGATCCCTCCTATCTTTTTGTTTTTCCACCCCAAGGTAAGGAAAAGTGTCGATGAGTCTTACAGATTGCTTTAAAATACGAAAATGGGGTTTGGGGAGGGGTTTTGAGAGCCATCAGGATTTAACTGATTGGTGGTGGAATCTGTTGGTAGTCCCCTCTGAAGGCACATGCAGATTTTACTTTAGCAGGCATTTTTATAAAGTACTTCATCTGTATGTACCATCGGTCTCTTTCTTCACATCCTGTGCTTCTCGCCTCACTTATTATTGTGCATTTTTCCCTTACCATGCAAGTTTCAGAAATAAATTTTGTGAGAGCATGTACATTTTCCACATGGGAAGCAAACTCAGTGGAAGATGCAGAAGTTGGTAACAAATAGAGCTCTGTAGTGAAGATTATTTCGTTATTCAAAATACTGATTATTGTACACAGTGAAAAGTAGTGTTTATCCCATTTGGCTCAGTGACTTTTTCTTGAGCATCGGCGAAGTTGAAGGCATAGAACCTAAATGACGGGAGTGGTGTGGGGAGAGAGGATAGACAGGGACCCCCTCCCAAAGCTGTCTTTTCTCTGAAGCCTACAGTGCAGTGTGTTGAGGTGGATTGGAGGAATGTTGTGAATAAAGAAACTGACTTCGATGCTTTAGTTCATCAGAGCTGACCATGCCAAGGCAGCCGTATCCATTTGTGAAAGACTTGTTTTCTTATCTGGTCTAGGATTTCAGGAAAAGATATTAGAAGCCACAGCTTGATGCAAGTATTGCTTTTTTTTCTCACTCTCATATGAACTACATGTCCGAGATCTGTGCATAAAAAGATATTGTTTGGATGAATATAATTTTGGCTGGGGTGACCACGCATCCAGTTTGCAGTGGGTAGTTTCACTCTGCCTACATTGCGCCTGGTTAGCACCGCCTTTCACTCTCGGGGCACGTGTATAGGTGATAGATGGCACAGGTGCTGGGTTTGTAGTCCACATTCATTTATCATCGAGAGGATAATAGCCAGAGGACGCCTACTTTAAATTCACTTATAACTCTTTTTTCTTTTCTTTTTTATGGCTTTTCATAGGATGTTTTTTTAATTGGAGGATAATTGCTTTACAGTGTTGTGTTAGTTTCTGCTGTATTCAACAGCGTGAATCAGCTATAAGTATACATATAAAATCACTTACAACTCTTAAGCCTTTTTGAAAACAATATTTTAGCCATAACTTTTTGTTGCATAGTAAGATTTAATAATGGTATGTGTATACATATACTTCAGTTTCACTTCTGTAATTTACTTATAATCTTGTGGAAATACTGAAAAGATGAATTAAAAAACCACGGAACAGAATGAGGTAGTTAAAACTAGCGTTTTGTGGGTCACTTCTGTTGTTTAATAGCACCAGTTTTATATACAACTCTGAATGGATTATTTTTTTAGCTTAATGTATCTAAAAAGATATTGCTTTGTTAGCATATATGAAGTGTTTATCAGGACTCAAGCATTCTAGTTCACTTTCCTGTTTGGCGTTATCCTTTTTATGGTTGTCGTAGCAAACTTTACTTTGGTGTCAGACATGTCTTTGCTTTGGTTTTTAAAATTGGCTGTGGTAAAATGTTTCAACAGTATAGAAATGAGTGAAATAAAAATACAGATCCATTTCAAAGTGCCTTTCTCCATGCTCCCTTTCCACAAGTCCCTGCAGTTTATATTCTTTTTCTTTTTAATGTGATTTATGGACAGTGCATCAGAAATTTCATTTAAAACTTGGTGGTAAAGCAAGTATTGGGAATTATTTTCTAAAAAGTTTTACTCATAGTGCTGAATCACCTTTGGATCATTATTTTTTAATGATTTCAATTTTAGTATTCAGATAATCCTTTTTATATTTGGACTCTGCCATGCTTTGAAGTGATAATTTTGTGTTTGTCAACATGCTTTTCAAAAGTGCAAAAATTAGCCTGCTAAAATCCCGATTTCTGTCTCCTAAACTCAGTGAGATCACTGCTGTCTTCCTGGGATCAGCTTCTCTGCACTGAGATCTAGAAACTACCTGTAGACAGAAAGCCTGTTCCAGTATCTGTAGTGCCCCTGTGTAGAAAGTTGAAGCAAATGTCTGGTTTATCTATTTTGTATTCTTTCTTGCAGATCATCATTCAATGCTCCCTGTGGCTTAACGTCTCAAGTGTATTTTAAATATATTTTTCCAGTTTATTTACAGCAGGAGTTCCACTTATTCTATCATGACTGGAAGTAAAAACTCTTGATCTGTCATTTTATTTTCAAAAACTTCCAACCAGAATTAGCCCCAAATGCCTAGTCTATGATTGCTAAGGTTAGAGGCTGTTAATTTTGTTGAAAAATTTGAAGGAACTTTTTAGTGTACAGTTTTTCAGTTGTGTCATTAATAAAAATTAAAATTCTCTGCCAGGTTCTCTCATTTTGTATCACAACTTATTGCCTTTTGTAGTTAAGGTGGGAGACAGGAAGTGGAATATACAACTAATTGTTACACTTTTCATTTTTTAGACCTAAGGATTGTCTTCGGTCTATTATGAGGAGGGTAAACCATAAAGATCCTCATGTGGCTATGCAGGCTCTCACCGTGAGTGATTTCATTTTAAGATCTACAGCAAAATTGTCTGCCAAAATCAAGCCCTTTTAACTTCCGATTTTATCCGTTTAGCTTCTAGGAGCATGTGTATCAAACTGTGGCAAAATTTTTCACTTAGAAGTATGTTCGAGAGATTTTGCTAGTGAAGTAAGCAACGTATTAAACAAGGTAAAGAATATTATTTCCAGAAATGAATTAAGACTGTCTACTTTCTTCATGTATTTTACATGTATTTTATTGTTCAGTTCTTCACATTTTTAAATCACAGAGGACTAGTCTGTGTTTTTTTTTGTTTTTGTTTTTTTTAGCTCTTTTTAGGCTATGTCTATCCCATGTATAAGTCCATGTTAGGTTTACCAAGGAGCATACCTGTTTATTATAACTTGGAGAGTTGGTTTTGGTGAAGCCAAATTAGGATACATTTAACTTTTTTTCTTAATTATTCCTTTCTTCTGATGAAAAATATGTGCATTTTCTATCTAACTAAAAGATACCAGTTTACTTTGAGCACAGTCTTATTGTGCTTTTTTAGTCACAGAGGTCATCTGCTTAACAAAATGTAAAGAATTCAAATCCAGCAATTGAAGGAATTTAAAAAATTTAATTACTAAGTAATATGTAAGTTTTCCCAGTAAAGATTCATGCATTCTAAAGGTAGTTATCTCTGGCCTTTCTTGGTGGTGGGTGGAGTAATTATTAAGAAAAATTATTTTTAATGTTAAAAGGGAAAATGCTTCATGTTTTTTTGGAAAAATGAGCATTTCCAAATTTTAGTAGGAAACAGTAAAGAAGTGAGATAATTTAAAATTCTGGACTTCTTCTAATACATTATGGTTATGTGATAATTTTTTCCTGTGCTACTTTATTTCAGTTATTTAGTTATATTTAGGTTTTTTTTTTTTTTTACTAATTCTTTACCATTCTTTTGATGTCTTGAATGTCCATTCAAAATGTACAGCTATTTATCAAGAGATTCTAATATAATATTTTCTTTAATTGAAGGTGTGTACTCAGTATTTAGTAATATAAACAACTACATTGAAAGGCAAGCAGTTGCATATAGGAGAAAGAACTTCACTTTATTTTATAGATATTTTATAGTGAATTTATTGGTTTTATACTTAAGAGAGAGATGCTGTTTTGAAGAAATGAAGTTTCCAGGAATATGGACAATAGTGGGCCTCAGGCCAGGCCTCAGATAATTAAGTAATTGGAAGAAAACACAATCATGCATATTAAAAATCAGGAATTAGGGATAAAGAACTGTACTATTTATTCTGTCTTTCCAACTTATTTTTTTATTGGTCTGAAAAAAAGAAAATAGATTTTCCTGTCTTCCTCATATGCAGTTCTTCTTAGTTGTAAAATACTCTGGAAAGTCCTATCTTTCTGACCTCCAAAATAAGGAACTCTATAGCTAATGTTTTGATTTGGTGTGGCGTATATGATTGTATCATCTATTTTTTTTTTATAATATGAAAATAAAACTAGCTTATTTCTAGTAACAATCTGTGTTTTCTTATGTGTCACCTATAACTAAGGATAATTTATGATTTAAAAAGAGATCTGAAATACTGTATTAAATTGTTAGACACAAAGTGCTTTTTTGTTAAATTTTTTTCTCTATTTTTCAGGGTCATCCTAAAGTGTGTGAAAAATTGAAGGCTCTTATGGTTGAATGGACTGATGAATTCAAGAATGATCCACAGCTTAGTCTAATATCAGCAATGATTAAGAACCTGAAAGAACAGGGTGTTACGTTTCCAGCTATTGGCTCTCAGGTATTTTATAGACATCTGTGTGCACTACAGCTTGTTTCTTAACTGTGTTTATTTGAGTTTTTCTTTTTTGCTTCCAAACCCAGGTAGATGTTAATACTCCAGAGGAATTTTATTAATAATCTTGCATATAAGGGTGCCAAAAAGAATATATAGTAGATTGCTAATGTGTTCCAACTTCCATTTCCCCACTGTTTCTTTTTTTTAAATGAATTAACTGTTTTGCTCTTTAAGTTTTTTTAATATAATTTTAATGATACAGAGCAAATTGCTTTATTAGTTAGTACTGACATGCTTGTTAAATACTCTTCATGTTGTAATTTTATCTGCAAAGAATGACAGCTCTAAAATAAGGTTTCCTTAAAATTTAAGGATATGTTTAGAGGTTATTTGGACTATGAAATTTATGAGCACCTGTATTAAAATGGGAGGTAGATATAAAGGGGTCATTAGGAGGAGAAACACATAAAACATCTTTCCCGTTCATAAGAACTGACCAGCACAGAAATTTTCCTTCTTCTTCCTAATAAATATGATTGACTGAAAGGCTTAATTTGCCTTAAAAAATTATTTATGTAATGGGCTCAATCTCTAACTTATGTTGTATAGGAAAAAAGAAAATGAAAGGGGAATTTTTTATTCTTTTTCTTTTCTGGATAACCATTATTTAGGATGCCCACCTGACTAAGCGGGCTTAAAATGTCTGGTAACTTACTGTATTGTCTTTCTCCACTATACCGCTTGGGGTGGAATATAATGAGTGATGTGAAAACATGAGCGGAAAACACTTAGTTGTGAAGGGCTAGCATTCAGGGTTTTGGCCATTTCAAAGGAATTATGACATGATTCATCTAGACTTTCTTCCTGAGGCCCTTCTGATTTGTCTAAGCACTCTTGAGATGTGAAGATCCAGAAATGTATTTTGGAAATGAAAGAAGAAAAGGATATTTTTCTTCTTACTTGAAAAAAATTTAGCTTATGACTGATTTTCCAATGATAAATGATGTCGAGAAGCAGTCATTCATAGTTGATAGCTCGTCTTTACTACTCTCAGTATAACTTCTAAATCTCTGTAGTTAAGGAATAATTTTATGCAGAATAATCCAAGACATGGTATAATAACATGAAACAGAGCAGCATTTAATTATCCAAGACTATAGTCACTGTGGAGAACGAAAGAGTGTAGCTACTTAGTGGACAATCGGTTTCTGTACCCTGAGAACCTGTTCTAGAGCTTGGTGCTCACAGTGTTGTTCGTGGACCATCAGTCGTCGTCATCACCTGGAAGCTTACTAGAACTGTCGTCTCGCTCATGTGTGGAAACGTGCCACACCAAGCAGTGGATTCATTAGCACCATTTTAACAAGATCCCCAATGACTCTGCACACTAAAGTGTGGGCAGCACTGCTCTTAAGGACAACTTTCAGTGCAAGTGAAAGCTGCTTTCCTGTAAGAGAAGGAAGAAGAGTTAATGATCTGATTGAGCCACGGCTTTGCTGGGTTAACCTCAAGTCTCAGGTAGCCGTGGGAGCCACTCTAGTGATCCTCTAATCTAATCCCCTCATTTTACAGATGAGGGTACTGAGCCCCAGAATGGTTAAGTGACTTGCCCAGGGCCACAGCTAGTGGTTGACAGAGCTGGAACAGGCCTTCTTACTCTCAGTCCAGTGTTCTTTCCACTACACGATCCTGCCTTCCGTTTGCTATTGAGGTTAGTAGATACGTGTCTGTCCAGACTAGGATTTGAAGGACAAGAAGTGGAGTGAACACTGGGAAGAGTGCTTATGTACTGATGGGTGAAGGCATGGGATTCCTGTCTTGTTCAGAAGATTGAAGATGTACATTAGCAGTAGTAATGAGTGACTTTTCTTTTTTTCTTGTAGATATTATAAAGTATGTGAAAGCTCATTCTGTTATAGCTGCTGTGTTTCACCCACAGGAAATAAGTAAAATGCATATGAACTATGATGAGGTAGAATGATGTTTTCTTTTTTTTTTTAATAGTAGTTTCTGAAGAGCTTGTTTGTCATTGAAAATCCTGTTTGTAAACAGCTCCTTAATTAAAAACAAAAAATCTGTCATCTGGACTCAACTGCAGAAGTCCCTACAAATTTTACAGCCACTTAGTTGCTTATGCCGGAGAAGGCAGTGGCATCCCACTCCTGTACTCTTGCCTGGAAACTCCCACGGACGGAGGAGCCTGGTAGGCTGCCGTCTATGGAGTTGCACAGAGTCGGACATGACTGAAGCAAGTTAGCAGCAGCAGCAGCAGTGGATTATGCTTACTGCATTTTAGTCAGACTAGGTATTTGTTAGCATATTTAACAAAAGTCTCTGGAAACATGAGCATATTTTTTTTAAGTATGTTATTTCATCCAGGTACAGAAGAAAATAATGTAAAAATACTAAGTAAAATCATTCTGAGTCACCTGACTCTTACTGCTGTGGTTCTCTCATAGCACTGACTTTTGACCTCGAGGGAGAAGTGATGCTGGCTGTGCCACTGTGTTTGACTGGTTAATAAGACAAGTAGCGTTGCTATACTTGGAACCTGATGATAGAAAGGAACTTTGAAAAGAGAGCAGTTCAGGAATGTAGAGCTTAATATAGCTCAGTTCTGCACTTCCTTCTTGACCAGTAGAGATCCCTTCACAGACCACAAAAGATCTATATGTCTGTTTTGTGAAATTCACTAAATTGTGAAGAAAAAAGGATATATAATGAAAAAGGTTATCTCTGATGAAGCATACCTTCAGTGTTAAGAGGTGTGTAATAATTAAAACATTTTTATCCAGGGAAGGTTACAGCTAGAGGTGGATCAGATTGAAAATACTCAGTGTTCTATCCAGTGAATCCAAAAGCTCTTTTCTTATCAGCTTTTCTAAAAATAAATGCCTCATGCATTTGTTTGACATTATAAAATATATTAAGTGAAGACTGTATTCACTATAATGTTGAATATTTTGCCTTTCATTTAGTCAGTGATCATTGCTTATAATATTTAGGGCCATATACCCTCAGGGAGTCTCCCTGGTAGCTCAGTTGGTAAAGGATCTGCTTACAATGCAGAGGACACAGGTTTGATACCTGGGTGGAGAAGATCCCCTGGAGAAGGAAATGGCAAGCCACTCCAGTATTCTTGCTTGGAAAATCCAGTGGACAGAGGAACCTGGTGGGCTACAATCCATGGGGTCACAAAGAGTTGGACACGACTTGGCGACTAAACTGCCACAACAGCCCTCAAGGAACACACATCCTGGTTATAGAGATAGACATGTAAGCAGCCTCATTCTGCAGAGGAGGAACTTGAGACACAAGGAGGCTTATGGGCTCCAGGTTCATGGACTAGAAGGTGGTACATCTGGGATGTACACCACATTGGCCTGACTCCACAACCTGCCTTCTTGACTACCCATGTCATAGGACCTTGTTGAAAATTGGAGGAACATAGAGGAGGGGATGCTTACTTAGAGGGTTTAGGAATGTTTCACTGAGAAAGTGGTATTTTAGCTGTTCCCTGACTTGTGAGTTGAAACTTAGTAGGAAAAAATCTGGATGGAGTAAAAGGAGCTAGAGGGGAAGACATTATGAGTAGAAGCAAGTGTGTGTCAGAGGCGTCAAAATGTGCATGCATGCGTGTGTGTGTTTGTGTGTGTGTGTGCACACGTGCCAGCAGTTCTGGTAAATGATGGAATGGTTGAAGAATGAGGCTGGAGTCTAATTCTCCTCGATGGCCACACAAAGAGTAAGTGGTCATTAAGGCTTTGGGAGCTTTGTAATTCCATAAGCCTGAATCAATGTGTGTGTTTGTTTACTTGTCCACTACTTTATTTACAAAATATGTTTAAGATGGACAATAATATATTGTCAACTAGTATTTTAGTTTAGAAAATAATATAATCTTATGAGCATTTATATTATTATGTAGAAATCTGAGCTGGAAGGAAACAACAAAATATAACTCTTGTCTAGATGTTTTAAAAACTACTTGTCTTTAAAGTAGTCATCTCCTTTCCCCTTGCATCCCGTTTTCTGGTTGTAAAATTTTCCAGAGATGTTGAGATCTCCTCTAGCCTGTGTTTGCTGGTTTGCATACTGTCTGCCTTTAGTGTTACCTTTTTCTCACATCTGGCAAAGTGTGGTTGTTCTGTCATCCCTAAGAAATGAATGCTCAGTCTGTTTTCTCCAGTCCTGCCTCAGCTCTGTCTCATTTCAGAATAGAGACTTCTCACCCTTGGATTTCTTTCTTGTTCAGAAGTCTGGTGGATTGATTCAAGAAGGGGTCTTGTGTGTTCTTAGATTAATTGGAGTAGGAAAATTTGAGAACAGCTTTCAAATATCATTTCTTTTTTCTGTGTTAGGCTGCAGAACAAGCGAAAGCAAGCCCAGCTCTGGTAGCCAAGGATCCTGGTACTGCGGCTAACAAAAAAGAAGAAGAAGATTTAGCGAAAGGTACATTTTTTAAATCCCTGACCCTGGGAAGATGATAGGTCTCTTACTTGATAGTTTTTCCCCTGAGATGTTTAAAAATAAAGTAAATAGTTCACAGCCAAAGCTGAAATCTGCTTTGTTCTCCTCTGTTCCTCTCTTCAGTATCACTTCTTTCCTCTCCTCTTCCAAGGCAGCTATTGTCATGTATGTCTGTTCAGTCTTGTTTCTATAATATTTTTACTATACTATCTGTGTATCCATAAATAATACCAAATACTTTTTTGTTTCTAGCAAATTCTTTATTCATAAATAATGTACTCTAGGTACCATCTGCAGCTTGTTTTTTTCATGTGATGTTTGAGATCTATTCATAATGAGGTATTTATGTCTAAGTTCATTTGTTTTAACTGCTGTATAATATTCCAGTATTAGCACCTGCTTTAGGTTCTAATAAGCAGCTGCTTTAGTCTGTCTTCCTTCCTACTGATGGGCATCTGGATTTTCTGATTTCTTTTAGTGTAACACGTATGCAGCATTGAGTATTCTTCTTCATGTTCATCATTGTGTGTGTGTGTGCGTGTGAAAAATCGTTTTGTGGTAGTGTTGGCTTATGGAGTAGGTACATCTTCAACTTTGCTAAGTAGTTGTAGTATTCCTTTCCCGTCTTCAGTGTATTAAAGCTCTTATTATTCACTTATTATTTCTAGTCTCATGATGACATTTGGTATTGTCAGAGTAATTTTTGTGAATCTGATGGGTTTGAAATGATATCTAATTATTTTAATTTTTATTTTCTTGATTACTAGTGAGGTTCAGTCCTTTTTGTATGTTTATTAGCTGTTTTGATTGTCTCTTTTTCTGTATTTTTTCCCTTGTAATGCTGTATACAAAGTTTTTATTTTGGATATCAACCTTTGCCTGTTTTATCTGTTGTAGTTGTCTACTCTTGGGTTTTGGCTTATAGTTTAACTTTGATAATGGCATGTTGTATTAAACAAGTTTTAAATTTTGATATCAGAATTTTTGCTTTTCTTTTACAATTTTTTTTATGTCTGAAGATATTTTCCTCTCTCCCAGGATCCTGATTTCCTATTTTTTCTTACGTTAATTTTAAAGTTTTATTTTCTCATCTGGTCTTTTATTCATTTGCAACAGAGGTGGCAGGGAAGAAGGGGTTATATATTGAATTGAAAGTGGCGTAGTCAATTCATTAAGATTACATTACAAAGCCTGAGTGATATGGTGATGGCCTGCACTGGGGAGGAGATAGAGGAGACACATTTAAGATTTATTTGGGGTGTTAGTTAGGTGAGACTTTACTGCATTTGTTTTCAAATTCCATTTCTTAGACTGCTTACCTGAGAATGACCTTTGGAACAATAAAACAGGCTCTCAAATGCTATCTTTGAGACTTCTGTTTAATGAGACCCCAGCTTGGGACTTTTGACTTCCAAAGTGATTTTGATTATTATTTGGTAAACTTGAGCTATTAGAAATACACTAAGAAGATGAAAGAAAATATAAAATATCTGTAGCTAAATTTAAAAATCAGATTTGAGTTTATATCACTTTATTACCCAGAATATTTTAAATTATACCTATTCCGTAAGAAAAGCCATCATGCTCTTCAGTTGTTTTGTTAGCTTATTTATTTTTTAAGCTTTCAGTTGTGAATGAATGAATACAATCGATGTCATTATTTTTATTCACTATTATTATTATCAGGATATGTTCTAGCTTCCCACTACATTATTGAAAGAAGAATATTTTTTACCCTCAGATATCTTTTTGTACTTCTTAGGATTGTTGACTGTATTAACATTTTGGGTCTTTTTTTAAAAAACCCATTGTTTTCCAGCCATTGAGTTGTCCCTGAAGGAACAAAGGCAGCAGTCAACCGCTCTTTCCACTTTGTATCCAAGCACATCCAACCTGTTAACTAACCATCAACATGAAGGCCGGAAAGTTCGTGCTATATACGACTTTGAAGCTGCTGAAGATAATGAACTGACTTTTAAAGCTGGAGAAATTATTACAGTTCTTGATGACAGGTGATGGTTACTATTAAGTTGAATATTCACTTGAAGATACATAATATATTTTGTGTTTCATTTATTCCTGCTGACTGCCTTATCAAGCATAATAAAATCAAATATTGACTCAGGTATTTTCTCTGTAGGACAGTTGGTTGCTTTGCTTGTGTCATACTGTCTGGATTTGTATTTTTTAGTTTAATTTTTTTCTCATCTATCATTTAGATGCTTTTTATTTGTTTTGGAGGCCTAGTTTATTCATTTTTGGTACTATCTAATACTATACACTGTTAAATTAGTAAAAAAGTTAAGATTTTAGAAAATACACTATATATGCATTTATGGAATTTATAAGAAATATATAATATATTGAATTAATTTATTAGGGAGATGATACAATGCATCTCTTTTTTTGCTACAGTTTTATGTTTACTTGAAAATGACTACTGGTGATTATTACTCATAATGAAGTGCTAAAATTTATTGCAAGTGGTTTTTGAAGATCAATTCAAATAGATGTAAGATTATTCCTGTAGTATCACACTTGCATACTAATGTTTTCTTGAGTGAAAGAAAATGAAGTAGTTTGAGCTGGTTTTTTGGAAGCTGCAGGAAACCTTGATCATTCATTCATTCAAAAAATATTTCTTGAGTGCTGGCGAGCTTTCCTTATCCTAGGCATTGGGGATCTAGTGGTGAGCATGGAGATGCACTGGGGATTGTGTTCCTTGTGAACATTTTATGCTTCTAGTGATGTTAATATCATGTGTGTTCTCTTGTGGGTGGACAATATGCTAATGTGTGCTACAAAGAACACTGATTTAGGAATGGAGGTCTGGATTCAGAATCTACCATCTATCTTGTTACAAAAGATGCTTAGGCTGGAGCCTGTGAACCACCTGAAGTTGACAATTTTTTTTAAAAAAGTATTTTTTATTTGTGGCTGTGCTGAGTCTTTGTTGCAGCGCATGGGTTTTCTCTAGTTGTAACAACCAGGGTCTGGCTACTGTAGTTGCGGTGCGTGGGCTTTTCATTGTGGTGGCTTTTCTTGTGGAGCATGGGCTCTAGAGCTCAGGCTTTAGCAGTGCAGCATGTGGACTTAGTTGCCCTGCTGCATGTGGGATCTTCCCGGACCAGGGATTGAAACCATGTCCCCTGCATTGGCAGGCAGATTCCTAAGCACCTGGCCACCAGAGAAGTCCTGAAGTTGACAGTTAAGTCTGGGGATCTGTCTTTTGCAGGGGAGAGAGTTCAGAGCCTTATGTTAGATCCTCAGAGTATTTACTATCCTTCCAAAATATGAAAAAGAACTGTGTTTAGAGTCTCATGTCTTCTCTGAGACCTCATCTCATATTTGTAATAATGCTACATTCATTTCCTCTCTTGTTGGATTCTTGTGGGCTTCACATCTGGTAATGATATAAGTTAAACACCATAAAATGTAAAGATAAATAAAAATAAGAATTTTTTGTTATAGTAAAGCTTTTTTTTTTTGTTGTTCCTCTTAGTGACCCCAACTGGTGGAAAGGGGAAACCCATCAAGGCATGGGGCTCTTCCCCTCGAATTTTGTGACTGCAGATCTCACTGTTGAGCCTGAAATGAGTAAGTGTTTTCTGGTCTGTCACTGGACAGTAATCCTTAATTCTCTAAAATTCAGCTTTCTGGAGCAAGAATTCTCAAATGTTAGAGCCTCCAAGGTGTTTATTAAAAATGCAGTTCCCCAGTCAGTTTATCAGGCTGTAGACTTTTATTTAGGAAAAAAAAAAATATGTATGTGTATTTATATGTCATTGCAGAAATGCAAATTAAGTGTTGTAGAATTTGATCTTGTATTTTTGGTATCATCAGTTGACAATAGTGTGACAAATATGGTGTAACCTTCGGGAGATTTCTTCCTATTCTAAGGTTAGCTCATTTCCCTAGTGTCCAGTCTCAAACTTGGAAGCAATGGCCTCTAAGCAACTTAATGGCTTTCCTACGCTTAATGTCAGATATTCAGAAGGAACCATACCTAACCATGTCAGTACTTTCTGATTTCCAAAGTTTTGCTGACAAGGAGAAACCGACTAAAAAGTGGGACCAAGGAGGAAAAGTGGTATTACAGGCAGGCATAGTCATTATAGGAGATGTCAACTGCCAGTAGCCTCTCGAAATGTTGGTAGGCGAGTCACTGTATTTCCACAAAATGCTGTGATGAATCTTCCTAATGATAAGTTTGAGTCGTTAAGAGTAAGTCATATTCTTCCTCTGTTTAAGGAAACAGAAATATGTTCTCATCTAGAAAGGTTTCTATTAGCGACTGAAATGTTTCGAGTTTTAAGGGGTTTTTATATGTTACTTATCTTGGCAAAATGTCTCAGCTCATCTTATCTTTCTGTAATGCCAGGTAGAAGAGATCAAAGAGAGTTATAAATCACCATTTGCTTTGGTCTTTTTCAGTTTATGAGAATTTTAAGAAAAGACCTTTGTCTCAGTTGTTTTATTTCCAGCAGTACTTGGTACTGAGCCTTATCCAGAATACAGAGTGTACAAATATTTGTACAGTGAGTGATACATAAGTGTCCATGTATTAGTAAAGATACACTTTTCTTTGAAAATATAGAAATGCTTCTCTTTCAAGAGAAGGCTTTAGTAATATACATCACAGATCCCAGATAAAACAGTGCCATCTCCTAGTTATTGTCGGGAAGTCTTATGTTACTTTAACACAGACAGATTCTGATACCTATTCCTTTATGAAGTTCTTTTTTGTTAAACTCAAGAACAAGTTGTAGAACATCGTTTAAATGGCAGTGCATAATGTGCCCAATTTTTAACCTCGCCTGATGATGGTGAACTTTTCTGTATTTTGCTGTGAGGTTTTTTTGTTTGTTTTTGTTTTTAATCTGTGATTTTGTTTTGTTTTTGCTTGTTTATGTTGAGTTAGTTGTTGGATAGAGTTGTCTTGAATGTCCATTCCAGATGAGATCCAATATGTCACATGAATAAAGTAACCATCTTACCTTCTTCCCCGTCACATAGCAAGGTAGCCTTAAAATGAATTTTCTAGCTATTTTCATGTGTTTGACTCTGGACCACCTAAAAGAGAGCATCAGAGCTTATGTAATGGAGTTATAGTTCTCAACTTTGGAAAAGGAGTGTTAGCAAGATCCTTGTAGCATTGTTCTCTATGAGGAAATAGAGGCCCACTTAATGTATCATTAGAAATGCCTGAGCTACTTAGCTTGTTTACATTTTGGAGAGGCAGTAAGATTTTGTGAAAGGACTTTATCATATATGTGTATGTGTGTGTGTATGATATTTATACACATGTGACACATAATACACAAACATAATGCACACATACAGAGTAACAGTATTAACCCCTAAGAGAAAAATCACTGTAGACTTGTGCACGGTCAGCTGTTAGGATGGGAAGTCTGCCTTGCAGGGCTGTCCCAGCTTTCTACGTGTCTATAGTTCAGGATATAAAAAGTAGAAATATCTAGAGCAGGTGGCTCTTTTTGTCCCTTGGGAATGTGAAATAAGCTGAAATTTCTTGTGTATGTAGACTTTTTCTTTGTTGTGACTTCTGTGGGATGAATATATTCCTTGTATTGGAGATTAAACTATTTTCCATTTATATTCTGTAACATAGAATATATAAGTGATATGACTTATTGTTCTTACAGTCAAGTCACAGGCTGGATTCCAGGAGTGTGGGCTAGTGCAGCTAGAATGATGGGCATTCAGGTCCAGGCCTTGCCATTGATTTGCTTTTAATCTTTTTAAGCCACTGCTCACCTCATTCACAGGGTGGGTATATCTCAGAGCATTGTATTGGAGACTCATTGGGGGAAATGGCAGTATTCCATTAAGCACATTTAGTAGTTTAATAAATATTATTTTCCTTCCTTAATTCTGCCCCTTTCGACTCCCTCTCTTTCCACCTTGAGTCTTAATTTTTATGAATACTGCTTGACTACATTAATTTGTTGTTATTTAGATGCTGAGTCTTGTCTGACTCTGCATCTCCATGGACTGTAGCCCGCTAGACTCCTCTGTCCATGGGATTTTCCAGGCAAGAATACTGGGGTGGGTTGCCATTTTCTTCTCCAGGGAATTTTCCCTACCCAGGGATCAAACCTGTGTTTCCTGCATTGGCAGGTGGATTCTTTACCACTGAGCCACCAGGGAAGGCAACTATATTGATACATGGATAAAAAGATCCAAAAAGAAAGTTCATTCCTTTAAGGCTGTATGTGCCTCTCAGTATTACTTTGGAGAAAGTCAGTTGCTGTGGAAATCATAACCTTATACTTGCTAGTTAGTGACATATTGGATACGTTTTAAAGATTGCTTTGTTGAGCAAGAGAAATATGTATTTCTAGTTTGTGGATCCCTTAGTAACCACCCTTTCATTGCAAAGAATAATGTAACTAAAAAATACAGACTGATTTAGTGGAAAAACAACTCAGATCCCTGCCAAGGCCATTTGTAAAGTTCTCCACTGGCCTAAATGTCATTCCCTTAGTAAAAAAAAAAAAAAAAAAAAAAAAAAAATTCCAAGTGGCGTGCAGGGAATATACAGCTCACCTCCCAGATTCATTATATTGAAAGAGTATGGCCTGTGGAAAAGTGGAGATTTTTCTTTGAAAGCACTGGTAATTTGAAAAGAGGATTAATTTTAAATAGCAGTGTTCATTTATACCATTGTAAAACTTTGGTTTTCATTCAGCAGTTTACTGAATTATCCTTTGTAATAGGTGATTAATCTTTGTTCCAGAAATATAGCTCTTATTTTTAATGAAGTATCTGTTATGGAAAACATGAAATCTTTAGAAGAGAAAATTAAGAAATCTTTACAGTTTCATAATGTATTGTTCTGTTGTTATTGCCTTACTCTGCCAGTGTGTATCCCTTAAATTGAGTCTGTCAGATTGAAGAGAATATGGGAAACACCGGGGTTCTTTCCTGGAACTTAAAGTGCTTTAAGATAAAATTGTAAGTTTATGATATGGAAAAGATAATTGTTACGTTTTTCAGTTAAAACAGAGAAGAAGACGGTACAATTTAGTGATGAAGTTCAGGTAGAAACGATAGAACCAGAGCCAGAACAAGCCTACATTGATGAGGTAAGTGACTTTCTGCCTGAGAGCACCTTACCTGATATTGAAGTTGAAATGGTTTTCTTCTCTTCTCTAAAGAATTCAGTCTTTGATTAATGCATGTATTTTGTTGTTATAAAAATTCAAAAAATATAGACCAAGCCAAGATTATCCTGGAAATTTCCTCTCTAGTCCCCTTCTTACCATGTCAGTAGCTATAGTTGTCCTTCTTATTTTAACTTCCTGCTTAATCTTCCATAGTATGGGTTTATCATGACTTCATTCTGTTGTTGGACAGTTAGGTTGTTTTCAGTTCTCTGTGGTTTTTTTTTTTTCCTGCTGTTACAAACACTATTGTAATGAGACTTTTTGGATAAATTCAAAAGAATGTGTGACTTTTATTTCCATTGTTTATTTACGTTTTACTTTTTGGCTACACTGCATGGCATGTGAGATCTTAGTTCCCCGGCCGGGGATCGAATCCAAGCCCCCTACATTGGAAATGTGGAGTCCTAAGGACTGGACTGCCAGCAACATCCTTGACTTTTAGTTTTAAATCTCAGTGCTTAATTTTTTGGCAGTTATATTCTTTGTAACATTTTAAACTAATGATGAAAAATGAGAATTCCTGTTTAATATTTGTGAAGGGATTTGTAGGTTTTTAGCCTTCTTTAGGGGGAGCCAGAGGAATAAAGTTTGAAGAGCACTCTTCTGAAGGCTGTGCTGATAGCCAGAGCCTGTATAGGGGCAAGAAAGTCAGCTTTGGCTATGTGTGGGGACTTCCCTGGTAGTCCAGTGGCTAAGACTCCACTCTCCCAACACCAGGTTTGATACCTGGTCAAGGAATTAGATCCTGCATGTCACAAGATGAAAGATCTCACGTGCTGTGACTAACCTGGCAGAGACAAATAAATATTAATAAAGAAAATGCATGTAGGGTCTATATAGAAACCTTATTTCTCTGATAGATAATTTGAAATAGGGTATGAAATTCTGTAAACCAAGGACAGAAGTTATCCATGTGTTAGCTGACTCTGATCCTACTTCTCTCTTTTTTTGCCTTCAGACACTTTTCTGACATGTGCCTTCTCTTTTAGACTTCTTAAAATGAAATTAGGACTCTTTTACATTGAAAAGTAGTATCTATTTTAGAATATGAAATTCTTTGACTTCAAGAGAGTATTTTTAATATGTTTGTGTCAGTTTCACTCTTAGTGATTAATTCATCTCTCAAACTGTTCTCCTTCTGTACAGACTGTAAAGTTTTGTTTTGGTTTACATAACAACTTTGCTTCGAATTATTAGTCTTTAAATAATTTACCTAAGTAGCGATGCTTAGTCGTATAACCTTGTCAAAACCATGAATGGAGAAAAGTTTGCAATTATTATAGTAACATTGTTTGGTATAGGAGATCTACATTTTGATTTTTTAAACTTACATATAGATACATCTCTGCTAATATAATGCTTATGTGTATTCATGTCATGGTGGCCTCTTTATTTCTGTTGGTCTGAAACAAAAGATTCTGAAATAGGTCTGAGTCACTACTTTGAGATGCCTTCCAGCCTTTCACACAGCAAAATAGAAAAACCACAAATCATCCTCCCTTATTTTGATGACAAACTGAAACACTGGTGGAAAGAGAATGTAGAATAAATCCTTCTGGTGCTACTTAGAAGGGGAACAGCTGGAATAGAGCTGAGCTGTGTGTTATAAAACAGCTGCTGTATTCTCCCCAGTGGAGAAGTAGTAACTGAGTTGTTAGTCATAAGTAATGATGCCAGCTTGATAGAGAGGGTACACCTCTCACCGTGGCCAGACTACTGCTGCTCCAAAACAAAGTGAGACAGAAATCCACGATCATAACATAAGAGATTAATGAACTCACATGTTGTAAGTTTAAATGTTGCTCTATTGCTTCTTATTTAAGAGAATTTCTGTTATCAGTATTGAAAACAAGAAGAAATAGCTTTCAAGACTCTGACTCCACATGGTAATAAAGAAAACACATAGATAGTTCAGTTCAGTTCAGTTCAGTCACTCAGTTGTGTCTGACTCTTTGCGACCCCATGAACCGCAGCATGCCAGGCCTCCCTGTCAATCACCAACTCCCGGAGTCTACCCAGATTCATGTCCATCGAGTCTGTGATGCCATCAAACCATCGCATCCTCTCTTGGCCCCTTCTCCTCCAGCCCCCAATCCTTCCCAGCATCAAGGTCTTTTCCAATGAGTCAACTCTTCGCATAAGGTGGCCAAAATATTGGAGTTTCAGCTTCAACATCAGTCCTTCCAATGAACACCCAGGACTGATCTCCTTTAGGATAGACTGGTTGGATCTCCTTGCAGTCCAAGGGACTCTCAAGAGTCTTCTCCAGCACCACAGTTCAAAACCATCAATTCTTTGGCACTCAGCTTTCTTCACCATCCAACTTTCACATCCATACATGACCACTGGAAAAACCATAGCCTTGACTAGGCGGACCTTTGTTGGCAAAGTAATGTCTCTGCTTTTAAATATGCTATCTAGGTTGGTCATAACTTCCCTTCCAAGGAGTAAGTGTCTTTTAATTTCATGGCTGCAGTCACCATCTGCAGTTATTTTCGAGCCCCCCAAAATAAAGTTTGACACTGTTTCCCCATGTATTTGCCATGAAGTGATGGAACCAGATGCCATGATCTTTGTTTTCTGAATGTTGAGCTTTAAGCCAACATTTTCATTCTCCTCTTTCACTTTCATCAAGAGGCTTTGTAGTTCCTCTTCACTTTCTGTCATAAGGATGGTGTCATCTGCATATCTGAGGTTATTGATATTTCTCCCAACAGTCTTGATTCCATCTGTGCTTCTTCTAGTCCAGCGTTTCCCATGATGTACTTTGCATACAAGTTAAATAAGCAGGGTGACAGTATACAGCCTTGACGTACTCCTTTCCCAGTTTGGAGCCAGTCTGTTGTTCACTGTCCAGTTCTAACTCTTGCTTCCTGACCTGCATACAGGTTTCTCAGGAGACAAGTTGGATGGTCTGGTATTCCCATCTCTTTCAGAATTTTCCACAGTTTATTGTGATCCACACAGTCAAAGGCTTTGGCATAGTCAATAAAGCAGAAATAGATGTTTTTCTTGAACTCTTGCTTTTTTGATGATCCAGTGGATGTTGGCAATTTGATCTCTGGTTCCTCTGCCTTTGTAAACCAGCTTGAATATCTGGAAGTTCGCGGTTCACGTATTGCTGAAGCCTGGCTTGGAGAATTTTGAGCATTACTTTGCTAGTGTAAGAGACGAGTGCAATTGTGTGGCAGTTGGAGCATTCTTTGGCATCGCCTTTCTTTGGGGTTAGAATGAAAACTGAACTTTTCGGGTCCTGTGGCCACTGCTGAGTTTTCCAAATTGGCTGGCATATTGAATGCAGCACTTTCACAGCATCATCTTTCAGGATTTGAAATAGCTCAACTGGAATTCCATCACCTCCACTAGCTTTGTTCATAGTGATGCTTTCTAAGGCCCACTTGACTTCACATTCCAGAATGTCTGGCTCTAGGTAAGTGATCACACCATCGTGATTATCTGGATCGTGAAGATCTTTTTTGAACAGTTCTTCTGTGTGTTGTTTCCACCTCTTCTTAATATCTTCTGCTTCTGTTAGGTCCCTACCATTTCTGTCCTTTATTGAGCCCATCTTTGCATGAAAATGTTCCCTTGGTATCTCTAATTTTCTTGAAGAGATCTCCAGTCTTTCCTATTCTGTTGTTCTCTATTTTCTTTGCATTGATCGCAGAGGAAGGTTTTCTTATCTCTCCTTGCTGTTCTTTAGAACTCTGCATTCAAATGGGAATATCTTTCCTTTTCTCCTTTGCTTTTCACTTCTCTTCTTTTCCGAGCTATTTGTAAGGGCTCCTCAGACAGCCATTTTGCTTTTTTGCATTTCTTTTCTATGGCGATGGTCTTAATCCCTTTCTCTTGTACATTTTCATGAACCTTCGTCCATAGTTCATCAGGCACTCTGTCTATCAGATCTAGTCCCTTAAATCTATTTCTCATTTCCACTGTATAATCATAAGGGATTTGATTTAGGTCATACCTGATAGGTCTAGTGGTTTTTTCAACTTTCTTCAATTTAAGTCTGCATTTGGCAATAAGGAGTTCATGATCTGAGCCACAGTAAGCTCCCAGTCTTGTTTCTGCTTACTGTATTGAAGTTTTCATACCTGTGAATTACAAGTTCACCCATCATCTAATTAAAAAAGTGAGAAGGCATTGTGGCAGAGTGATTTGTTGCTTTTTGTATTAACTGTTTAATTCCTGTAGGATAAAATGGACCAATTGCTACAGATGTTGCAAAGTACAGATCCCAGTGATGATCAACCAGATCTTCCAGAGTTACTTCATCTTGAAGGTAAACCTTGTTTTCCATTTACCTCACAAGTAAAAAATAATTGAGGTTTATTTCTAATGTTCTCTTACAGAGTGGTTGAAGACGATATAAACAGTGTTAACATTTCTCGCTCTTCTGTGACTAGCCTCATGTTTACATGCAGTTCAAACCTTTGGTAGAATTCTGATTTTTGTACTTTTCTACCCAAATTAAATATTTTATTCAACATTTTAAAATGTTGTAAAATGAAAATTGGTACTAAAGTTGTCTGAGAGCAATGCAATCAGTCGAAAGTATTGATTTTATAAATATCCAGGAAAACCAGTCTTGGGTTCTGCGGGCCTAAGGTTAATTGATAGAATTTTTATTATTCCACGTGACATCTTTTAGAGAGTTGCTGTCTTTTGCTGCATTGTCTTACGTTTCTTCTGGTCTTGCCGTCTTAGCGCTGTGTCACCAGATGGGGCCTCTCATTGACGAGAAGCTGGAGGATATCGACAGGTGAGGCCGGGTGCGCCGCCTGGGCTGCGGACCCTCCTCGCTGCAGCGCTCTTTCAGCTGCATCTTGGAACAGAGCGGCCTTTTTATTTTATTTTTACAGTTAGGCCAGTTTTCACTTGTTTTCCACTGGATGTGAATTGAAATTAGACCCATCAATCTTCCCCGCCCCCTTTTAAGTGAGATTTTGTGTGACTTTCTGTTGTTAGTCTTTTTTTTTTTTTAATAAGGGTTAACTGTAGTAATCATATTTGCTGTTAGTGGCATCCTCAAGCCCCACAAATGACCCCTCTGTTACTAATGAGGGAAACCTAGATATTTTGAAGTAAAGTCAAGTGCAATAAGCTCAAGTCCTTCTCGCACAACCCCTAAATCTTACCCGTGTAACACTTAAGTCTTAAACACTTTTGATTGCCTTAGAGTTAAACTATAGGAATTTTTTTTGTCACCAAGTTACATTTTTAATAGTGTCTGCTTAACGCCATTCTTGTCTACTTTTGCTATTTTGATGCATCTTATTACTTAGAACATTTAAATAGCAGTGATGTTTTACATTCTTGTATGATATTTCAGAAAACATTCAGAACTCTCAGAACTGAATGTTAAAGTGATGGAAGCCCTGTCCTTGTATACCAAGTTAATGAATGAAGACCCCATGTATTCCATGTATGCAAAATTACAGAGTCAGCAGTATTATATTCAGTCATCCAGTGTTTCTGGTTCTCAGGTAAGCTTTTAAAAGCTCAAGCATCTCATTTAAAATTTTCAAATATATTTTGAGATTATTTGAAATAGCTATGTTTTTGCAAAATGTGAAACTTCCCAAAAGTAATGTGCAGAGTAAAAATAAAGTTTAGAAGACTTTTTTACTTGACAAATACAATGTATATCGTATGCTAACTATACCAATAGTTCTTGTTCTACTAATTTACTTTTATGCAGAAGTGCACATCAGTCACCATCAAGCTAAAAAAAAATACAGATGCATTGGCTCCACCCCAGACATACTGAATCCAGGCGTGAGATCCAAACGTCTTGTGTATTTTCAAAGCTTCATATCTAATTGTCTGGTTAAAAAGGACAGTTTTTGTCTGTCTGAGTACTGTTTCTTAATGTTACTAAATCCTTGTATCTACCATTTTCAGTTTTACAGTGAGCTGCCTTGATCTGGACTTTTTTCTGTTCCTTTACGTGAGAACATGTGTGATGCAGCACACGCCCCTAAAACGTGTCACACCAGCAATTATTTCCAGAACCCATTTCCTACAAACCCACCAAGTGCAAGGTGTAGGGAGCAGTTCGCCAGGCACTGTATTTTATCCATACAGAGTACCATAAACTTTGTGCAGGTGAATTTTTAAAAAATTTTTTGGTGAGGTCCAGTTCTGAAGAGAGGGGCCAGAACCCTGAAGAAGAGCAGCCACACCTGAGAAATGTGGGGCTGCACAATACCTACCCATAAGTCATGATACCAGCACGAGCCAACAGACAGACAGAACCCCTTCCTGTTGGTTTTGCAAAGTACAGTTGCATTTGGGAGGACTGGACTAACTGTGTTTACAGTGAAGACCTTTTGGATTCTGTGTGTAGTGCCTCTCTTGTGGCTTTAACACAAGCGCTCAGATGATTGTTTTGTGTCCTGATGGTGGTGTTACCCTCTTAACAGCTGGTGAGAGTCACACTCCCTGAAGTTTTCAAACATGTGAAATGGAAGGATCTAATGAATACTACAGAAAATTAGAATATTATGTGTAAGATTTGGGAAACGCTTGAGACCTTAATCTCTCTGGGTTAAAACAAGTACAGTTTTTAGATGCAAGGATTCACAAACAGTGGCCCAAGGGCAAAAATCCAGCATCTGCACCTGTTTTTTTTCTAACTTTTACTGAAATACAACTATTCTCATCTGTTTCTACATTGTTTCTGATTGCTTTCTCTTATGAGCAGAGCTCAGTAGTGCCACCAGAGACCGTGTGGTCCACAAAGCCTGACATGTACTGTCCGGGCCCTTGACAAAGTCTGCTGACCCTGCTTTGGAAGGGTAGCTTAGCTTGCTCTGTGTTCAGTAAACTGTAACTTAGGAAATATTTAGTATATCTCTGATAGGAAACAGTGGCTGACTTTATTGTTTTAGGCTCCAAAATCACTGCAGATGGTGATTGCAGCCATGAAATTAAAAGATGCTTACTCCTTGGAAGGAAAGTTATGACCAACCTAGACAGCATATTAAAAAGCAGAGACATAAGAAAGCTGTGGTATATATACACAATGGAATATTACTCAGCATT
>ML660812.1:795335-1071258 GCA_007570785.1 Antilocapra americana | reverse complement strand
AGGGGGGACCCGGAGGGGAAGCATATGTAAACCCATGGTGATATCATAACAATGTATGGCTAAAACAATAATTAAAAAAAATAAAAAATAAAAAATAAATAAATAAATAAAAAGCAGAGACATTACTTTGCCAACAAAGGTCCATCTAGTCAAGGCTATGGTTTTTCCAGTAGTCATGCATGGATGTGAGAGTTGGACTATAAAGAAAGCTGAGTGCAGAAGAATTGATGCTTTTGAACTGTGGTATTGAAGAAAGACTCTTGAGAGTCCCTTGGACTGCAAGGAGATCCAACCAGTCCATCCTAAAGAAGATCAGTCCTGGGTGTTCATTGGTAGGACTGATACTGAAGCTGAAACTCCAATATTTTGGCCACCTGATGCGAACAGCTGACTCATTTGAAAAGACTCTGATGTTGGTAAAGATTGAGGGCAGGAGGAGAAGGGGACGACAAAGGATGAGATGGTTAGATGGCATCATCGACTCAATGGACATGAATTTGGATAACTCCGGGAGTTGGTGGTGGACAGGGAAGCCTGGTGTGCTACAGTCCATGGGGTCACAGGGACATGACTGAGTGAGTGAACTGAACTGAATAGGTTTTGAGAAACAAGTGTGAACTGTTGCTGTAAAACAGTGAATTCAAATACATTTTCTTAAGCATTTTGGAGGATTCCTTTGTTGTTGTTATTGTTCAGTCACTAAGTCATGTGATTCTTTGTGACCCCATGGACTGCAGCATGCCAGTCCCCCCGTCCTTCAGTATTTCCTGGAGTTTGCTGAAACTCATGTCCATTGAGTCAGGGATCCCTTTTAGTGAGATACAGTATCAACATGGAAAGAGAGATTATATTAGTATCAGATTTCAAGGTAGGTTTCTTTACTGCTTCTGTATGGAGGGGAACATGAGTTTTGCTATTGTTTACCTGAGAACAAAAATCATCAGAAGCCCACTTCACTGAAAAGTAACTTTTTCAAATGCCTGACAGCAGAAGTAACTTAAAAGATTTCAGAGATGTGATTGTTGTTCTGTTTATAATTGAAAGCATGCCTTTTAAAATCAGAGGGAACTTAACCTGTTTTATGTGAAACTGTTATAGGTGTACCCTCCTCAGAGTGCTGCTTACCTGGTCGCAGGGAGCGCCCAAATGAGCCACCTGCAGAGCTACAGCCTGCCCCCAGAGCAGCTGTCTTCCCTCAGCCAAGGAGCAGTGCCACCATCTGCAAACCCAGCCCTTCCTACTCAGCAAGCTCAGGCTTCCTACCCCAAGTAATTTGATTATTGACTGTTGTTTGTGGGTAGTGCTGTTGAAACCCTCAAGTGCTGTCGATCGTCTGTAATCATGAAAAATGGATTTAAAAAATGCAGGATGGGTGTCATCACTGATAGCAGAAGGTCAGCCCTGTCTGTGGTGGCAAGTGGGTTCTCTGGGACCCCCTGCAGTGTGGCTGTGGTAGTGCCATCCAGCATGCCAGTCCTCTGTCCTACTGATTCCTTGAACTACTGGATTCTGATTTTAGCTTTTTTTTTTTTTTTAATTTTTTGTTTTGTATTGGGGTATAGCCAATTAACAGTGTTGTGATAGTCTCAGGTAGACAGCAAAGGGACTCAGCCAGACCTATACATGTATCCATTCTCCCTCAAACTCCCCTCCCATCCAGGCTGCCACATAACATTGTAGCTAGGTGTTTTTGATATTCCTTCCCATCAGAATTTCTTTTGTTTTTATCTGAGTCTGTGATAGTATTAGCTAAGGACTTTAATGAAACTTAAGTTTATTTTGACTGCTATAATATAACATTTTATATGAATTTCACATAAAAAGCTAAATGTTCTTTGATTATTCCTTTACAATTTATAGTTCTGAGCTGTCTCTTAGAGACAAGTATTTCCTTCTTTTTATCCTGTGTAGGAAGTATTTATATCACAGCATAATAAACCACATGGAAGGAGACAGTAACAAGAAGCTGACGCCCCTGTGGTTCATGGGGCAAGTAGCTGATAATGAAATGGCAGGCTCATTGTTTTGGTCATTTCTTATAATGCCCCTATCATGTAAATGATTATATGTATGCATTATATTATTCATAATTTATGAATGCCTTTTCTACTTCAACGGGAAGTCTTTCCTTTGCCTCAAACAGGTAGACTTAAGAGTTCACAACAGAAGTTTCTCAGTAACACAGGCACAATTTCTAGGAACCTCCATCCATGTTGGAGTCGCCTCAGAGCTCCTGTCCTACCCTCACTGTTGTGCTGTTCATCCTCAGGAGCCCCACTCTAGGGATGCTGAGGGATTGCCAAACATGATTTTGTGGTCACATCTTGTATTCTGAAGTGACCTTAAGAAGGAGGGTAGTGGGGAAGCCTGTTAACAGGCATCAGATGACAGCAGCCAGAGGATGGCACTCCCTACTGGGCTGCAGAGTTTAGGGGGAAAGTTAGGTGGAACCCTTTCTGTCTGTCCAAGGACTTCTTTATTTTTTTAATTCTCAGTTTGTTACAACCAAACACCCTTAACATGGAAGTCAATAGGGAGCAGCTTTTAGGAGAGTAACATGTTACTTTAAACTTAGATCAAAGTGAGTAGAGGTGGAAATTGTTGAGAAGTGAGCTAGCATACGGGAATGAAGTAGGAAGCTCTTAGAAACTTGAGCCTTAGCCAGAAGTACTGCTCTATCCCAGCTGTTCTTCGGTGACCCAGTCATGTGCAGCTCTAGTTGCTCTCGTCATTGAAGGTTACTTGGATCTCTTAGTCCAGAGCCTTGAGGTATTATCCTTGTAAATGAGCTGCTCGGATAGTGGTGCTGCAGTCAGAGTGCTGTGTCTCTATTGGCTGGGGACTGTTCCGTCCTCTCCTGCCTCCTGGATATAAACGCCTGTCCTGGACCCATGGCCTGTGCTGTATCTCCCAGCCTGGCTAGTTGCTAGCTGTAAATGTCACCTCTCCAGAAACACAGGTGCGTTTCAAGAGGTGCTTTTGGTAGAGCATTAATGTCACCATATCTAGTCCTCTTCATTTAGCTGTTCTTCTCATTCTTTAGTTCTTAGCCTCATCTTTACTCCAAGGCCGGCTCGCTCTCCCCCCCGCCACACTGGTGCTCCTCTGTTGCTGTCATAGACCCCCAGCACACTGTGTCATCTTGTCATCTGTATCCCCAGCTAGGCTGTTGTATCCTGAGAGCTCGAGGGATCCGTCACCTTTAGAGCCACACTGTGTGGCACAGAGGTTTACTGGTGGGAACTCAGTAGATACTTGATAAATAAATGTTTTGATGGGAGTTTCAAGGGCTGTGTTAGGCCAGTGAGTTATATATTTCAGTTCCTTGAAAAGTCTTCACAAAGACCTTGAGGCAATTTTTAAAAAGATATATTAGGAACAGTTGTGTGTATGCGCATGTGCATCTGTGTGTGTCTGAATGAGAAAACTGATGGCACAACAAACATATGTTAACAAAATTGGAAGTAGTGAAAATGGAGGTGGAAGTATACATCATAGAGGTATATGACATATTTGGCTCAAGCTTTCTAATTGCAAATTACAGTCAAGAGTAATTTTTTCCCTCGTTTTTGGTAGGCAGGTATTTTAGTGTCCCTCGGTCCATATCTAGCAGACAGTTTCTTATTCTTGTACACAGACTTTCGATTTTTGGGTTGCCACTTTTCCAGACTTCCATCACCCTAGGGTGAGCCTGTTAAAACCGAGTCGCATCCCATTGTCCCTTTTGGGATGTGGTGGGTCTTCCCCGCAGCAGGTAGGGGCTTCTCTGCCTAGGGGCAGCACGTGGCCTCTCTAGCTGTGGTGTGCGGGCTCAGCAGTTGCAACGCACGGCCTCTCTGGTTATGGTGTGCAGTCTTAGTTGCCCCTCGGTGTGTGGGATCTTAGTTTGCCACTAGGGATCGAACCCAAGTCCCTTGCTTTGGCAGACGGATTCTTAACCACTGAACCAGCAAAGTCCCGATTACTCTTCTGTCCACACCCAACCAGTGTTTTTCCATCCCCCTCAGCCGCAAGCGAGCATCCTGACCACAGTCTACAGGGCCTGTGTACACAGGCTCCTCTCCTCTGTTTCTGCTGTCTCACTTCATGCCACTCTGTCCTCTGCCTACTCTGCTCAGCCATCAGGGCCTCCTTGCTGTCTCTTGAACGTGCCTGGCCTTTTCTCACAGGCTTGCTGTTCTCTTTGCCTGACGTGCCCTTTTTCCTAGATCATAGATGTCACCCCCTTCTGCTCTTTTCACGTCTCCTTCAGTGTTGCTGTATCTGAGTGGCCTCCCCAGGATGTGGGACCATCCCGGACCCACAGGAATCTCTTGTCCTAAGAACTAGTGGTCCTCCTGTGATGCTTTGTTTCTTTTTCTCTTTTTTGATGTAGACCATTTTTAAAGTCTTCATTGAACTTGTTACAATGTTGCTTCTGCTTTAGGTTTTGGTTTTTTGGGCATGTGGGATCTTAACTCCCTGGCCAGGGATCAAACTCACCCCCTGCATTGGAAGGCCAAAGTCTCAACTTCTGAACTGCAGGGATGTCCCTGTGGTTTCTTCCTATTACCTCTTGACATATTACACATTTTTTTTCTCATCTTTTTCCCTCCTATTAGAATATAAGTTCCATGATGGTGGGGACTTTCCTCCCTTCTTCCTTTATGATATCCCAGTGCCTCAAATAACAGTGTCTGGCACATTCTAGCCATTTAATAAATACTTAATGGAATGGATCACTTGAATGAGTAACTGTTTCATGAACAGCTTTGCTATTGATCTCTGAGTGGCTGGGTAAGTCAGTGCTGACCTAACTGAGTGTTCTTTCCCCTCCACAGCACAATGGTCAGCTCCGTCCCTGGAAGTACATATCCCAGCCAGGCTTCGGTGTACAGTCCTCCCCCTGCCGCTGCGGCTGCCCCCGACGTCACCATCTACCAGAACGCAGGGACCAGCCTGTCCCAGGTGCCGAACTATACGTTACCGTCCACGCTGCCCCAGCCTGGGGGCAGCCAGCAGCCACCTCAGCCGCAGCAGCCGTACTCCCAGAAGGCTCTGCTATAGGACTGGAGTCCCCTTTGTGGCACATACCCGCCGATCGCCGATGGCAATGTTACGAGATCCTTTAATATCTTAAGATTGGTTTACCCTCAGCTTATAGAAATCGTATCTTGGTCAACACGTTCCATTGTTCAAGAAGGGAGATCCCTCTTCAATTTGCACTGACTTTTTAGAGGGTCTCCCCTCCCCTCCCCTGTGAGGAATGAAACTACTTACAACATATAATTCCTTTCATAATATGAAAGGATCAGTGCAAGGTTATCTGTCTCCTAAAAT
This sequence comes from Antilocapra americana, assembly GCA_007570785.1. NCBI lineage: Eukaryota > Metazoa > Chordata > Mammalia > Artiodactyla > Antilocapridae > Antilocapra > Antilocapra americana. The sequence goes on along the minus strand of ML660812.1, from coordinate 1,065,939 downwards.
CACCTGGCCTGCAAAGAGTCAAACTTACCAACACTGTCATGGCAAATGTTGTGTACATAGGTTGCTGTGTAACTTCACTACTGGCCATTTTGAATCACGAGTGGTGATCATGTGAATATATTTAACACTGTTAAATTAATTGACATTGCTATTTTATTTTAATCATGAACAGCTACCATGTTTCATAATGTTTTGTGTAAATTGAAGATAATTACACTATCCTTTTAAGCTGCAAGAGAACAAAGCTGTAGCATATGTACATGAAGGTGTTATGTTGTCCCCACGTCAGTTTCCCATTCAACTGAACCTTGCTGGGAGTAATTGGGAGCTGAACGCACATATGTTAAATCATTCTGTAGCCTCTGCATACTACTAGCTGTCATCACACCAGCGTACAGTAGCTAAATTTTTGGTGCACTTCTAGCAAATGATGATGTTCCCTTTTAAACTTTGACATTTTGGCATGATATATCAGAATACTGTGGGACCATGAGACAAAAATCAAGTCGGACTGCATTCTTTTATATCTTAACTCTTAAAGAAATAATGTCAATTTGCTTTTTCCTAGTCGAAGATAGTAATTAGGTTTCCAAGCTGTATACTGTGTTTGTTGGTGGCAGTGACACCAAAGATAGAGGCAGTGGATAGAAGTTTTTAAACTGGAAAGAGAACATGGATTACACTACAATTTCAGTCTCTTGTAATTATTTAGGCTGTGGCGAAATGCAATTCATCTGTCTTATTCCACAACTAGTCTTTTAAATATGTGTTTAACACATTGTATCCTTTAATTCTTCATTAAAATGAGTGTAAGTAGACGTTTCAAAGTCATTTAGATTCCTGGCTTTGCTTAACAGTTTGTATATTTCTTGTCTTTGAAACTGGATTTATAGGCTGTTTTCTCTGTCTTCTCTCTTTTAAAGTTCCCGAATGGAATTATTTTGGTTTCTTATTCAGAAGTAGTTTTGAACGAATGCTTTTTCTTTTAATCCATGTATAATATGTTTTCTGATATTCTAATCTCCTTAAATATTTATAATTTCCATAGTTGTGCTGTTATTTAACACTGTTATTGAAACAACTGAAGAATTGAGTACCATGGTAAATGAATTGATTTATTAACAGGTTTCACACCATAAATGAAGATTTAATTTGTATTTACTGAGACTATTGTGATCAGGTACTTGCTTTCCTTTTTGACACCACGATTCTACCTTTGACAAGGTAGGTTCAAATTTAAATCACTATTTTACATCACCCTAATTTGTTTTTTCCTGAGTTTAGAGTACATTGCCTTCAAACAGTAATTTTAAAATTTGAAATCAAACTTTACATTAAAATTTTAAATATGTTTTTTGCTAAACATTGTCAAAAGATTGTAATATTTTTCATTTTCATTTGAATAGTTTAAGTGATACATGTTGTCTCAATTCATACTGTGTGTTTCTCTTTCTTTTGATAAATTCCCAATACCAATGGCAAAGTGTATCATTGTCCCATTTTATTTTGATACACTTCACGCTGTAAAATCAATGACATTCTCTAGTATGTGTTTTGCCTTATAAAAGTCAAAGAATGGTGAAATGAACAAAGGCTACCCTTATTACAAGGCATGTGTAAGTTTCTTTACCTAGTCATATTACTAGGCTTTTATAAAGATTTAAATGATGAATACTTAAAACTAATACTATATTATAAGTTTGCAGTTTTCTTTTACTAGGCTTCCCCAGTGGCTCAGCGGTAAGGAATCTGCATGCAGAGCTGGAGATGCTGATTTGGTCCCTGAGTTGAGAAGATCCCTTGGAGAAGGAAATGGCAACTCACTCCAGTTTTCTTGCATGGGAAATCCCATGGATAGAGGATCCTGTCGGGTTTTGGTCACAAAAGAGCTGTACATGACTTAGCAACTAAACAGCTTTCACTTACTAGGTATGAAAATACCAAATGGAAAAAATTCCACTGAAAAGGAAGCACTGGATTTTCCATCTTTCAGGTGACATGGCAAGGATAGAAATAGGAAAGGACCAGTTAGGAGCATAGTGATTTTGTTCTGCAACCAGAGTATGTGCTATACTTTCGTAAAATTTTTCTTTAACAGGTAGCTGTCCCCTTTTAAAGGGAATTGAATTATTTATAAAATAAAGTAGCTATAATATGAACTTCTGGGAAGCGAATTTTGCTTCTCAGTAAAATTTTTTTTACTTTTATAAAGTAAAAGTAAAAAGTTTTTTTACTTTTATAAAGTAAAAGTAAAAAGTTTTTTTACTTTTGTAAAGTTTTATAAAGTATGTGTATCCATAAGCCAGTGACATCTGAATGGAAAAATTCTTCCCAGTTACTGTCTAGTGAGAGTAGCTAGCAAACCCATGGTCAGTCGGATGGCTAGTACTATGTCCTAAGCCACCTACTGGTAATAATATGCAGTGTGTCCTTCTCCCGATTTTCCCTAACTCTGTGGGCCTGCTTTGCTGTTACTGTCTCTCCTACTCATGAGGAACCTTTTTCTGTGCCAGAGATTTTCTTCACTGTATTAAAAACTTGTGAAAGTTTGTCTCTATACCTCTAAATTTTTGTAATTAAAATGCTTAGTAGAACCCTAGTGTTCTTTTCTCATAGATAGTTTTCATAAATGACACATGTATAATTCAGCATGAAACTTTTCTTTAGTTCCAGGCTTCAAGTTTATAAAAGATAAACTAGTGTCTTATATGATAAATTCTGCAACTGCAAAAACTATACAATTATTTTCTAAATTGAGGCCCATTGGTATAATTGGTCAAATTTTCAATTAAGATATTAAAATCACTGTTTTCTTTTTCTCATCTTACCAATTAGCAGTTATAGAGTCCTGTTGTATCATTCTTTATTTAATAACAAAATCGTATCATTTTCTAATTTAAAAGAAGTTTTTCATTGTCAATGAATCTTTACACCCTTTAGAATAAACATAAAGAAAAAACTTAACTATTTCTCAAAGACCTTATGTTCAGTTATCTTTTATTTTAGAATCATGATTAAGGGTTCTTGTCAAAACCTAGATTATTTTTTCCTTTTGAAAGATTTTTTTTGATGTGAACCATTTTTAAAGTCTTTAATGAATTTGTTACAGTATTGTTTCTGTTTTATATTTTGTTTTTTATGAACATGAGGCATGTGGAATCTTAGCTCCTTGACCAGGGATCGAACCTACACATCCTGCTTTGGAAGTTGAAGTCTTAACCACTGGACCACCAGGGAAGCCCCTAGGTTATTTTCTATGCTATTTATGTTTACAGCCTCTGTTTCTAATGAAAGCTGCCTTGAATTTTTTGCACTCTTTTTTTTTTTTTTTAAATATGGTCTTCCTTGGAGATTATCTTTCCACCCTGAGTTTTCTGGCTTCAGAAATAGTTTTCCTATACAGATTTCCTTATTGAACAAAGCCTAACTCTTTATTGGTGATAACTTGTGGTCATACTGTTCTTTGGTGATTTTCCAACTCCTAGCTTTATGTTAATATTTGCCATTGCCATTATTCTCTGTTTCCTGTTTCTTTTCAAGTCAGAGTTTCTGATAAGGATTACATATTAAGTGTCAGTAAGCTTTTGCATAAACATGAAAGGAACTGGTTCTAATATCTTCTGGTGTTCAGAGACTTAAAGTTATGTGTGTTTTAGAGAAGAGTATATTCAATTTTTTTTTATCTGATGCCATCAGTAACAAATACTTTTGAGTTTATGGCCTCAAAATATGTATATTTACAAATGGTACAAGTTTTACTGTAGCAATATGTGTAGTACATTATGAAACCCAAGAAATCTTACAAGCATAAGAGGATAATTTATTAATAGAAATTCTAATATTTCTTTGCTTATCTCTGGTTCATTAGTTGGTACCCTAGAATGTATCTGCCTGATTTGGATACCACTGATTTAGAGGTTACAAAATTAGACAGAGGGGAAGTACTGTGTTACTAGGTTGGGCCTTTGAAGTCAGCATCTTTTACTACAAGTGCTGCTTTTCCTAGGCACTCTCCATGTTGAGAATTTTCAGAGTTATAAAAAGATTGAAGTAATATATTGAATACCTGAGTACTCTTCACCTTGATTCATGAATCATTAACATTTTGTTAACATTTACTTTATCTCTTTATGTTTATATATGTGTGTGTGTGTGCATATTCATGCTTGTATATAGGTGTGTCCCTATGTGCATATACACATATACTTTATTGTATGAATAGACAAAGTTAGACTTTGCACTAAACTATATACCTAAGCATTTCATCATGTATTTTGTTAAAGATAAATACCTCTTCCTTCATAACCTAAACCTTTATCACATCTAAGAAAATTAACAGTAGTAATTCTGTAATATAATTGTTATCAAACATCCCTAATAATCTCTGTTTTATAGGTACAGTTTTTTTAAATTCCAGGAAATAGATCACATTTTTAATGTCCCTTTATTCTCTATGAATCTAGATTAATCTCTTCTTTTTTCCTCCGTGATTTTTGCCTTTTTAAAGATCAAACCTGTTGTCTTTTAGTGTGTCCCACGTTCTGGATTTATCTCTTTTTTTTTTAATGTTAATTATTATTTATTATTTGATGCTCTGTTCTCATTATAGTCCTCTTTTTCCTTAATTAACCCTTCAAAAGTTAGTCAGAATTATGTGATTTATGGTTAAAGGTAGTGAATCTAAATTTTTCAAGCTCATATCAGAAAAGTGTATATATAAATGAACATTTTCAGCCTTCAGATGTGGTTATTCTGTATAAATAGAGGCTGTGTGCTCAGGCCACTGATGCTTAGTACAGTTATGTGTCCTTCTTATCAAATTACAATTAGAGTCAAGGAAGAAAATCTGAACCCTTAAAAATAATTGGCTCCCTTCTATCCCCATTCAAACCCAAATCAGCTTTTCTCAAGCTTGTTCATGTACCTGATTCACTCAGAGTGGCTTTTAGTATTTTAGAAATGGCACCAACAAATATAGAACTTTGTTTTAGGGTGTGTACATTTTGGCATGTTTGTTTTAAAAGACTCATTACCTTTTAGTCATATCTTCTATTAAGATACTGAAATCACTTTTTAAAATACTTCCTTTTTAAAAAAATCTAGTTTTTACTTATTCTCCTGAGATTGGTTGCCAAATTGGAATCAGGCTAAGTAAAATTTATACCCAGAGTAAAGTTAGAAACACATGCAAGTTACAATAATACATACTATGAGGTTGTTAAGTAGCTGGTTTAAACCTTCATATTATTTCAGTTGGTTAATGGCTTTTAAAAAAGAACCCAATATTTGTAATCCATTGTTTCTGTGTCAGGCTATATGAAATTTCTAAAGTGCAGGATAATTACATATCTTACTACTTCAAAAAGAGATCTAGTATGTAAACAATTGAGAATATTTTTGATTAATTGTGTGTGATACTATCTGGAAGGTTCAGATGCCAAATATGAAACATCCATATGGTATGATTAAAATACATGTGTAATGGTTTTGAATTTTGTTCCTCTTCCCTCAGGAAAAAAAAATGTTTCAATTTAATATCTTTGATATTCTGTAGTTTTAAAATATGATAACCCTAAAGGAGTTGTGAAACATGACTAAAGAAGTTGTAGTGAAGAATACAGGTAAATTCACTAAATATTTACCAAAGAAGCTTCATTATAACAAGTCCATTTCTATACATGGTAGATGGCACAGGATGAAACAAATGGTTTTAGTATTTGCACTGTAAATTGTATCCATTTTGACCACATGGGTTTTTTTGTAAAGGATGTGATGATACTTCTGGTTGAAGAAAAGAATAAGAACTAAATTATGTTGCAGGTGTTTATTAGGGTTCTATTCTACTATGATGTGGACATTTTAGTTCATGACCCTTAGGAATTCAGATTTTAACCCAGATATGTCTTTTGTCAAAAGACTTATCTTGCTAGATATGTGATCCTGGGCAGTTCCATGAATCTCTCCAGCCTTCTACTTATTTATAAATTGTCTCATTAGTATAACTGTTACATGATCCTTTGAAGCTTGCAGAAATTCTATGCTTCAGAGCCTCGCCTTCTCGCCATTCAGCCTGGACAGCTCATCTTTGCCACTGCTGTTACCTCACAGCTCAGAGGCAGACAAGGTACAGAAACTTGGGAACATGTTCCCAGCATGTGGTCATAACAGTATACTCCCTGTGTGTAATCTGGGATACTTGGTGTCCGTTAGTCCAGCGGTCCCCAGCCTTTTTGGCACTAGGGACTTGTTGCGTGGAAGACAATTTTTCCACAGACCAGGGTCAGGGGGATGGTTTCAGGATGATTCAAGCACTTTACATTTATTGTGCACTCTGTTATTACATCAGCTCCGCCTCAGGTCATCAGGCATTAGCTCCTGGAGGTTGGGGACCCCTGCATTGGTCAACTCCTGTGCCCTTTGTTGATGTTTGAGTGACCCCACAAAGAATATCTGCACTTTGAGCAGAAGCACTTACACTTGATAGTACTTTCACTTTCACTGGTGCCGATTTGGAGGAAAAATTAAGTAATTATGGCTCTGAAGCATATGCTGTTTTTGTATCTTGTTTCACACTAAAGGAGAGGCAACAACAGACTAAGACTATTATGAAATTTTATTGCTTTTGATGTTCTTGTACGCAGAATAGTACCCTTGGACTCACCAAGGTGAGAATGGTGACAAAGCTAATGTATTCTTTTTCTGTTTTATTTACGAAGTAAGCAGATTACTTGAAATGCTGGAGAACTATGGAAACTAGGAGCTTGCATCTTTGAGATAGGCTGAGAGAGTCTTTTTCTAATATTCCAAATAAGGTACAAAATCAGCAATGGCAGTTTTTTGGTTTTTTGCATCACAAATATTTGACCTAGAAAAATGTTATGTATTGTGTGATTACAAGTCATTAATACACATAAACATTAGCTTTTAAAGGTTAGTTTTTTCTAACCAACTTTTTCTTATGCATCAATGTCAATTACATGTGTACCATATTTTACATAGTTATATAGAATAATTTCAAAAATAAAATGAATTTTTTTTTTAGTGTTCTTGTTTGGACTTCAGGAAATTAGATATCCTGCTGGTGTTGAAAATTCTTTACTAAATTAGTTTATGATATTTCATGGAATCTCATTAAAAGGCTTTTGTTAAGTATTACAAAAGTAAATAAGCTTTTTATAGAGGGGGAAAGATAGAATTTCCAGTTGTTACCACTGATTGTGTTATATTCCCAGCAGGAATAGTCCGTTCCTTTTTAGAATCTTTTTTGCTGTCTCACGCAATTTCAAGAGTGAATACTAGTTAGGTTTTACCAAAACAAGCAAATAAACAAGAAAGACCAAGTTCTTTATTTTACGTCATGGTGAAAATCAATTTTATGTTTATATAGGTAACGTTTCTTTTTTATTTTTAAAAGATTACTTACATTCTAATTGGTATTAGTGAAATAATTTAATATCAAAACATCAAGATACTTTTATATCATTGACATGGTTGCCAAATTTAATTTATTTGGAGGGGGAGCAGGTAGGCCGGTGGGTTTCTTTCGGGTTAAGTTAAATATGCATTTGAAATAGGAAGACTTCTGGTATCTAGAATGGAACTTTATTAGGCTATAAGTTAAAGTGTTGTGCTTTTGCTTAGCTCCACAAAACTGAGGAGTATTTCTCCTCTGCATGCCTTTCATGAACTTGAAAGAGAATCATTTCCTTCAGATTTTCAGTATGAAGGGAACAAAGTTCTGTTTTTTATATTAACTCTTATTCAGCATTTGTGTCTAACTATGCTGATTTGTCTATTTGAAAAGCAAAAAATGTCTTCCAAAAAAAAAAATCCTCCAGTTTTCACTTGCTAAAGAATACTTACTGAAACATGATTCTATTTATGCTTTCAGTGGGGAACACTAAAATTAAGTGTCTAGTTTCTACCAAATGTTTTTTTTATGTATGTTGTAATTCACAATGGTCAGGAAAATTGGTCTCAAAAATTAAGCAAAGGAGGATGGATTAATAGCTGAAGGAACTGAGTTTAAGTAATATGTTTTAACAGTTTTGTCAAACACATTTTGAGATTAAAAACTCTGAAGTATTTTTTACTTTTGACCAAAAGGTGAGCATTATTAAATTAAAATTGAAATACTATGTATAGTATCTTTTGAAAGTCATATTTCTAAACATTTTTTATATCTAGTAATTCACATGTTTATTAGTAAAATGCTATATGTAACTCATTTTTTTTCTAGATATTCCAAGAGCTGTTGTTTGAGAAATGTAAAATTCTATATAGAATGAAATCAACTGAAGAGAAACGTGAAGACTGGTTGTGGTTCTCACAGATAATTCCTGTTTATTGGACTTAAAATGTTGTTAACTTTGATGACCTGAAGCTCAGAATACAGGGAATTCTGCTGCTGGGCATTTATGTGTCCTAAAAATCACTATGCCAGCGTGCATTACTACACAATAAAAAGAGCCTTAGAGTTTATGGGAAAAACCATTAGAGGCACAACATTGCAAAGCATCTGCAATGACATACTTAAGAATAAAGATAGGAACCTCATATAAATAGTAGCACTGTTTCATATGTTAAATGGTTTACGAAGACATGAACAAGATGTGAACATTACAGTAAATACGACGCTTCACCTTGACAAAGACTAGGCGTGAGCCTTTGGACGTGGACATGGGAAGGATTTATTTGTGAATTATCATGCAGATAGGCGTAGGGACTGCTCCAGGAGGAGAGCAGGTTGTGACACCAGATCTGAGTAAGTGTGACTCAGCCCTAGGTGAGCCGAGGGTGCTCGCTGGTGGTGGGGTGAGGCAAGGCATGCCCACATGTGGGTTTTGCCTGTTTCTTCGTGTGTTTTGCATGTTCCTGCGTGACTCAGTTTATCTGGGTGCATCTTCTGCATTTCACCTACTGTTTCTCCTGGACAAAGCCATGCAAACTGAAATATGCATTTTGCTCACATTGTTCCTTAGTGTATCACCTCCTGCAACAAGTCTTTGTTTTCCAAAGAGCAGTTACATCCATACTGACTCTCAAAGTCATTTAGAGATGATGGATGAGTGGATAGTCACCATTTATTTCTAACTTAAAAAAATATATATGTTTTTAAGTGATGGAAAAGAATCAGGTATATCTAGGGTATAAAACGTTCTTTTCTCTTTACAAGGTAGAAAGGATCCCATGTGAGCATGTGAGCACATTCAGATTCAAAGAATTGTGTTTTGCTGAAGTTACAATCTAAGATTATATGACCGACAACTCTGCCATCTCCCTCCAGTAAAAGAGAAAAGAGGAAAGTTAAAGAAAACCATCATTTGCTGAGTTAAATGGGCAAGGCCATTATGCCATTATTTCCACTAATTTTTTAAAAATTAACTATTGATTTGACCTTCAGTTTGCTGACTTTTGAGTAATGTACTAGGTTTTCCAGGATTACTGTGTTCTAAATTTTTATATTCCATAGCACTTAGTAGATATTTATTTAAATACTTTAATAAATCAGGAGATGCAAATACAGGTTATTTATTTATTTATTTCTGTATTGTTTCTAATTTATTTATTTTCTTTACATTATTGTGTTGGTTTTGCCGTGCATTGACATGAATCTGCCATGAGTATACATGTGTTCCCCTTCCAGAATCCCCCTCCCACCTCCCTCCCGATTCCATCCCTCTGGGTCATCCCGGTGCACCAGCCCTGAGCACCCTGTATCAAGCATCAAACCTGGGCTGGTGATTGATTTCACATATGATAATTTACATGTTTCAATGCCATTCTCCCATATCATCCCACCCTTGCCCTCTCCCATAGAGTCCAAAAGACTGTTCTATACATCTGCGTCTCTTTGGCTGTCTCGCATACAGGGTTATCATTGCCATCTTTTTAAATTCCTTTTTATATGCGTTAGTATACTGTATTTTTGTTTTTCCTTCTGGCTTACTTCACTCTGTATAATAGGCTCCAGTTTCGTCCACCTCAGTAGAACTGATTCAAATGTGTTCTTTTTAATGGCTGAGTAATATTCCATTGTGTATATGTACCACAGCTTTCTTATCCATTCGTCTGTTGATGGGCATCTAGGTTGCTTCCATGTCCTGGCTATTGTAAACAATGCAGCAATGAACACTGGGGTACACGTGTCTCTTTCAGTTCTGGTTTCCTCGGTGTGTATTCCCAGCAGTGGGATTGCTGGGTCATATGGCAGTTTTATTTTCAGTTTTTTAAGGAATCTCCACACTGTTCTCCATAGTGGCTGTACTAGTTTGCATTCGCACCAACAGTGTAAGAGGGTTCCCTTTCCTCCACATCCTCTCCAGCATTTATTGCTTGTAGACTTTTGGGTGGCAGCCATTCTGACTGGTGTAAAGTGGTACCTCATTGTGGTTTTGATCCATGGAACAAAATAGAAAGCCCAGAGATAAATCCACGCACCTATGGACACCTTATCTTTGACAAAGGAGGCAAGAATATACAATGGAGAAAGGACAATCTCTTTAACAAGTGGTGCTGAGAAAACTGGACAGCCACTTGTAAAAGAATGAAACTAGAACACTTTCTAACACCATACACAAAAATAAACTCAAAATGGATCAAAGATCTAAACATAAGACCAGAAACTATAAAACTCCTAGAGGAAAACATAGGCAAAACACTCTCCGACATAAACCAAAGCAGAATCCTCTATGACCCACCTCCCAGAATATTGGAAATAAAAGCACAAATAAACAAGTGGGACCTAATTAAAATGAAAAGCTTCTGCACAACAAAGGAAACTAAAAACAAGGTGAAAAGGCAGCCTTCAGAATGGGAGAAAATAATAGCAAACGAAGCAACGGGCAAACAATCTCAAAAATATACAAACAACTCCTACAGCCCAATTCCAGAAAAATAAACGACCCAATCAAAAAGTGGGCCAAAGAACTAAACAGACATTTCTCCAAAGAAGACATAAAAATGGCTAACAAACACAGAAGATGCTTAACATCATTCATTACCAGAGAAATGCAAATCAAAACCACAATGAAGTACCACTTTACACCATTCAGGTTATTTATAGGTTCATTTTGACATCAGAATTTTGTTTTCTTGGACAAAATTCCTCCATTTCTTTCTAAAGCGTGTTGTTGGTGAGAGCCTCCTAGGGCTGATATCTCCATCAGTTACATTTTCCACCCTGGCTTATTGCGTTAACTTTTCCTGGACCTCAGCTCTATCATCTATAAAATGAGAGAATTATGTCTTCCTAAGTTCTGTTCCAGATGCTTTTTCTGCAGTGATTTGAAAAAACAGCATCAGTTTAATTTTATTTATTAAATAAGCACTTGCATTTTTCTTACTGTGGGATGGGTACCACTCTTAAGTGCTTTTCAAATCACTCATTTAAAGTGGGCTGATGGAGATGAGGAAACCAAGGCAGAGAGTTTGGTAATTTACTCAAGGTTGTCCAGCCAGATGGGGGCAAGGCTGGGACTCAAAGCTAAGTATTAAGTTTGTGCTCTTATTCATCAGCTTGTCGTTAAAACAGTGATTCACTTTCTAATGTATGGGAATTCCAGAAGCTACAAGGGAGAATGAGGCAGTGCCTGCTCTCCAGAATCTTCACATGAAGGGAGAATATTTTATTGTGTGTGTGTGTTTGGGTCCCACAGAAGAACTCTAAACATTTGTTGCCGAGACTACCTCATTAGAATGTAAAAATACACATTTTCAGGTTAAGTAATTGGTTCCAGGTTTCAACTGGCTTATTTAGATAAACCACAGGGTTCCAGTCTGATGGTGATAAAATCTTTGAAACTCTTTTAGGACACTGTGGAAAAGTGATAGCTAAAAGGCTGACTTATTTGATACCTAAGATTAATGATGCTATGTATAGAAATTAGAATAGTTACACGGAATCATTGAAGTTTTCAGTCAACCCAAACCCCTTGTATGTATATTAATATGAACTTCTCGTTAATGGGAGATTCCTCATATTTTTGTCTGTATTGTACCTAGAACAATATCTTTTCCACTGTACTCACTTAAGTGTTGAGTAAGTAATTACTTCAGTTTTACAGTAAGCACAGTGAGTCTCCAGAGAGCTCTGTGTCCCTGTCAGGGGCCTGCCAGAAAGTCAGATTACACACAGGAGGTCAACTAAACAGGCTTTTGCAAAAGAACTCCGTAACTGAAGACTGAAGAAGCCAGCAAGGGAAGTGGGGGCATCCTTTACTGTCAGGACCTCTGAGTCAAGAGGGGTAAGTGTTAAACAGCAACGCAAGGTGAGAGCTGGACTAGTGAGGAGGGACAGAAGAGCTATGACTAGCACAGTGGTCAGGAGAGGGACGAGAGGAGTAAATACCCTACTGTCTCCCACTGCTCTCTGATTTCTTGCCAGTCATCTCACTGGCCGAACCCAACTGAAATACAGAATGATGGGGGCGTGGGTAAGGGGATGGATGGAGAATAGCCAACATAGTAGAAACATAACTGGGTGTGTGTTTGTCCCTTTGGGCTGCTATGACAATACCATAGCCCGGGGACTTTCCTGGTGATCCAGTGGGTAGGACTCCATGCTTCTACTGAAGGGGGCATGGATTCAATCCCTGTTCAGCAAACTAAGATTTCAATGCTGCATGGCAAAACCAAAAAAAAAAAAAAAAAAACCATAGCAGAGGGGAGATGGAAATTACATAAATAACAAATTTATTTCTCAGTTCTGGAAGCTGTAAAGTCCAAGGTCAAGATGCTAGGACATTCAGTTTGTGAGGGCCTGCTTCCTGGTTGATAACTGTCTTCTCACGATAACCTCTCATGGCAGAAGAAAGGAGGGAGACAGCTCCTTGGAGTCTCTCTTAGAAGGTACTAATCCCATTCACAACAGCTCTGCCCTTATGACCCAATCACTTCTCAAAGGCCCTACCACCGAACACCATCACCCTGGGGCTTTGAATTCCAACATAAATTTTGCAGGGAACGTAGGTATTCAGTCTATTGCATGATTGAAGCAACCCTTGTCATTGAATGCAATTTGATTCACCACTTTTGAAAATATTAAAAAAATTTCCTCTGTCAGTTAAATTACCATACATATTTTATGAAATGCAAAGCATGTTCTAGGTGATTTCCAGTTAGTTGGTTAATCTTCCTATTGCTAAGAGTTTATATAAAGTACTGAATTCAAATTATCAGTAGGTGGTGCTGCTGAGATTGAATCTAGAAAAATCTATGGTAGACATTTCTTGACGATTAGGATTTCAGACTGGTTATTTGGAAAAGAATGTTACAGAACCATCAATTTGTGATTTATTGTTTTTCATGACATCTGAAAAACATCAGTTTTTAGGATTTTGATTTACTCAGTATGTGGAATATTCTGGATTTTCCCAACATAGGGGCAGCAGTGGATATGTCTCCACAGAATCTGAAGGATGAGCATGTTATAGAACATAATCACTGATAATTTTCTGACGTCCTGGAGTTTAACACCCGCCTTCTTGTTTTAATTTACTTTTTGAGATACAAGCAATGAATCATAGTGCATATCAAGATTTTTTTAATTAAAATTTTTTAAAGTCTTTATTGAATTTTTTGCCATATTATTTCTGTTCATCTTGGTTTTGGGGCTGTGAGGCATATATGGGAATCTTAGCTCCCTGACCAGGGATCAAACCCCTACCCCCTGTATTAGAAGGTAAAGTCCTAACCACTGGACTGCCAGGAGAGTCCCTCAAGATTTTTTAAGTGATTCAATTTTAATTTCCTGGATAAGAGAATCACATGCAATTTAACAAATGTCCCAGACGATCCTCCTGGTAATACTGGTTTGGAAAATGCTGACGATATGAAACCTTCTTTTGGCCTAAGTTTCCTTATCCAGTTGGCCTGAGTTTCCGCAAACATTCTGAGGTCATAGTCACATTTGAAAAGGTGAAGAAAGCTTTGGATCTCCACAGAAAAATGCCCCCACCCAGAGTGCTGCATATAATTTCAGGTGTTTCAGGGATACGTAAAATCCATCTAAATATCCTGTCTGTGAACCCCTGTGCTGTAAAATCTGTTTAAAACTCTTCAGTCTAGGTATCAAGGGTTGCCCCAAGCTTGGCCCATCCCACTGATGGACGTTTTGTCCCATTATTGCCATCAAGAGTCGGGAGCTGTGAAGATGACCAGATTTTAGGTATTGTGTTCCTGAACACATGGAAATGCTAAATTCACAGAACCTGTATGGTTTCTTTACAATCCATAGGAATTCTTCCAAGCATACAAGAGAGTCAGTTGAGGAATTCATCTAGACAGGCTTTTATATTTTGCAGTCATTGACACCGTCCAGAAAAAAATAATTGAAAAGGAGGTTGTGTTCATCTGTCAAGCCACCTTTCTTCTATTCTCAAAGACAAGCATCATATTTTGAACATAATTTTAGGGCCATGGCGTCCCACAGGAAAAGTTGTCCTACCAGCCTGGTGGTGAAACATGGGGACTCGTGACAGAATTCTCCAGTTTTTTACCAAAGCATCATTTGACATCACCAGGCCTGGATTCTGCCAGTGGAGCTACCAAGTCACTCACAGTTCTTTATTATTGAGACTAACAAATTTGTTACTAGTCAGAATACACTTAGCAGTCTGCTGCTGAGTGTTAACATAAATTCAAAGTGTTATTATCATTACAGAAGAAGGTCTGTAGACTAAATACCTTAGGTCAGATCCCAAACAGATATTAAAAATAGAAATCATATCCAGGCCATTACCTCTGTGGTGGTGATTTAACCACTACTTTATGTTTACTTCTATATTTATTATAGTGATTAACTAGCTGTTTATGTGAAATTGGTTTACCCAAGATTAGGTATTAAAGGGTAAAAAGAAAACTTGAGTGGCAAGACAAAGTTTTTAAAAACACATGTAGACCAGTTCTAAAATATAAACAGTTCTTTGTATACATGAAATGATCATTTATTTCCCATCATCTTGCTTTAGCAAAAGTGTGAAGTGGAAAACGGAATTCAGCAGATTTTGAGTACCAGGGAGCTCTAACAATGACTAAGTGGATAGAAAAAAAGCTGGCATAGTGGGCCTGACTGCCATCTTGTGAGGGTCCTGTTTCCAAGGTTGGCCTAGACTGGCTTTGGGAGCTTGAATTTGGGGAGGGTTCCCACCATTCTCAGAATGGAGAAGAGCAGCACATTGGGCCCAAACTGTGTGCACAAATGAGTGGTTTATGCTGATCACCTGCTTCCTTCTGGAAGTCTGAAATCTGGGGACATGCCAGGTAGGACATAATGAGCCCGAGTAAGAGCTCCAGGCACCGAGGGTAGTGAGCTTTCCTGGTTGGCAACATTACACACGTGTTGTCATGCCTTATTGCTGGGGGAATTAAACTCGTCCTGTGTGACTTTGGTTCGAGGACTCATAGAAGCTCGTACCTGGTTTCCCTTGACAGCCCCCCATGCACCTTTTTTTCTTTTCTGGTTTTGCTTGAAGTCCTTTCAGTGCAATAAATTATAGCCACGAGTGCAGTATACTGAGCCCCGAGAGTTGTCCTAGTGGATCATCAAAACCATGGGTGGCATTGGGGTCCCTTCAACATAGCAAGGTCCTGTCACTGCTTTTAGGAAGGTCACAAATGTGTAAGGAAAGAAAACACATACACTTTAAGCTATAGCACAAGGTAGAATTTAGTAAGGTGTTCAGTACTATAAGAGGAGATAAGCGCTAATATTGCAACTGGGGAGTTAGATACAGGCTGTAGTCATTTCAGTGTTGGGAACAAATTTTTTTCTTCAACTTCATTGCAGAAATAAACACAAAAAGACCCACATGATTAAAATCTAAGCTTTTATAAGTTTGGACATGTATATACTCATGTTACCATCCCCACAGTCAAGGTGATGAAAATATCCATCAGCTCCAAATTTTCTGTGTCCCTTTGTTTTGTTTTTGTGATAAAAACACTAGACATGAGATTCACCTTAACAAATTTTTAAATGCATGATACTTTATTATTAGCTACTGGCACAATGTTTTAGAGCACATTTCTGGGACTTCATAACTAGCTCTATACCCATTGAGCAACAACTTCCCATTTCTGCCTCCATCTCCAGGTACCACCATTATACTGTCTACTTCTCTACGTCTGACTATATTATATGCCTCATGTAAGAGGAATCACGCAGTATTTGTCTTTCTGTGACTGACTAGTTTCATTCGTCTTGTCTCCAGTGTTGTTGCAAAGAGTAGGATTTCCCTTTTAAAGGCAGAATAATATTGCATTGTGTGTACATTCCGTATTCATCTGCTAGTGCACATTTGGGTTGTTTCCCTTTCTTGACTATTGTGAATAAGGCTGTGGTGAATGTGGGAGTGCAGATTCCTCTTCAAGATCCTGATTTCAGTTCAGTCCCAGAAGTCATGGTCATGTAGTAGATCTACTTTTAACATTTTGAAGATGCTCCATACTATTTTCCATAGCAGCTAAACCGTTTTGCATTCCCACCAACAGTGTACAACAAAGATTCCAGTTTCTCCACATCCAGCCTCACCAACCATAATTTTTTTCCCTTTATAATAGCTCTCTTGACAAGTGTTGTCTTGTTCCAGATTTTAGAGAGAAAATTTTGTTTTTCCACCATTGAGTATGATGTTAGCTGTGGGTTTTTCATATAGGGCCTTTGTTGTACTGAGGTAAGTTCTTCTACCCTTAATGTACTTTTTTGTTTTGAAGCCTGATGAAAAAGTGTTGAATGTTGTCAGACACTTTTTTCTGCCTGTACTGAAGCAATCATGTGACCTTTGTCCCTCACTCTCTCAATGGGACATTGTCACATCGACTTGCAGATGTTCAGCTGCCCTTACATTCCAGCATAAGTCCTGCCTGCTCATTGTGATCCTTTTAATGTGCTATTGAATTGACTTTGCTAATATTTTGTTGAGAATTTTTTATGTCCATTTAATTAGGAATATGAGCCTATAAAGGGAGTTTAAAAGTGTTCTCTTTTTATTTTCTAGGAGAGTTTGAAGGATTGGTATTAATTTTTCTTAAATATTTGGTGATAAATTTACCTATGAAACCACCTGGCCCTGGGCCTTGTTGGGAGGTTCTTGATTATTGACTCAGTCTCATTATCTGTTATTGATCTGTTCAGTCTTTCTCCTTCTTGACTCAGTCTTGGTGGTTTCTTTAAATGTTTCTTCTAAGTTATTCAACTTGTTAATACATAATTGTTTGTAATAGTCCCTTATGATTGTTTAAAATTTCTATGACATAACTTGTAACATCTCCTCTTTAATTTCTGATTTTTAGTCTTTTCTCTTTTTTACAGTTAGTTCAGCTAATGGTTTATTGATTATCTTTTAAAAAATAATTCTTAGTTTTCTCTATTTCTTGTATTATTTATTCTTTATTTCATCCATTTCTGCTCTAGTCCTTATTATCTGCTTCTTTATGCTAATTTTGAGCTTAGTTTGTTCTTTTTCTGTTTACTTGAAGTGTGAAGGTAGGCTGTATGAGATCTTTTTTAGAGTGTTTATCACTAAAAACTTCCTTCTCGGTACTGCTTTTGCTGTATCCCCTATGCTTTGGTATATTTTATTATTGTTTTTATTTGTCTCAAGATACTTTTTAATTTCCCTTTGACTTCCCCAATGACTCAACGGTTGGTCAAGAATGGATTGATTTCCAAGTATTTGTGTGGTTTCTTAATTTCCTTTTGTTACTATTTCTTGTTTTATTTCATTGTAAAGTGCAATAAAATAAAGTAAAAAAGATTTTAGTTGTCTTAAATTTGTAGACTTGTTTTGTGACTTAGCATGTGATCTATCCAAGAAAATGTTCCATGTATGCTTAAAAAGAGTATGTATTCCACTGCTCTTGGTTTGGAATAGTTTATATATGCTGTTATTGTGTTGTGCAAGTCTGATGTGCCATTATTGATTTTCCATCTGAAAGATACATACATGAAGTATGATAGTCTCCTATTATTATTGAAAAAAAACTTGAGGAACTGCTTTTACTATCTCACTGGGCAGGTCTAATGATGATGAACTCCTTCAGATTTTGTTTTTTGAGGAAAGTCTTGATTTCTCCTTCCTCTCTGAAAGAGAACTTTGTTGGGTAAAGTATTCTTGTTTGGTTGGTTTCGTTTTTGTGTTTTCTTTCCCAACACATTGAATATACCATCTCACTCTCTTTTGGTCAGCAAGGTTTCAGCTGAGAAGTTCACTGATTGACTTGTGTAGATTTCGTTATATGTGAGGAATTCATCTTTCTTTTTCTGTTTTTAAAATTGTCTCTATCTTCAATTTTAGACTGTTTTATTATAATGTATCTTGGAGAAAATTTTTTGAATTGAAATTTTGTGATTGCCTATTAGCTTCATAAACTTAGATATCCAGATCTCTCTCCAGATTTGAGAAGTTCTCAGTCATTATTTCTTTTAATAAGCTTTCTGTCATTTCTCCCTCTTTTTTTCTTTGACTCCAGTAATGTATAGATTGCTTCTGTCAATGGTATCCCACAGTTTTTGGAGGCTTTGTTCACTCTTTTTTTAAATTCATTTTTCTTTTGCTGCTCTGACTGAAGGATTTCACTGTTTGTGAAACAGTTCGTAGATCTCCGTTTCTTTAGGGTCAGTCATTGGAGCTAATCATATTTCCTTGATTATTAATGATCCTGTGACTTTGTGTTGGTTTCTGTACATTTGAAGAAGTAGACACCTCTTCTAGTCTTTACAGGGTGGCTTCTTGCAAGGATAACTCTTTACCACTGAGATATTATGGGTGAGCGATACAGGGTGGTGTCTGTGGTTGACCTTTCTGATGAAGTCCTTGGGCTGGCAGTTCCAGTGCCTGAATCCATGGATCAGGCCTGGATCCTGGTTCCACAGAACCAGCTAAGTGCTGTCGACCTGAGGTGAGCCCAGTGTCTGGGTCAGGAAGTCCTAGCCTGGTTCTGGGCTGGGCGCCTGGCTACATGGAGCTAACATGGTGCTGGGGTGGGTGGAAAGCCTGGGTCTGTGATAGCAGACCTAGCATTGGGCCTGGCTGGGAGCCTGGATTAATAGGAGCCTGCCTGGAGCCTGGGTTCACAGAGGACAGTTTGGTGCCTGGAGCTGCAGATTCCATCCCAGTGCTGGGATGGGTGGGATCTTGGGTTTACAAGAGCCCACCAGAAACCTTGCACCACAAGAGCCACCTGGGGGGGGTGGTGCTGAGGGGCTGTGCTGGGGTCTGCAGTGGAGCTGGGTGCTCACTTCACTTCCCTCCCACAGGGAGGATGTTTGTTTCCCTGATGGGCTGCCTTGGTTTAGAGGAGGATCATAGACAAAATGTGAAGTTATCTTTCCCACCATCTTCAATGCCTCTTTTCTCTTTTCTATACTTTGCCCAGGGGCTGTCATCCCTTACCTGGAATGCTTAGGTCTTCTGAAGGTATTTTTATAAGTACATGTGGATAGTTGTTCCAATGTATGTTTCTGGGAAAGGAAGGGCACTGGGAATTCTAATACTGCCATCTTGCTGATGTTATTCCATCCCATTTCATTCCTGTCTTTTCCTGATTTTATTTAGTTGTTTATCTGTATTCCCTTGTAGCCCACTGAGCTTTTTAAGATGATTGGTTTAAAATCTTTGTCAGTTTGTGGAACTCCATTTCTTCAGGGTCAATTACTAGAAATTTATGATTTTCCCAGGTGACTCAGTGGTAAAGAATCTGCCTGCCAATGCAGGATACATGGGTTCAATTCCTGGGTTGGGAAGATCCTCTGGGAGAGGAAATGGCAATCCACTTCACTTTTCTTACCTGGAGAATCACATGGACAGCCTGGCAGGATGGGAGGACAGTCCATGGGATCACAAAGAGTGGGACATGGCTTAGCGACCGAGCACACATGCTCTAGAAGTTTATGTTTCCCTTGGTGGTGTCATGTTTCCCTGATTCTCTGTGGTCTTTGTATCCTTGTACTGGTGTCTATGCATTTCAAGAGAGTTTCAACAGGGAAAGGACTCTGTCACTATCAGTCAGCTAATTCTGGGATCCTCCACAGGCAGGGGATTTTTATTCCGGGGCCCTTGGATTATGTAATTCATCAGTGCCTGTGGGGTTTGTGGTTGGACAGGATTGGCTGGCGGGACCTATAGCTGGCTGGGGCTGGCTGGTGGAACTCATGGTCAGGTAGAGTTGTTGGTGGGCTGTGGGACCATCTCTGAGATCTGTGTGTACTAGCCATCCCTTCTTACTTTGTAACACAGCTAGGTGGTCTAGCTGTGCCAGTTTCTTCAGTTTTCTGCATGAGGTGAGACAGAAGTGGGCCTCTTAAGCAGTACCTTGAAATACTGGGAAAGTTGGATCTGTACGTTGGTTTCCTTTTCTCTGCTAGAGAAATCATGGGCTCAGGGGCTCCTTCTTCGTGCTGATGTGCTGGCTTGGGGTGGGGGATGAGGGCACTGCGAACAAAGTAAAACTGTTCTTGTCCTTTTAAATGTGATTTTCTAATTTTAGTTTCACATTCTGTCAAGGTGCTGTAGTCTTCTCCCTGGGCTCTGGAATTCTCACAAAGGCATTCTTGTCCGTGGATGGTTACTAACTTGGCATTTCTGTTGGGAGACCAGGACTGGGGACTTCCCATTCTACCATCTTGCTGATGTCACACCTTGGAGCAAAACTTAAAAGTCCATTCTATTAAGACCTTTGGAAGAGGAACTTCCTTGGTGGTCCAGTAATTAAGACAACACAATCACAGTGTAGGAGATCCAGGTTTGATCCCTGGTCAGGGAACTAGAACGTGTTGCAGCTAAGAGTTTGCATGCCACAACTAAAGATCTCATGTGCTGCAACTAAGACCCAGTGCTACCAAATGAATAAAAATAAATATTAAAAAAGAAAAAACTTTGAAACATTATTCTATTTTTCTAGCTAGAGTAGGTTCTTCAACTCAAGAAAGTGCCTGTTTTTATTTAGGAAACTTCACCTGAACTTCTAGGTTAACCATGTACCTCTTCTCTCTGCACTCATGATGATTTGGACACACATTTCTCATTGCACTTGTACTGAAATGACCCATGGCTCCATCTGTCTCTTCAATCAGATCACAGCCTGTAAGGGCAGAGAGCTGTCTTGGTCATCTTTTTACTTCTGTATCAGTGTCATAGTTTGCAAAGAGAGTCCACTCTGTTTATTTGTGAATTCATTCTGTCACTCATTCAACAAGTAATTACTGAGATCTTACTATGTGCTAAGCACTAGCCTAGTATGAGTATGTAGCAGACCAAAATTGGTAAAAATTCCTGTCCTAAAGAAACTTGCATGCATGCGTGCTCAGTTGCTCAGTCATGTCTGACTTTTTTGCAACCCCATGGGCTGTAGGCCACCAGGGTCCTCTGTCCACAGGATTTTCCAGGCAAGAATACTGGAATGGATTACCATTTCCTCCTCCAGGGGATCTTTCTGACTCAGGGATTGAGCCCTCGTCTCCTGCATTGGCAGGCAGATTCTTTACCACTGTGCCACCTGGGAAGCCCCTAAAGAAACTTAACCCTGGTGGCTAAGTGGTAAAGAATCTGCCTGGAATATGGGAGACCTGGGTTTGATCCTTGGGTTGTGAAGATCCCCTGGAGGAGGGCATTGCAACTCGCTCCTATATTCTTGCCTAGAGAATCCCCATGGATAGAGGAGACTGGCAGGCTACAGTCTATGGGGTCATAAGGAGTCGACACAACTGAGCACAACGCAACAATTGGAAGGGCAAGCAGTTAATGCAATGAATAAATCAAGTAAACATTATGCTATTAATAAGTAAAAAGAAAAAGTGGGGAGAAGAACAGGAAATTGAGAGGGGAGATTATTGGAATTTTAGGCAAGCAGTCTCATGGACAAAGTGTCATTTATGTAAAGACCTAAAGAGAGTGAGGTAGTTGGCTTTGGGGGCATCTTCAGATGAGAGCAGGAAGGGGGCAGGCTGAGGAAGCCTTGATGCTAATGTGTTTGAAGAAGATTGAGGAGGAGGATGAGAAAGAAATAGGAAATTAAATCAGAGAGAAATGTACTAGGTGGTAGCTGCCTTGAAAATTCTGGTAAAGCTGTGGACTTTTACTCTAAATTAGATGGGAAGCCAATGAGGGCCTTTTTTTGTTTTGTTTTGACCATGACACGTGTCATGCAGGGTCTTAGTTCCCCAAACAGGAATTGAAACCCGTGCCCCCTGCAGTGGAAGTGCAGAGACCTAACCACTGGACCCCAGGGAAGTCCCAGGGAAGGTTTCTGACAGAGAAGGGATCAGCTGATTTCTTTCATTAAATGCTTATCAAACTAAATGGACCAAATGTGTATAGTTCAAGAAGACATACTAGTTATGTACCTCTGTAGTCTTAAGTGGTAGTTTAGGTCAGAAGATTCCAAAAGCACAATATCTTTAAAAATACCCACTGAAACCAAAACAAACCTGCACCATGCAGTGGAGTTAGGGAACACGGCATTAAGGCAAACCGCTTGGAGATTTTGATCTATTAATACATTAAACAAAATAACTGGACGATCATCATTTCTTCACTTTCTGAAGATGTGAGTGTGCCTACTAACATCGTTTTCAAGTTTTTTTTTTTTTTTTAAGTAAGGAACAGTTGAAAAGCTCAAACTTATCATATCCTTAACCAACAAAATTTAGGTTAAATTGTTCTTGTGAATTTTGGGATGTACTGTAATGAATTAGGGCTGCATCTTCACTTATATGGATTTATTTATTTGCTTAAATTTGTCATTTTGGAATGCTGAAAGGCTAACTAGATTATTGTAGTCCCTTAAGAAGTAAAATGTGAGAATTATCGTAAAGAATGAAGTGACTGTTTTCTTCGGTGTTCTAATTCTTAACTCCCATTTATGTATCACTATGCACATTTGTGTGATGATTATATAGTGGAGTGGGAAAGTGGAAGTGAAATTCACTCAATCGTGTCCAACTCTTTGCGACCCCATGGACTATACAGTCCATGAAATTCTCCAGACCAGAACACTGGAGTGGGTAGTCTTTCCCTTCTCCAGGGGATCTTCCCAATTCAGGGATCAAACCCTGGTCTCCTGGATTGCAGGTGGATTCTTTACCAGCTGAGCCACAAGGGAAGCCCAGAGGAGTGGGAAGGTTTTTTGTTTGTTGGTATGTTTGTTTTTGCTGTGCCATATAGCATGTGAGATCTTAGTTCCCTGACCAGGGATCGAACCCAAGCCCCCTGCCTTGGAAGCATGGAGTCTTAAAGCACTGGACTGCCAGGTAAGTCCTGGAATGGGAAGTTTTCTTTCTTCCTTTCTTTCCTGCTTTTTTTGAGATCTGGTACCATTATTTTTAAAAAGTAAGGACATTCTATATATTTTGTTACTTTGAAGAACAGAGTCAGTAGATACCAGATAAGATATTCAAAGGGTTACAAGAGTGGATATGCTGTGGTCTTTACTCTTACAAAGCTGCTTGTTTATAAATAGCCAGAGAGTTGAAATTAATCCTTTCCCTATAATATGAATTCAGTATAGTCCGGACTATGACAGCATAACATTAGTAAAAAGGGGTTTATATCACGTGGGGCATAATCTTAGTGAGTTTACTTCAAGTTATTTATTTGGTGACCTCTTCTTATGAGAATCAGTAATGTATTTTGGAAATACTCTTTGGAAACGATAAATAATCAGTAAATTGTCAGGGAAACAGTTTTGCCTCTTGTCTGGGCTCCTCGCAGATCCTGCTTGATCCTGGAGCAGTTTAACTGCCACCAGAGCCTGCCTTGCTGCATATCAACACCACAGGATCACAGGAAACCAGCCATGGACATGCCAGAACATTCCTGGCAGTTTGTACATTTTGTTTCACGGAACAAAATGCCGAAAACAATGAGAAAACCTTGAGATTACAAATGATCTTGCTAACAATTTAAGAGACTTTCAGTTTTTGACTTCCTGCCTGCAGGAAGGAAATGACAGTTGGAAGTGTAGAGAACAGGTGTCACCCTGGACAGCATGATATCTTCTGCTTACTAAAATAAAAACCCCTGCATCAACACTCCTACATGGAAGTGAGTGCTAACCACAAGACTCAGTCTTTCCACCACAGACCCCGCTTCAGAAAACCAAATCTGTTTCCTACCAGGAAGTTGTTAAACCCAGCATTCAAGAGCAGACTCAGGGGCAGAATTCCTCGAATCAATCTGGGATAAATCCAAGTAAAGAATTCAGGTGGTTTAAAAGTGTCCCCCTCCATGTCCTCCCAGTGACTGGCAGTACAGTTGCATGGCGGACTCGTCAGGGGACTTAGAAGGGACAGAATTAGGA
The DNA here is from genome assembly GCA_007570785.1 of Antilocapra americana. NCBI lineage: Eukaryota > Metazoa > Chordata > Mammalia > Artiodactyla > Antilocapridae > Antilocapra > Antilocapra americana. The sequence goes on along the minus strand of ML660812.1, from coordinate 1,041,642 downwards.
CCGACAGAAACTGGTTCCAGCTGAAGCCGGGGCGGGAGCGGGGAGGGATCCTAAACCCTCTCTTATATCCCTTTGTGTTTGTCAGGGGTGTGGCATTGTTTTTTACCCATAGCTTCAAGGTGGCATCAAAGCTTTCTATTTTTCCTTTGGAAAACTAGCTAGTTACTCTATCCCACACGAAGGAGATTTCCATGCCTCTCAATCTGTTATGGAAAATTTAGACAAATGGTACTTTGGAGGGGCTGAGGATCCTGAAATGATTGAAGACTATGCCTTGGCCCAGATGATTACAACAGTCCTCTCCAACCACGTTCGTTAACGATGCAAATCCATAGTGGGATATGCATTCTTGAGGGCACATGTGTTGGAAAATGTTGGGAAAGACATTTTAACATTGAGACATATAAAATCTTTGTGCATGCTTGCAAGGGGCATAGTTGTTGTTTTTTTTTTCCCCAAGCATGCGTTGTGGGATTAAGAAGCTCTGTAATCCCCAGGGTCTTTGACTTTGAAACCATGGCTAGTGAGGAAGGAGACATGGCAGCTGTCATTGGGGCCACTCAGGGACATTGAACCTCATGGGCTGAGTGAACAGATTGTATTGGAACTCATAGTATGTGATTTCACCCCCTGCAGAGTCGGTTTAGAAACAGCATTCCCCTGAAATAAAAACAAGGTAGCCATTTTCATAGTCCAGCGCATTCTCCCTGCTGCCCGCCACTTCTCTTACCTGTTTTCTGTTCCTCCCCTCCTTCCCCAAATGTACACTAAGGGCCGATTATGTAGTGAGCATCGTGCCAAGAAATGATGGTACAAAGACAAAAGCACACAGTGTCTGCCTTCAGTGAACTTCCAGTTTCATAGGAACCCAATGTGCAAACATCTTAGGGAGACAAGAGTACTCAAAAGGTGTTTTATATGTAGCTGTAATCTGTTGGGGTTTTTTTGGCAGGGGGAGGCGGTGCTGAGTTATGTGGCACCCAGGATCTTAGTTCCCTAACCAGGGATCGAACCTGGGCCCCCTATAGTGGACGTGCAGAGTCCTAACCACTGGATGGCCAAGGAAATCTTTTCAAAAAGCGTTTTACACCCAAGAGGAATTACTCACTTCTACTTGAAGAAGGAGAGTAAGAGAAGATTTCTGAGAGATGAAAATCCTTAATCTGGGGCTGAGGGGTGAAGATGGCACTTATTTACACTCTCCTGTGAAGTCAGGAGAAAATATCTGAATTCAACCCCAACTGCCCAGCCAGAAAATAATCCTTCACAGCCTCTCTCCACTGCCCCATCTCCTGCTTGCCTCTTAGCTATGTCCCTGCTGTTTAGTTCAGCCACTGCAGGGGTAAACAAAAGTAAAATTTGTTCATTCTGCTTCTACTTGGAAGTAGGGGGAAAAATTGTATAGGGAAGATTTTAAAAGATAGAGCATAAAATTTTTAATAAGTTTAAATTTCTTTGTTGAGTTGACTGTTTACTAAAGTTGTTTTCTAATTTTTATGCTTGTGAAATATTCCAACTATGCAAATATTAAAAAATGCAAAAACCCTCTCTGCCCCACCTCACCCATTCCCCAGGGATAATGCTGTTAACAGTTTGATAGCTATCTTCTTGGATTTTAAATTTACATTTAAATCTACAACTACAATATTTCAAAACAAAAATCCATATTTTTTCTCTGCCACCCCTCTCCCCAACTCACTGCATCATGAAAATTCTTAGAACTATTTTTCAAATAATATAATTATACTATAAAGAGAAGATTGCTGTAACAATATAGAGATAATCAGTTCAGTCGCTCAGCTGTGTTCAACTCTTTTCGACCCCAGGAATCCCAGCATGTGAGCCCTCCCTGTCCATCACCAACTCCTGGAGTCCACCCAAACCCATGGCCATTGAGTCGATGATGGCATCCAGCCATCTCATCCTCTGTCGGCCCCTTCTCCTCCTGCTCTCAATCTTTCCCAGCATTAGAGTCTTTTCCAGTGAATCAGCTCTTCGCATCAGGTGGCCAAAGAATTGGAGTTTCAGCTTCAACATCAGTCCTACCAATGAACACCCAGGACTGATCTCCTTTAGGATGGACTGACTGGATCTCCTTGCAGTCCAAGGAACTCTGAAGAGTCTTCTCCAACACCACAGTTCAAAAGCATCAATTCTTCTGCGCTCAGCTTTCTTTATAGTCCAACTCTCACATGCATACATGACCACTGGAAAAACCATAGCCTTGACTAGATGGACCTTTGTTGGCAAAGTAATGTCTCTGCTTTTTAATATGCTGTCTAAGTTGGTCATAACTTTCCTTCCAAGGAATAAGTGTCTTTTAATTTCATGGCTGCAGTCACCATCTGCAGTGATTTTGGAGCCCAGAAAAATAAAGTCAGCCACTGTTTCCACTGTTTCCCCATCTATCTGCCATGAACTGATGGGAATGGATGCCATGATCTTAGTTTTCTGAATGTTGAGCTTTAAGCCAACTTTTTCCCTCTTCTCTCTCACTTTGATCAAGAGGCTCTTTAGTTCTTCACTTTCTGCCATAAGGGTGGTGTCATCTGCATATCTGAGGTTATTGATATTTCTCCCGGCAATCTTGACTCCAGCTTGTGCTTCCTCCAGCCCAGCGTTTCTCATAATGTACTCTGCATATAAGTTAAATAAGCAGGGTGGCAATATACAGCCATGATGTACTCCTTTTCCTATTTGGAACCAGTCTGTTGTTCCATGTCCAATTCCAACTGTTGCTTCCTGACCTGGATACAGGTTTCTCAATAGGTGTGTCAGGTGGTCTAGTATGCCCATCTCTTTCAGAATTTTCCACAGTTTATTGTGATCCACACAGTCAAAGGCTTTGGCATAGTCAATAAAGCAGAAATAGATGTTTTTCTGGAACTCTCTTGCTTTTTCCATGATCCAGCAGATGTTGGCAATTTGATCTCTGGTTCCTCTGCCTTTTCTAAAACCAGCTTGAACATCTGGAGTTTCACGGTTCACAAATTGCTAAAGCCTGGCTTGGAGAATTTTAAACATTGCTTTACTAGCGTGTGAGATGAGTGCAATTGTGCAGTAGTTTGAGCATTCCTAGGCGTTGCCTTTCTTTGGGATGGGAATGAAAACTGACCTTTTCCAGTCCTGTGGCCACTGCTGAGTTTTTCATATTTGCTGGCATATTGAGTGCAGCACTTTCATAGTGTCATCTTCAGGATTTGAAATAGCTCAACTGGAATTCCATCACCTCCACTAGCTTTGTTCGTCGTGATGCTTCCTAAGGCCCACTTGACTTCACATTCCAGGATGTCTGGCTGTGGGTGAGTGATCATACCATCGTGATCGTCTAGGTCTTGAAGATCTTATTATTGTGTGTCACTTTAAAAATGAATACAGGCCAAAATTCATCTTCTCTAGTCAACGTGACTTCAATTTTTCAATCCTGTTCTCTGAATCATCCAGTAATTTTACATATTATTTCCATATATCTGGCCCCTGATCATAAACACTTTTTCCCCCTTCTACTCAAGCCCTTTGGTTGCAAAGAACAAAGGCCCCATTTTGTGAGAATGTAGGTGAGCTGGGTAGTCAAGCAACTAGGGGGCTGGTCTGCCTTGGTGTGCTTGCATTGCCCCATAGATCTGTCCTGACTGTTAATGTCTGGGTTTGCCTCCCTGCTCTGCTCACTCTTCCCTCGCCTCACCATTTGGCTCCCATTTGTTCATTCATTCAACAAATTACAGAGTTCAACCACAAGCCAGAGATGGTTCTGGCACATACAATTTGAGTTGTTCTGATTCTGACTCAAAAATGATGTCCTCCTTTAACTCCACTTGTCAATTTCTCCACATGTGTTTTAGTCAAATTCCTAAGGGTGAGAAAGTGATTGCCCCAGGTCATGCCAGGCCACTCTTAGACGGCTGGACATTTTGTGGCCAGAATGTTCATCCAAACATGTCTGGTGGAGTGGGTGGAGGCCTCGCAGGGTAGGGCTGTCCAGCTCACTCCACACACCTTCTCAGGTCCTGCCTGTGCATCTGGTCATCTCCCCAACCACAGGGTCGGTCAGTCAGTATGCCTCTACCATTACCTGTGATCTGTTACAAGGGTAACCCAGGCAGTCTTCCTTTACATGGAGTTGGGCTCCTTGTGAACAAAGGACAACAGCCATAAATTCTCTCTTGCTCAAGAGAAGCACAGCTAGTTATCAGGGCATTCCCTGTGGTGGAGAACAGTAGGTCCCATTCCATGAATGTAACATGCTTGGTGTTCTCTTTGAGGCTACAGTTAAAGAGAGAATAGGAACTGGAGGACGATGATAGGTGAGAAATATAAAGTGAGTGTCAGTTTTCAATTCCCATACATGGAAATAAACGGAATTCCAGTCCAGGTAAGAGCCAGACTGTTTTTATTCAACAACTGTCTTCAAATTCTCAGATCACAATTCCAGTTAGTAACAAAATTTGTGAAAGAAATCATAATACATTGTAGCACTAGATGACCCAAGATCCAGGGTTAGGAGGTTAAAATCTAGTCTGTATCCAATATCATTTAGATAGAAAATTTTTCAGGGATGATAACAGAGAATTGATGTCAGTGGTATGCTGTTAGAAACAGCTGGCAACAGAACTGCTGCTTACATGGTTCACTGCTCCATCCCTTTGTATTCTTGCCACCTTTCTTCCAGATGTCTTTTTTCATATAAAGGACTTCTGCAGCACTTTATCATTATTATTATTATTATTATTGTTCATGCTGTGCAGCGTGTGGGATCCCAGTTCCCCAACCAGGGACCTAACCTGTGCCCCCTGCAGTGGAAGTGTGGAGTCTTAACCACTGGACCACCAGGGAAGTCCTCTGCTACGATTCAGTGGCTGGGAGGTCAAAGAGAATCACCTGGCAGCTCAAGGAAACTTGTGTCTGATTATCCTGCTGTGGGAGGGCAGGAGGTGTGAATCCTCAGAACCACCCCCAGAATCCTAGGTGCATCCCAAGAACCAGGCAACGATGGGATCCCTTCTGAAAATGGCCTTGAGACACAGAAGCCAAGAGAAATGTGATGTGTCTCAGGCAGACACAGGCACGGGGAGCCATCTGCTGAAGCCAGCAGACAGGAGGGATTGGACCAGCTTGTGTGGGTGCAACACTCCCGTGCCGCTTGTGCTAGCCAAGGCTCTGGCTTGCGTAGGCTCCTCTGTGGCTCCCAGGTGGCTTTCTCATTTCTAGGTCCACACCACTCCAGCCCTGCCTTCACATCAGCACTGTCCCTCCTTTCCAAATAGTCAGCTGATTCCTCTGTTTAGAAAATGCCTTTGCATACACACACGCACACACACGCACATCTTTCATGGGGTGTGGGTGTTCTGAGCCCAGCTGACTTTCCTAGCATCACCCCCGCCCCCCGTGTCCTTCCAAGCACATCATTCCTCCCTCCCAGTTGTGTTTTTCTGCCTGACATGTCCCTGACACCCCAACACCCACCATCTGCTCGCATCATCATTATCTTTCCCTCCCCTTCCCAAAACCAAAGAGGAAGCTCTCCTCTGTGGTATCATGGCATTTAGGTTAGACTTCTGACTGCAGTTATTTTTTGTTGCGTGTATGTAGGTTTGTTTCCTCTATGGACTGTCAGGGTTTTTCAGGGAAGGACCCTTTGTCACATGTACATCGAACCACCCCACACCTAGTGGAATGCTCATCGCAGCTGCTCAAAAGTGGGTTGTGCGAAGGAAAGATATTCATGGAGACAATTGTCTTTTAAATATTTGATATGCTTTTAGACTAGCTATAGATAACTCTTCATGTATTGACAGGTTTCTCATATTGTCATTAGTTTCCTGACCTGCAAAATAAAAATAACATTAATCTGTGTTGCATAGCAATTAATGTGCAAGAACAAATAAATACTTCAAGTACCAGGAAGATGTCTGGTTGGAAAATTGGCAAAGTGAATCCCAACTCCCTTTTTATGCACTTTGAAGAGAAATGAGAGGTCGCTCTCTTGGACAAAGACTCAAGCTTTGGGTATTTCTCTTTGCCTGGATCTGCTCAGTTATAAAAGTAAGGGATTGAATTATGTGTTTTTTTCTTTTTTAACTCTAAAATTATATTATTGCAATGGTTCTATTTAACAAGCGTTAAATATTAAATAAATGGTTTTTTTGTGCTCGGATTCACGATAAACACTACATTAAAAGACCCCACTTTCACTGATGCTCTGAAGCATATTCTGAAATTCATTTGACTTCTAGTAATGGATCTGCAAACACATTTAAGTGATCACTTCATGATGGCTCTGTTTCTTTAAGAGACCTCGGCTGTTAAGTTGGAAGATTACTGAACCATATGAGGGTCAATAAAAGAATAAAGTCACTGGTGAGTGATTTGAGTACAAGGAACTTGACCTCAGTTCAGTATCTGTGCCTCCATATGCTGCTCACAGTCAGAGGAGGAGAGTGTGTTCCTCGGGTGCTCGGCCTCCCAGGATGGCTTCAGGAAAACTAATCAAGCTGCTGGTGTTTGAGTTGCTTGAGTTTACTGCTTTCTGTGTCCCCACGTTGGTAATAATGGAACAGTTTGCTGTTGCCTATTACACCACGAGGCGTCCACCTGACAAAACACGTTATTGGCTGATTGTTTCCTGTTCAATTGCCTATGTAGCTTCAGTGACTCTCTTGATTTGGGTTCCTGTGAAAGTTCTCTTGTACAAGAAACGTCATCTTTACCAAAAAATCAAAGGATGGTGAGTAAAAAGAATTCTTTCACAGGGACCCCCTGGGATGCTTTCAAAGAGATTGTCTCATGTTCTCTGGGCAAGGATGCTAGCGTAACACACAGGTGTGTAATGTGAGATTAAGGAGAAGCAATAACCACTATTTCAATCAACATATTCATAGTTGTATGAAGTATGGAAGTATCTTCCATATTTAAAAAATTTTTTTTGTTGTGGAATATTTTTTTAAGTCTTTAATGAATTTTTTATAATATTGCTTCTGTTTTATGTTTTGATTTTTTGGCCATGAGATATGGGATCTTAGCTCCCTGACCAGGGATTGAACCCACACCCCCTGCATTTGAAGGCAAAGTCTTAACCATTGGACCACCAGGGAAGTCTCCTTCCATACTTTTTTTTAAGAGTCATTTTTTTACTAACTGATAATTGCAATTTACATGTATTCCTAAGACTCTGATACTCTGAGTAGTGATTGTTTTTGTACTAATTCCTCTGTACACTAAAGTGCACAAAGTTATCATAGTTAATTTAGAGAAATCATAATCATAAGATTCTAATATAGAATTTTTCTGTTGCATAAAGCTGAAAGTAATGTCTAAATGTTTTCATTGCAATGTTTTGTAACTCTAAGGCATCCTTTGATCATTAACCAACTAAAATTTTTAAGCAAACTGGTTCCTTTATTTAGATTTAAAAAATAATAATACTTTGTTGATAAATGCTGTTACCTTGGTGGTGAGAAGGGTAAGTATTCAAATAATAATACAGAAATATTTTAAATAAATCATGGCTTAATAAGGATTGAACTCATAGTTTAATGACTATATTGATCCATGTAAAGGTATTGAGAACAAATAATCTCTGGTCCTAATGTATTTTTCCTTTTAAATTTTCATACCTGGTTCTTGTCATCTGAGATACATAGAATACATTTGAAAATCAAGGAGCTGGAAATTTTAATTCAAGCAAGGCAGAAATGTAAAAATAATAGATACAGCTATATAGCTGTATAGTGAGAAACACTGTAGGGAGGATGTGGCCAGGGAGGGTGGGGCCCAAGATCTGCTCTTTAGCAGATCCTGATACTTGATATCACCTCTGAACCCACTAGGAGACTTTCAGTTCCTGGAGGGCAGATGTCCTGAGTGGTTTCTGAGAATAAATCATATGGTTGGCATTGCTTTCATCAATGGGGTTTAGGTGTTTTCCAACCCTTGACCCAAATCCTCAAGATCAACTAAGCTGAGCTGGGCCCTCCACCCTTCATACCTGCTAGGAGTTCCTTCAACTGTTCAAGACTCCTGACCAGGCTGGGAAGTGTTTGAGGGGATAGGGAGGGTCTAAATGACAACAGGATTAAACCAGTAGGAAGCTGGCCACACCAGCCCAGAAAGGTGCTCTCTGATCTTTTTCTGCACTGGCTTAATCTCTAGGACCTTTTAGGTCTGAATATCATTCAGGCAGCAAACTTTCCCATACTGCTTATTATTATTATGTAGGAGCTAAGATCCCACATGCCTCATGGTCAAAAAGCCAAAACATAAAACAGAAGCAATATGGTAACAGAGTCAATAAAGACATTGAAAATTGTCCACCTAAAAAACTTGAAAAAATATTTTTAAATAATGTATTTAAAATATATTATTATTAAGCTATAATTGCTTCTTTACTGATTACTTATTATGTACTATAAAATGAATTTATCAGTTTCATTTCATTGCATGTCACCTGGTGAAATATGTCTTTATTTGAGTTTATTATTCCCAAGAGGAAACTGAAGATTAGAGAGGTTAAGAAACTTACACGGTCAGCTGCCAAGTGATTGTAAGGACTGTACTTTGGACCCAGGTCCATCTGATTCTATGGTTGGTCCTTCTAACCACTACCCTAAACTGCTTCTTTGAAGGGTGAGGTCCCAATCTCTGGGGGAAATTGAAAGCAAAGAAGAGAGCAGTCTTTCTACTCCTTAGTGTCTTTTATGTTTTTGTTTGTACATCTGGTGCAGCTACTTCCCTTGTGCTAAGTTGTCTTGGGCTGTCACAATAATTACATCTTTCAGTGATTCCTTTTGGAAAATACTCTTCCAGTCTTTTATTTCTGTTTGTGGGTGTGGTTGGTGGTGAGTATTCTAAATAGTTTTAGGTGGATGGCATGTTATCTATGATTTCAGTGAAACTATTCCCTCCATGACCTCTTTTATGAGCCATTGTTATCACTTACTGGCCTAGAAAAGAAGAAATTGTTACTGAGTACTATTCTAGAAGCCTTACACATTCCATACTGTTAGACTTTATGACAACCCAGTGAAGTATGCACTAAGTCTTGTATAGATGAAGAAATGGAAACTTGAAGAAATGATTAACTTTGGCTAGTGATAAAGTTTGTAACTGGTGGAGCTGGAATTTGTGAGCCCAGAGTGGTCTGACTCTGTGCTGTTTCTTCCACCTTATGCAACTTTTAAAATATTCTTTCTAACTTTGAATGCTAAGTATGCAAAAAAATGCAAATTTTCTAGTGTCATTAGGATACATCTTCCCTAAAGATATATATTTGGATATTATATGTGATTCCCAAAAATGTGTATAGAATATTTGAATATATGTGGTAACATAGTGTGTGTCATATAACTTGATTTCTAGAGGAAGATGATGCAAAAATAATTGCAATTACAGAAAATAGGAATGGAAAGTATGAATTATTTTTGAAGAATACTTAAATAGTTGTTTATGTGAGAGTTCATAGATTCTTGGCTTTCACAGCTACATTATTGATGGGCCTATTTGAGAATCTCTCTGTACCACCAGTGCCATGGGTCCTATGTAGCTGGTATTCAGGAGAGAGTGAGTCATCCAGCTAGTGAATTCCTGACATTGTGGCAGAGGGATGCAGACCTGAATTGAAATTCCAACATCGGCCCTGATTGTGAGATCATCTTTTAAATTCTTTAAGTTTTACTTTTCTTATGAGCAAGATGGGGACAACCTAGTTTTTTTATTGGGTTGTTTTAAGAAACTGAGTAAGATTATGCATGAAACCTTTCTAGCACATAGTAAGGACCCAGTGAATGTTAGTGTTGTTATCTCAGGCTGAATTTAGTATCTGTGTTGAAAACATGATCTGGTTTAATTCTCAGAATGACTCTCAGAAGTGATGATAAAACCAAAGAAAATTCTAGAAGTGATACTCTGTGTATCCAGAGAATCTTCTAGGTTTCTTTTATCCTTTGAGAGTAGTGAAGGTCAATAGTGTGAAATGATGAATATCTTATATTTTGTGATTCTCTTCTGTACATAGCGTGATTCTGTTTATTCTTTAGAATTGAAGAATGGTGGCTCAGATGGTAAAGAATCTGCCTGCAATGCAGAAGACCTGGGTTCAATCTCTGGGTCAGGAAGATCTCCTGGAGAAGGGAATGACTACCCACTCCAGTATTCTTGCCTGGAGAATTCCATGGACCGAAGAGCCTGGGGTGTTAAAGTCCATGGGGTTGCAAAGAGTTGGACATGACTGAGTGACTAACACTTTCACTTTTCATGGTTGATTTATAATATTGTGTTGATTTCTGCTGTACAGCAAAGTGATTCAATTATACATATATATTTTTAAATTATTTTCCATTATGGTTTGTTTCAGGATATATATTTTATTTAATTTGACTCTGCCAGGTCTTAGTTCTGGCATGTGAAATCTTCAATTATTGCAGCCTGCAGGATCTAGTTTCCTGTCCAGAGATCCAACTTGGGCCCCATGCACTGAGAGTGTGGAGTCTTAGCCACTGGAAAACTAGGGAAGTCTCTATCTCAGGATATTGAATATAGTTCCTTGTGGTATACAGTAGGACCTTGTTGTTTATCCATACTATATTTAATAGTTTGCAGCTGCTAATGCCACATTCCCAATCCAGTCCTCCCCCAATCCTCTCCCTCTTGGCAGCCACCAGACTGTTCTCTACTAGAGTGTGATTTTACGTTTCATTTTCTCATTTGACCTGCACTCAGTGTCTTAAAGTTGAGGGAATGGATATAATTGTCATTTTATAAGGGAGGAAACAAGGTCAGAAAGTTTAGGACACACTCTAAACCAACAGAAGTCTGAACTTTAATCTCGTGTTCTTTGTGTTACTCTAATTAAACACTTCCTCATTCTTTTGGAATGACTATTCTTTTTAGGGATGCCTGTCATAATTTATAATAAACTAGGGACATGGTTTGAGGAAAAGAAGAAAAACTATTTATATACACACCAAATTTTATGTCCCAGTAAATAAGAGGAAACTTTGCCTAGGATATCGGGGAATGGGTGAAACCACTGAGCTGCAGACTAACCTGAAACTGAAGTAGATTTCCCCGGAGAGGGTACCTTGGGGAAGGATAATCCTAGAAGACTTCTGGGGATTCCAAGACTGGATTGGGGTGATATTTTAGGAATTCTATCGAGTCTTTCAGAGTATGATTCCTTTAGTCAGCCATTCCCAACCTTTGTGGCACCAGGGACTGCTTTCATGGAAGACAATTTTTCCATGGACCAGAATGGTAGGGGTATGGTTTTGTGATGACTCAAGCACATTACATTTATTGTGCACTTTATTTCTATTATTATTACATCAGCTCCACCTCATATCATCAGACATTAGATCCTGGAGGTTGGGGGCCCCTGCCTCAGACCATGACATGTTGGCCATCCTGGGCGGTGCCAAGTTGGAAAGACTCCAATTGGAACATTTTCTTTTGTTGACATCCTTAACTTACACTGTAAGATTTGCTGTTGATTTGTTTCTGGTGGTGGTTAAAGTCATAGCAGTAATAGTTCTAGTTGTCACATAGTAAAATAAGAGTAATTATTGATTCAACCATTACTATGTACCAAGAAGAGTTGTAAACACACTGCCTGTGTTATTTTAGTTAATTCTCTAACTTTTATGCAGAAGAACATTTACAATGTTCATTTTATGAGTGAGGAAATTGGGACACAGAGGTTAAAAGGCCACCTGGCCAGTGAGTTGGAAGTCAGGACTGACCCCATTTGTCTCAAGTCTGAGCACCTTAACAGTGCACAGCAACACACACAAGTGTCCAGCTCACCCAAGGAGGAAGAGCTCACTCTTTCCAGCACCTCTGAGAAGGTCATGGGTGAATTGCCAGGAGATAACCAGTGGTGCCTAACAGTTACTTCTTCCCAGAGAGCCCTCTTTCTCTCAGTTTGTCTGTCATCTTCAGAAAACCTCAAGACTGATCATTTTCTTGTCCTTGACCACAGACTTTTTTAAAATACGAATTTATTTATTTTAATTGAAGGCTAATTACTTTGACCACAGGCTTTCTCTGCTTGTCCCACCTCCTCCAGTCAGTCAGCAGGAGTGAATTCACTTTTGCTTTTCTCTCCTATATATGCACTCAGTCACCAGATTGCATGAGTTCTTCCTCTTTCATCTCTATCAACTCAGCATCTTGTTCTCATGACTGTTTTCCTCACCCCAGTCAAGGCACTGATTTCCAGGGCCACTGTGCACTTGAGTCTCTGGCATCGCTCACCAACTTTTGATCTATTTACGTCCGGTGTCAGATCCCTTGTTCTGGTCACTTTTGCTCAAGGAGGCACGGAAAGCATTTTATGAAACTCCTGGGGCTCTGAAGACCTTCACCAACAGCTGTCCTTGCCTTTTGCCTCTCTGTCCCTCTCGTCCCCTCCATGTCCTTGTTGACAGAGTAATAGCCTTCTTGAAAAATGTTGCCTGCATTTAGTTCCACCTCTAAAACTCTACTCGTCCCCTTGCTTTTAGAATTCAGTGTTGGAATCATCTGAAAGCTGAAGACACCTTAGTGTCCATCTATAACACTATTTCTCATAATACAGACTGTCTGCCTCTGATTTTAAAGGAGCTTCATGACTTTTTGTGTCTTTTATTTTGAGAATGTGTTGTATTGTGCTCACTCGCTCAGTTATGTCCAACTCTTTGGGCCCCATAGACTGTATCCCACCAGGCTCCACTGCCCATGGAATTTTCCAGGCAAGAATACTAGAGTAGGTTGCCATTTCCTTCTCCAGAGGATCTTTCTGACCCAAGGATTGAATCCACATCTCTTGCATCTCCTGCATTGGCAGGCGGATTGTTTACCACTAGTGGCACCTGGAAAGTAATTATGAGAATAGTCTTCCTAATTTTCTTGTATTGAAACACACTCTGCCATGTGTAGCTTCCTTCCCGTCTTCTTTGTAGATGTCACATCCTATGCCCTGCCTTAGATGCCAATGAATTTGGCCATGGCTGAGAGCCCTACCCATTGCTCCCTGATTTTCCCTTTTTATTGCTTTTCTTTTTTATGTTTCAAGCATTTTAATTTGGAGGTTGCATATTTTAATTTGCATAGAAAAGTTCGGCTTCTGGAAATACCCTGTCCCGTGGTTTGGACTCCATGCTGCAACCACAGGGAGCCCATATTCAATCCCTGGTTGGGGAACTAACATCCCAGATGCTTCATGGTGGGGCTAAAAGATTTTTTAAAAAGAAGAAGAAAAAGAAAATTTTGGCTTCAATCAATCAGTCAGCCAATTTTCAGTGATTCAACACCCACCAATTTCAGAGTACTGTCCTTGTTATGAAATTTTGCTGGCATGGCTACCAGCAATTAATTAGCCACATGTAATGGTTACTCTCAGTAGCTTGACATTTTTTTCTTCCTTTTTTAAAAAAAAATTATTGGAATATAGTTGATTTACAGTGTTCTGCTATTTTCAGGTGTACAGCAAAGTGATTCAACTATATGAATACATATGAATCCTTTTATTGCTTTTCAAGCTCTCCCGTCAGCTCTCACAAACTATCTCTTGTGTGATGACAACTCTCCACATTGTATCTCTAAGGGTGACTTCCTGTCTGAGCTCACTGTGTCTATACTGAAGCTTTTCAAATATTTGAAGATGGGCTCATCACAGCCATTTCTGCCACATCCCATTAGTCTGCTAAGAAGTTTTCTCCAGTGTCCAAGTCCCATCAGTTATTCTCTGTGGCCTGTGATTTCTGAACCTTTTACTCTTCGTAATGTCTCCTTGGGATGCTAGCTGACTTGTTAATGTCTGAGTGTACTCTCCATGATACCGAATATCTTCAATTTATTACAGAGCACAGTAATGCAAAGCGCAGCAGAACAAGGTCTGCCTGTATGTTGGTTTTAGCCAGCAGTTCTCAGGTTTAAGGCTTTGACAACCAACCAGTGTGTGTGTGGACACTCTGTCTCTGGACCTATCAGGGTGAGGGCTCCAGCCTCTAGGCCACGGGCAGCAGGCCTGCTCTTTGCACCTGAGGAGAGAACCCCTGGGCCCATGGTAGCAGTGGCAGCTTCCCTGGCCTCTGTGGCATCATCAGAGTCATTCTTCCCCTTTCTTAATGATGGCACATCTTTGCAGCCAAATGGCTCTGTATTGGGCTTACCAGATGGCTCAGTGGTAAAGAATCCACCTCCCAGTGCAGGAGATATGGATTCAATCCTAGGGTTGGTAAGATCCCCTAGAGAAGGAAATGGCAGCCCACTCCAGTATTCTTGCATGGGAAATCTCATGGTCAGAGGAGCCTGGTGGGCTACAGTCATTGGGGTCACAAGGAACTGGATAGGGCTGAGCATGCACACATTGCATGGTACAGCTCTGTATTAGCCTGTTTCCTGCCTGTTGTATCCTGGAAGTCTCATAGCCTTTCTTCATTTTGTCCTGTGTCTGTCATCCTTCAGTGCAAGCTGTTAGTGTTTCTGCTGAGATTGTTGATTGAATTCACAAGCCACACCCTTAGTGTTTTCTCCAGAATGTGCTCTCTCATCTTTTCTGCATCTTTTGCAGTATGGATATGAGTGTGTCAAAGAAAATAAGATAATATGTTCTTAGCTAGGTGTATATATTGCCTGTGTGCTCAGCTGCTTAGTCGTGTCTGACTCTTTGTGGCCCCATGGCCTATAGCCTGCCAGGCTCCTCTGTCCATGGAATTTTCCAGAAAAGAATACTGGAGTGGGTTGCTGTTTCCTGCTCTGAGGTATGTAAGTTACTAAATCAAAAATTTAAAAGAATGTGTATAACTGTCTTTCTCATTACTTTGTTGTATAAGTCTATGTATTTTATGCACTTAAAAAATCTATTCTGAGAAGGGTCCATAGGATTTACCAGATTCCCAGAAAGTTTATTGTATACAAATGGTTTGGAAATATTGTTCTAAATGCTAGAGATAATGTAACGAACAACTTAGATAAGGTACCTTGTCCCATGGGACTTACCTTGGATATAGGCAAACAGGAGTCAGACATGAAAGATGATCTAGACTAGATGATCATCTAGTCTATGATCTAGACTAGGTCTATCATCCAGAGACTCCCTGTCAAAAGAGTCAATGTTAATCTGGAAGGTGGGGCAAGGTTGGTATGATCACAGAATAACAAGATGTTATTAGTATGTTATTAGATGTTATTAGTATGGTGGGGTTACGTGGATGTTGGGGAAGGGGCAGATCATTCTAAGAAAAGAGAGTAAAAGAAATAAGAGAAACCACATCACGGAGAACGTGTAGACAATGGTGCTAGGTTTCAATTTTAATTATCCACTGGAGATTTTTAGAAAATTTATTAAATTCACAAATAAGTATATTTTGTGGTAAAATACACCTGTCATAAAACTTACCATCTTAATGATTTTTAAGTGCAGAGCTCATGGGCATTAAGAGCAGAGCTCATTGGTGTGCTATCATCCATCCACAGAAACTTCTTCATCTGGAAAAACTGAAGCACTATAGCCATTAAACATTAACTCCCCATTCCCCACTCCTCCCAGCTATGATGATTTTGAGCTGAGTAGTAAGATGTGGTTCACATTTGCAAAATTAGACGTTTGCTTTATGGGAAAAAATATTGCTTGGCAAGAATAGAAACACTAACAGGAAACTGGTTATGAAGCACTGCAGATAAGAGATGATAGTGAGTAAGCTACTGTGTTAGCGGACGATGATTTGAAATACACTTTGGCAGTAAATCATGCAGGATTGAATGATGACTGGAATGAGTATGGGTTCTTTTTCAGGCCTGTTAAGCCTGAGTTGTCTATTAGACATCCAATGGAGGTACCAAATAGATAGGTGGGTGTCCAACTCCAGATCTTAGGACAGAGGCCATTGTAATATTCTAGAATCTATTTGCAAGTCCTGGGCGAGCGGGTGGTGTTTAAATGATGGGATTGGCCGAGATAATCAAGGGAAATAACACAGATAAAGAAGAGGTGCCAGAATAATTCCTGAGGTACTATTAGAGGTGAAGTTGCGAAGAGGACTCTGTGATGCCCTTGCCAGCCTCAGAGAGCTGAGTGCTTCAGGAATCTCCATCTGGGCTCAGAGAAAGAGGCAAAGCTACCAATTTTAAAATTTCATCATACCTCTGGTTTCAGCAGGTTGTTCTGGGTCTGGCTATGAGAGTTGGGCTATCTCACCCCTATCTTATGTCTATACCTAGAAAATCTAGGATGGGGCTGGAGTAGAGGGACATAGCAGGCAGAAATTCTTAGTCTTCTGAAAGACTCCAACACTGTGTGCTTAAACACACACTATCCTATAAATGTAATTGGTATAATGTATATTTAACTAAGGAGAGAAGAGGTAAATAGGTCACTGTAGAAAAATTTGAGTGTATTTTACAATATCTTCCTGAAAATTGATAATGCTAAATAAATGTGTTAATTCTCTCTGTCATAAAATATGCTTATGTTATATCTCAATAACTATTTGATTGCTTGATCGTGCAAGGCTTAAAAAGTGAAAGTGTCAGTCATTCAGTTGTGTCCAACTCTTTGTGACCACATGATCTGTCCATGGAATTCTCTAGGCAAGGCTTAACAGGTGGTCCAAAAACAAATATGAAAAAAACTGTGATTTTGATATATTGATATATTATATACATATATGTAAATTTTTACCCCCTCAGATAAGAAAAATCCAGATGTTTTCACTTTGTCACCTTTAACTAAAGGTATATGGTTTCTAGTTTATGTTTTGAAAGACCAGTTTTGCAGCATGGGTTGTAGTATCCCTAGAGAGAGTCATGCTGTTCTTTTTTATTCAACTGGTCACCAGAGCCTGATGTGTTGGGCAGGATTCTAATGAATGAATTATGAAAATACTGCACGTCATTTGTCTTGCACTGTGATGCTTTCAGCCGTCGATGGTTTGTTAATTATTTGGAAACCTTTCACCCTCTTATTCTAGAAAAACATCCTGGCTTTTTGCGTGTTCCCCTTTGCCATACTCAAACATTTGGGAAATGGAAATAGGGAAGCAGTGGCTTCTTAGAAAAACTATAAAGGAGTGCAGGAACTGCACAATTGGCAAAATGTAACAGGAACTGTTGATTTGTACATTATTGCTGTTGCTTATTTTTTCTCCTTTGCTAGGAGACCTGTTATGATGATGTGTGTAGTACTCACCACGCTTCCCAGCTTCAGCTTTTCTATAGCAGTGACTGAGGTATGGAATTTTGATTTCTTCTCCGGCCTGTAAGATTTTGAGATTTTAGAATGTCCCCCTGTTCTTAAAATTTCACAGAATGGTATGCCCAACAAGTTTCTTAAAGTTGATTTTCTCCAGTCTTAGATCATTGTTATCTCTGTGATTGTGGAGGAAGGTCTAGCAGCCAATTTTTAAAAATCTACTGTGTTTGTGTAGGGGGGTGGGGAAAAAGGAACGTCACTTGAAAATAATAAAAAAGCAAGGAATTTGAGAGAAGATCCACATTTTGTCTCTTCTAACCTGATGTTTTTCAGGAGTGTTCTTGGTTCTAAAGAGAATAGAACAGTATCTCAGGGAACAACCACTCACATGATAAGACCTTTGATAAGATATCTGTTGCCAAGTAATTTGCATGTGATGTTTATTTGAAAATAAATTTGAATTTGTGTTTCAACCAAAGGCAGCTCCCAAGGGACTCTGATGGATGGGTGTCTGCAGGACAGGAATATTATAGGTACAACTTTCAGGCTGTGAGAACTCATTACCCAGATGGTTCAAAGCAGAATGCCCTGCTAATCTTATTATTTGTAAGGTGCTTGAAAGATGTAATTTTTAAATTTATTAATAAAATTTTCATTTACATGTTGAGTAGATAGTCACTAAGTGCATACTACATGAAATTAGATCCTGAGGATAGAGCACTCAGAAAATTTGACAGTCTCTGGCCTTCAGAGAGCTTCTCTGGTGGCTCAGCTGTAAAGAATCTGCCTGCAATGCAGGAGCCTCAGGAGATGTGGGTTCGATCTGTGAGTCAGGTAGATCCCCTGGAGAAGGGAATGGCAACCCACTCCAGTATTCTTGCCTGGAGAATTCCATGGACAGAGGAGCCTGATGGGCTACAGTCCATGGGGGCACAAGGAGTTGGACACGACTGAAGCAACAGCACTCACACACAGCCTTCAGTAATTTTTTAACTGATGGTAGAGAGCAAAAAAATAGGCAGTAAGAGTAGGTCTGCTTAGTGCTATGAGAGAAATGTATACCGGGTAACGGATGACATCATTAGAAATTACATGACTTTGGAATGTGTTCTAGATGCAGCATTAGGACAATATATGAACACAGAATAACCTCAGAAGGCTACAGAGATGGACTTTGCATCAAACTGCAACACATGAATATTTTAATCTTGATTTGTCATTTTCTCTTCCTTCCCCATCAGTGACCTTGTAAAGCACTTGGGAGGTTCCTACGAACTTCAAAAATTCAGGATATGACCTTTCAAGGAACACTACTATCACAGTGATGCACTATCTATGGTTTGCCCTTTTGAGCCGACTTTCTCATTATGTTTCATCCACTGTTGCATATTTTTCTTTACTTTTTTCTTATTTTTCACTGAGGTGTAACACACAAACAGAAAAGTTCACACAACATAGACAATATTTCTGGAATACTACAAAGGAAGCCCCTGTGGAAACATTACTCAGTTCAAAAAATAAAACTTCGCCAGCTCCCTAAAGGCCATCTCTGTTGGCTACCTTTCCTTCTATCCCAAAGGTCACTTCTTACTTCTAATATCACAGTTTAGTTTATCTGTTTTTGAAAGCTTTATAAAAGGAAATTAAATTGTTATCTATCTATCTATGATCTTTCTGTCTGTGTATCTTTTATTCAAAATATGGGCTATTCTTGTTTTTCTGTTTAGATGTAGTTCATTCATTTTCACTTTTTATTCCTGTACAGTATTTCATTTTACAAATATATCACACTCTATCAGTTCTCCTCTATGTTATTTTATTTTTTGGCCATGCCACCTGGCTGGTGGGATCTCTATTCCCTGCCCAGGGACTGAACCCAGACTGTAGCAGCGAAAGTCTGGTATCCCAACCATTTGGCTACCAGGGAACTCCCATCAATTATACTCTTGATGGTCATTTCAGTTTCCAGTTTTTGCTGCTGTGAACATCCTTAAATATGTCTCTTGGTGCCATATATAAGCATTTGGGTTGGTTAAATGTGCAGGAGTAGAATTGATGTATCACAAGATGTTCAAGTACTCAGTTATAACTAACAGTGTCAGTTTTTCAAAGAGATTATATTAATTTAGACTTCCACCAGCGGAGAATGAGCAGTCTTTGTGTTCCCCATCCTCGGTAGCACTTGCATTGTCAGCCTTTTTATTTTAACCATTCTGGCAAGAATATTCTTGAATTTCATTATAGTTTTCAATTTCGTTTCCCCAATAATTAATGAGATTGAGCGTATTTTTCATTCCATTTTTTCCCTAATGTGTTGCTTATCTTTTAAAAATTGATTTGGAGGAATTATTTATATATATTTTGATTTCAGGCTCTTTGTTGATTTTATGTATTGCAAACATCTTCTCATTCTGTGACTTCATGCTCTTAAGTGTATATTTTGATGGAGAGAAGCTTTTAGTTTTAAAACAGTCCACTGCGTCACTTTATTTGCTGTGTTTTCTTCTGGTTATTTGTTTGATTTGTCATGTTGTGAATCTGAACCTTGATGTCCTCAAGATAGTCTCCTATATAACATTTTGAAATTCTCTTTGAACTTCACAGTCTACCCATAACTAATTTTTGTGTGTGTTGTGCAGTAAGGGATTGTCTTTTTTTTTCCTCAATAATATCTAATAGACTGAGCACCATTTATTAAAATGTCTGTTCTTGTCACATTACTCTGTAGTTAATAAATCAGATGCATGTGTTCATAGTCTATTCTGAGCTTTCTGTTCTGTTCCATGGCCTGCTTTTCTATTCCTGTGCCAACACTACAATACCTTAATTCTTACATGTTTATATTAGCTCTTTGTATCCAGAAGAGTAAACCTTCCTGTTTTCCCTTTCTTCTAGAATGTCTTGCTCTTTGGATTTTTTTTTCCACTTTTTAAAATGGAAAGATAATTGTTTTACAGAATTTTGTTGTTTTCTGCCAAATATCAACATGAATCAGCCATTACATATGTCCCTTCCCTCTTGAACCTCCTTCCCATCTTCCTCCCCATCCCACCCTTCTAGGATTTTACAGAGTCCCTGTTTGAGTTCCTTGAGTCATACAGCAATCCCATTGTCTATCTATTTTACGTATGGTAAAGTAAGTTTCCATGTTATTCTCTCCATACATCTCACCCTCTCCTTCTTCCTGTCCCCACCATTTCCATAAGTCTGTTCTCTGTTTCTCCTTTGCTGCCTTGAAAATAAATTCATCAGTACCATCTTTCTAGATTCTATATATATATGTTAGTATACAATATTTATTTTTCTATTTCTGATTTACTTCACTCTGTATAATAGGCAGTAGGTTCATCCACCTCATTAGAACTGACTCAAAAGCATTCCTTTTTATGGCTGAGTAATATTCCTTTGTATATATGTACCACAGCTTCTTTATCCATTCATGTGTCGATGGACATCTAGGTTGCTTCCATGTTCTAGCTTTTGTCAATAGTGCTGCAGTGAACATTGGGGTACAGGTATCTTTTTCAATTTTGGTTTCCTTAGGTTATATGCTTAGGAGTGGGATTGCTGGGTCATATGGTGGTTTTATTCCTAGTTGTTTAAGGAATCTCCATATTCATTTTAGAATCAGCTTGTCATTTTCCACGGAAAAGTTGGAATTTTATTGAGGTTGTAACAAATGGTATCATTTTTAAAAATATTATTTTATAACTCTTCTGTTTTTAGTATGAGGAAATAGTTTATCCTTTTGGGAGAGATTTTATCCATTTACAATCATATAGTCTGTGAATAATGATATTTTGCTTCTCTTTTTTCCTAATACTTAAACACTGTTTCTTTTTCTTGCTTCATTATACTGGCTAGGACTTCAGTACAGTGTTGAATAGAAATGGTAATGGTGTAACTTTTGGTTTATTCTTGTCCTCAGAGGTATTGAAAACTCTGAACGTACTGCAGTTAACTTAATATTTGCCATAGGTTTTTTGTGGATACCTTAAGCTGATGAAGCAAGTGCTCCAAAGCCGAGCTGGGTTTACCCAGCTCTCTCTTCTTAGAAGACCCTACACTCTAATATTTGTCTCTCTACCTCTTTGAGCTAGGACTCTCAGAGGCTCTGTTTAACTGTTGGGTTGGGAGAGAGTCCTCATTCCACTATTCCAGGAGCCTACTGTTAAATTTTAATGCACATTTACTGAACTCTGTCTTTAACTGATAGAGTTCTGTCTTTCATTGACATGGATCCTAATGACATCTTTAGAAATGGTTCAAAACTTTGTGGGATTGAACACCTAAAAAGCTGAAAACCATGCTTTTAATCTTTTAGCAAATATATGTATAATTAATTTAGCACTTCTTTCAGACGCCTCAAAGAATTGTGAACAAAGAAAGTGCAAAAATTTAATGTTTCTTAATGGTCTTCTGAAAACAGGTTCAAAAGAATATTAATGGTTCCACTGATATCTTACCGGATATGTTACCTGACCTGCCAGTCTCCCTAGTTCTGACTTGCTTGCTTGTGGTTGATATTATTGAAAAACTCAGGATATATCCTCTTAGAGGGAGGCAAAAGAGTAAGTATTCTTTTAAATACAAATATTTTTTAAAAGTTTGACGTATAATTTAACTTTCTCCCATTCTTTTATCTGTTGACATGTTTCATGATATTTTTTAAGAACTAACATTATAGTTAGAAGATTACAAATGAAGATGTCTAAATACCATTATTTTAAAACCTACTTTGATAGCTATATATAGTTCTTTTCATTTCTTTTTTTTATTTTGATAGTACTGATAAATGAATAAACTTACTAAATAGTAACTACTAAATCTTCAATGTTTACTCTAACAAGAAAATTACCTGTGTAAATTATTATACATTTGTATTTTAGGAACTCTCTCAAAACTTTAAATTTAGTTGAATAAATAAGGAGTTTAGCCTAGACATGACTGAGTGACTAGCACACTTTTTAGTCTAGATACTTTGGGAATTAAGATGACTACTGCCGATATTTCTTGGAGATTTGTGTGTTTTTTTAAATTTAGTTGCTTTATAATTGTGAATTGTCAAATGCTGAAGGTTACCAAGATATGTCACATTTTCCCAAAGGGAACAGTTGAAACTAAAATCGATTGGCCTTTGTAAAACAGTATTTTGTTAACTGAATATTTTGTTTGGTCGGTCATAAGTTCCCTCCACTGTAGTTTTATGTGATGGTATCTGTGTTCGATGTACAATATTTGCATGGTGTGGTTTTTGGATGGCAGAGATTCTGCATTTGAAATGGGTAAGTTTTGTTTGTCACTCCCTGACTGATGGGGTGGATGGGGGTAACTTGAGTGAGTCATAGGAGAATGCTTTGGGTGATGACTACAACCAGGAAGGAAAACACTAGACAGTCCTTTCTTATGACCGAGGGCTGAGCCACCACCCCTCTAGTCACTCTTGCTCCTCAGTTTGAAAAACAGAACTGAACTGGAGCTCATGAAATCTGAGACTCTGAGCTTCATATTTTACACTTGGTCCTTTGGTGGAGGATGAGAGGCTGTTATGTTTAAAATAACAGGTGATAAGGCAGAGAAGATGACAGTGGCAGCCAATCAGTCTGTGGAGGAAGAGGTACTCCCAAGGTACACCTCCCTTCCAGAACTGAGTGTTTTGTCTTAAACTGAGGGGGTTTGAGAATTGTCAAACCCTTGGCTACGCTTCTAGACTCCTTAATGACACAAGCCTATTTTGAAATTGGACTGTTTCTAATGAGTCTGTATTTTCCATGTGAATGTGAACTTTCTAAGTTTTTAGTTAGAAAATTCTTTTTTTAAACTATTCTTTTTTTAAATGCACATGTATATTTTTGAGCATAAGTTATTGGCACTTTATATTTTAAGTGATGAATTGGTCTTTTAAAGGGAAATTTTCCTTGTATTCAGAAACAATGCTGAAAAAAGAATCAAAATAAGAGAACCCCAAGGAAGAAGTCAGTCCTGGGGAGAAGACTCGAACATCTCTTCCAATTGCTGCTTCTTAGTTGAAGAGCCTCTTTCTTGAGCTCTTCTCTGCTCAAACTTAGGAGGGTTAATATCTAGTTAAGTAGCTCCATTCTTTAATAAAGTCATACTTAAAAAACTATCATTCTTTCAAAATACTTTCATAAATATTAATTATGTGTATACTTAATTTTTGTGTAAGATTTGAACTCAAATAGTCTCCTATACTCATTTTAACAGGCTACTAATAAAATCAATTGTATGAATTTTGAATCGAGGGGGTATTCTCATTTATCCTCTGGAATATTAATATGCAAATTCATAAACATAAATTATAAAACATCCGTCTGAACATAAGCATAAATATGGTTTCACTGCATATGATACCTTAGTATTGAAGTGGTAGGATAGGGATGTGGGACAGAGTTCAGACTAATTTGACTTCCTTTAGGAAGTGTTGGCAAAGAAAATATATTCTGTTATTTGCTCTGTCCAGATAGTTTGAAATGCATACACACTAGTTGTTGCAGTTTTCACCTTGTGCTAGATGAAACTAAGGTATTCTACAATGCTTGGACTTAATGGATACTCTTGCACTAGCCTAATTATCTTTGGTTGTTGTTGTTGCATCAGTATATTTATTTATTGAAGTATAGGTGACCTCCAATGTTGTGTTAATTTCTGCTGTACAGCAAAGTGATTCAGTTGTACATATATAAACATTCTTTTTTATATATTCTTTTCCATTATGGTTTATCACAGGACATTGAACATAGCTCCTTGTGCTGTACGGTAGGACATTGGTGTTAACCATTCCATATATACTAGTTTGCATCTGCGAACCCCACACTCCCACTCTATCCCTTCCCACCTCCCTGTCTTAACTATTTAATTCCAAGCCACCAAAATTTGATCTTCATTTAGCTTTCCTTTTTCTAAATTTAAAAAATAATAAAAGCTCTATATTTGACATATGGTTAAACCAGTCTTCACTGGCCCAAGGGATCCTTTCTGCTAACTTCCTATTTCCAGTTGAAATGCCAGAGTATCAAGTGATTACCACATTAGTATGTCTAAGTGAGTCATTTCCCAGAGACTGGGGCTCAGTTGGGAATATTTTCTGGAGCACAGATCTCCAAGGCATATAATGTCACAGGTGCCCATAGCACCTAATAGTGTCAAGTCCTAGTCATGTGAACAAACAATAAGAAGACAAGATATAGCCTGCATGTCTCCTGCTCTTACTAATGTTAGTCACTCAGTCGTGTCCGACTCTTTGTGACCCCATAGACTGTAACCCACAGGCTCCTCTGTTCATGGAATTCTCCAGGCAAGAATACTAGAGTGGGTAGCCATTCCTTTCTTCAGGGGATCTTCTAGACACAGGGATCAAATGCAGGTCTCCTGCATGGCAGACAGATTCCTTACCATTTGAGCCACCAGGGAGTGGCTTTTACTAACATATGAGTACAAATGAGCACACTTTAACATTTCCATCTGAATTTTGCTAGCTTGGTCCCAACCTCTTAGTGACTGGACTTCATCTCTCTTCTTCCTTCTTTAATTTATTCTCTCTCCCATTTTTAAACTAGACCCAAGATGTATCTCCCACGGTCTCCTTTGTTGGTCTAGACTGTTGAATATCCTCTGGAGTGTGTGGGCTTCAGCATTTGTGGCACACAGGCTTAGTTGCTCCGTGGCATTTGGAATCTTCCCAGACCAGGCATTGAACCTGTGTTCCCTACATTGGCAGGCAGATTCTTATCCACTGTGCCACCTGGGAAGTCCCCTCCTAGTTTTTAGACATTATTGTTATGACTTTTTCAGAAGTGAAAGGGTCAAGAAGAAAAGGACAAGGATTAGGTTAAAATGAATAAGATGCTGAATAATGAATAATTTGAGCTGAGCAGGGGAGACGGGCCGGATTAGGTCACAACTGTGTGAATGGCGCAGGGGGTCTCTGTTTGCGAGGACCCTCTGCCATGTACAGGAGTCAGCAGCCACTCACTCCGTGATGTGTCTAGCCCAGCAGAGATTGGAGACAGAGAGAGTTAGCTGCTGCTGGACAGAAGCCGAATGATATCAGTATGATGACCACAGACACTGTCCTTAGAAGACCCTGAGCATCGCACATGCCCAGACTCCTTGGCAACAGCCCTAGCCAGAAGAGAGGGACTATTATGGACTGGCTGCTCACGAGGACGAACACAGAGGGGCCACAGGGGATCGTACCGGTGGGGTAGTAAGATGGTCTGGCTCCATGAGGGGTGTTTGCAAATCAGACGTGACTTGATAGAAGTGAGATCAACAGGTTATTTGAGTGGAAAACATCATAGCCCTGCAGAGGAGGCGGTTTCCACTGTCACATCAGTAAGAGGTGCCAGGTATGATGTTGGCAGTGTAAGGTTTTCAAATAAATCTGCTCTCAGTGGCTGTGCACCAGTTCCTTCTGTGTAGTCTCTTTAATACCCAGAGACTTGGACCAAGTGCTGCAGGCACTTCAGCAACACAGATGATTATTTCTTCAAGTGAAATGCCTCCATGTGCAATTTCACGCTCAAAGGATATGCAAGGTTTTAAGGCTGGCATATGTAATTTATTTAAAGTTCTCTAAGCACTTCTGATGCCCACCCTGATTGAGAGCCTTTGACCCTAGGAAGTATCAGGAACTGAGACCAATAGCAAGTTAAAAGCCAAGAGATAAAATCCAGATTCTGAAAGGAATCTCCTTTCCAGATTTCCTTGAAATTGAACTTATCACTCCATAACCAAATAGCGTGTTAGAGGTGTTACAGAAGGACACTGCTTTTCTCTGATTAAAATGAATGGCATCTCAAGTTCCCCTTTGCTTCTTTTTAAGAAAAGACTTATCCCACAGTCTGAACCTAGTGTGCACACTGGTTTCCATAATGTGTTTTGCAATGTGGTTGGAGAGTACATATGAGGAACACTGAGTCCGCAGCCATGCCAAGAAGGGGAGGGGGGCATTTCCGTTTATACCCTCGCTTTGCTGTTTAGAAGAAGGAAGTTTCAGAAAAGTATGTCAGCTCTAGGATTTCCCCCCCTTCTCAAGAAATAAGTAGCCATTTACCAGACTGGGGGTGAGAGAAGGGTAGAGTTTCTGATTTATAACTTCTAATGAAGCACCAGCTGTCAGGATTAGGTCAGCGCAGACTGGGCCAGAAACTACGCTGCCATGGTCCCTGTGCCAAACGATATGGGGCGTCAGGTGCTCTCAGGGCTGAGCTGACTCCCTCTGAGTAGGACAGCTTTACATGATTGTAGCAATTTGGCATTTATTTGTGTGTTTTTTCTCTAGGAAGGAAGTAAAATGTATGAACATTTTTAATATATAAAGTGCAGTTTTTGAGAATTGCAAGGTATTTTCAAAATAAACATTTTCAGGGTCTGGTGAGAGAAAGAGAACATAAAGAATTCAGCAGGCAATACTTTATTTTTTTTTAACCTAACTTTATTTTATTATCTTTTTGGCCACAGGGCATGCAGAATCTTAGTTCCCGACCAGGGATGGAGCCTATGGCCCCTGTGTGGAAGGAAGTCCAGCATGCATTACTTTATAATAGCAACAAAAATGTAAGGCCCCAGCTAGGAATTAAAGGGATAGGTCATGGATTTTGGGTATCTAAATTTCCTTGCATAGGACTAAAGAGAGTGACAGGTGTGGAGCTGATGGCCAGAGAGCCTTTTAAGTCGTGTATACATTAGTAGTGGGACACCATTTTGCTCAGACTCTGTTGTTTGGGTGGGGTGCGTGTTGTAAAGGCTGCTTCCTATGAACTCACAAACTCTTATTGGAATCACTCCTTGGCACGTCCGCCCACCCTCTGTCACTCCTGTCGCTGCTGGTGCCTTGGAGGCTTTGGAAAACCTTGAGTCCCTGCCACCCTCGCGGGGTCCTAAAGGCTGGGCGAGCTCACACCGTGCATGTGCATGTTCTGTGGCGGCCACAGTTGCTCAAAGGTACCCAGGCTGCACTGCCAGGAATTCCAAATGCCTTCTGAAGCTTCTCATCTTGCTTCAAGAGCTATCGTCAGGACCCTGAGGCAGAGGGCTATCTGAGTGGTAGACCCTGTGCAGGACTCGCAAGTTTTCCTGTGATGTGAGAGGATTGAGAGCATTGAGGGGGGGAGGGTCACGGGGGAGGGGTTATTATTCAGCCTAGCTTTGATGGTTGGGCTTCCTTTCCTTAGTGCAGATTTCCACACACACACCCCCCCAACCAGAATGCCCATGGTGCCCTCATGCTTATAGAACTCCGTATCAGGAGTTCCTCCTACCGTTTATGAACCAAATTTTTATGGAGGATCTGGTCCATCCCAGGCACTCCGCTAGGTGCTGGGGGTACAGTGTTAGGGTGAAAGGGAGAGGTGGTTAAAGCAGACAGAGTCCCCTTTGCATGGAGCTCATCATCTAGTGGGGCTTCCCTGATGTCTCATTAGGTAAAGAATCCAAGTGCCAATGCAGGAGACTGGGGTTCCAGCCCTGGTCAGGAAGATTCCCCTGGTGGAGAAAATGGCAATCCACTCCAGTATTCTTGTCTGAAAAATTCCATGGACAGAGGAGCCTGTCTGGCTACAGTCCACAGGGTTGCAAAAAGTCAGATGTGGTTGAGCATGCACGCACAATCTAGTGGGTGCAAGAGCAGGTTTCTAAAACTACACTAACAAATACATATAGTTAAAGCTAAGTGTTCTGAAGGCAAGGAATCAGGCTCATTCCCATATGTGTCTGTTTTTTGTCCCCCAGAATGGGCTCAGGCTGGGTTTATATAGCTCTGGTCTACATCCAAGCACTTAACTAGTAGAGGAATATCAAACCGTTTCAAAATCTAGAATTATTTAATACTTATTATATTAATATGTATTATATGGCTTCCCAAGTGGCGCTAGTGGTAAAGAATCTGCCTGGCAATGCAGGAGACGCTAGAGGCTCAGGCTGGATCCCTGGGTTGGAAAGATCCTCTGGAGTAGGAAGTCACAATCCACGCCAGTATTCTTGGCTGGGAAATCTCATGGACAGAGGAGCCTGGTGGGCTATAGTCAGTGGGATTGCAAAGGGTTGGAAATGACTGAAAGCACACACAGACACATATGTGCACAGTGCATATTAATATATCATGTGTTATGTTATTAGCATAATTAATATAATTATTATAGTGTATGATAAACAATATATATTAATTAAATGTAGAAAATAATTTTTCTATTTATATATTATTGATTAAATTACATTCTCTGATCTAAACACCTATCAAAGAGAAGGACCAGAATATTTCAAATGAAAAACTGAAGATTAGAATATTAAGAAAGTTTTCACAATCTTAAAAAATGCAGTTTTAAAAAATCAATAATTTTATGTTTTTAGCAGTTCTTGTCCAGTGTTACATGAGTCTATAGAGGAAAAGATGGTCTTTAAACTACCAAGCCTTCCTGCTGTATCCTCAGACAAAAGAATTTTCTTAGAATTTCACATTGCCTAAAATTAAGAAATCATACATTTAATATTTCTTCTCAGATTTGTGCAATGTCTAGCAGGGAACTGAAACTGAATTGAGGGCATTGAATTTACTGTATCCAAAGCCTTTTTTAAAAAAAGTTGTCACCATTGTCTCACTGCTGAGAATGTATGCCCATGAGGTTCTGTAGAACTGATGATGGGTTGAATTCATTATTATTATTATTATTTTGTGAAAACTTGTATACAGTTTTGAGCAGAGAGCTAGTAGTATGCTGGTCAGTATTTAAACTATCTCTTCTGGTTGAGGAGGGGTAAAAGTCCTTATGGATAGCATTTGCCAGTTTTTCTAGTGTGAGTACTCTCATCATGACCAATTTCCAGATACGAAGGTGGTATCGCTGATCGCTGATCACAGAATTGAGAAGGAGTACATACTACAGGCTTTTCTCAGCTGGTGTAAGCTGTCTCTGCCTGCGTAGGGTATATCCATGCAGTAGTTTTTTTCCTTTGTGACATGGACAGGCAAATCTAAGAATTAAAGAATCAGGCTCTATAGTGTGACACTCTGTCTCCAACTTTTTGACCTCTCCTGATACATGGGATGCTGGGTTGCAGTGTAACTATAACCAAAGTTGAACAAACTGTAATCACTGTTTACTGCATTCTATTTTCTTTTCTCTTCTAATTCATTTGAAACAATAGATGGTTTAGCAATGGCTACGCGTTATTTATTTAACACATAAGTAACTGTTTCTTTGTGTCAGGCACTACTTTAAATGCCTTACAAATACTGATTCGACCTTCATCATAATCACCTTGGGAGGTTGGTGCTGGGTTTCATCATGTATTACTTGGCAGTGATGGTACTTGTCTTCCCAACCTCAGACATGCTTCTCAAAGGAAACTGTGTGTAGACACAGGTCGGTGAGTTTAGTCAGTTGTTGTTCAGTCCCTGAGTCATGTCCAACTTCTTTCAACTCCATGGACTGCAGCATGTCAGGCTTCCCTATCTTTCACTATCTCCCAGAGTTTGCTCAAACTCATGTCCATTGAATTAATGATGCCATACAACCATCTCATCCTCTGTCTCCCCCTTCTCCTACCCTCAATCTTTCCTAGCATCAGGGTGTTTTCCAATGAGTTGGCTCTTCACATCAGGTAGTCAGAGTATTGGAACTTCAGCATCAGTCCTTCCAATGAATATTCAGGGTTGATTTCCTTTAGGATTGACTGGTTTGGAGAGGATCAAAATAACAATGGTTATAATTTGTATTTTAAACACTTAGACATATAAGAGTGTTTATTTTAGATAATGTATGTTTTATTATTTTTTATTCTCTTGAAGTACTATGACTAAAAGTTCTTCGTGTGTTTCATATTTCTTTTAAAAAATCTTTCATAAGGCTGTGGCTTTTCTTCTTTTCCAGATTTTTTTCCCTCATCATGTTATATCTAAATTATTAGCATTTTGCTTTCTCTAGACCATTTTTGTCTCAGGGCAAAATTAACTTTGGAGACTGTTCATCAAGACCTGTCATACTTTTTCTGACCAAGTCTTTAATTTGATCTTCTGGTTGCTGTGGTTAAGTAACAATCTAATGGGGGCATTGGCTGCCTTAACAGCCTCAACAGCCTCTTTGCTGAATTCCCAAGTCATCTCTCCTGCCCTCCAATGTCCTCATCTTCAGTGAACTTAGAATCAAGTCCACAAACTTTATCATGGCCAATAAGCTTGACATTAGCTGGCTCTACCACAGGCAATGTGGTCTAATGGTTAGATGTTTGAGTTTCATGCTCCATCCCTCTCCTTACTTGTTGTGTGACCCTGAAAACAACTCTTAGTCTCTCCCTACCTCAGTTTGTTTATCTTTAAAATGGGAAATTAGGAGACTTACCCAGTGGTCCAGGTCCCCCTTCCAATACGGGAGATGAGGGTTCAGTCCCTGCTTGGGGCACTAAGATCCCACATGCTTCATGGCCAAAAACTATAAAACAGAAGTAATATTGTAACAGACGCAATAAAGACTTTAAAAATGGTGCACATCAAAAAAAAATTTAAAGAAAGTAAATTTAAAAGTAAAATGGGAAATAGTAATAGCTACATCATAGAGGTTTATTATTATTGAACCATTGTTAATTTACAATATCGTGTTAGTTTCAAGTGTACAGCAGACTGATTCAGTTATATATCAATATATTGATATGTATATATTCAAATTCTTTTCTGTTATGGGTTATTACAAGATGTTGAATATCATTATCAGTATTATACAGTAAATCCTTGTTGTTTGTCTGTTTTACATTTAGTAGTGTGTATCTGTTAATCCCTTAGACCTAATTTATCCCTCTTCCCACTGTTCTCTTTAGTAACCACATCATACAGTTTTTATAAGGATTAAGTGAATGGATGCATAGAAAGGGCTTAACACAGTTCCTCATATATAGAAAACACTGCATAAATCATATCTTCTCTCCTCTTCTCTGTCTGCTTCCCCCTCATCACACTCTGCTTTCAGTTCATATTAGCTGAAGAATCTTTTTCTTTTTGGGGGCTGTGTGGGGTCTTCGTGACAGCACACAGGCTTCTCTAGTTGTGCACAGGCTTAGTTGCCCCACAGCATGTGCTATCTTAATTCCCCAACTAGGGATCGAATCTGTGACCAGTGTGCCCTGCACTGGAAGGCGGATTCTTAACCATTGGACCACCAGGGAAGTCCCTTTAGCTGAAAGATATTTGCACCTGTTCTCTCTACTACCTGAAAAGTTCTTCCTCCATTCTTCATATAATTTATTCCTATGTATTCTTTAGGTGTCTGCTTAACTGTCAATCTTCCCTAGTAGCTCAGAAGGTAAAGCATCTGCCTACAATGCGGGAGACCAGGGTTCAGTCCCAGGGTCAGGAAGATCTCCTGGAGAAGGAAATGACAACCCACTCTAATATTCTTGCCTGGAAAATCCCATGGACGGAGGAGCCTGTAGCCCACAGTCCATGGGGTCGCCAAGAGTCGGACACGACTGAGTAACTTCACTTTCACTGTCACTTCGGAGATGAGCTGTACTTGACTTCCAGTCTAATTCAGACTCCCTGGGGTAGTCTCTCATCACAGGACTTTCCTTCCTTTGAAAGCCCTGCCACAGTTTATTCTTTTGTGCTTTTTGATGTGATGTCAGGAGACAGGGTGATGAAGGCAGGCACGTTACCTGCTGCACTATTTTCAAAACCCAGTCTGTGCTTGGAACAGCACTCTACAGTGTGTCTGACCACAGCAGACAGTTTGGTTGTCCAGCTGTCTTAGCCCTTAACCCATATCAGGAGCAGATTTTGGCTGCACCATGTAGCGATCTTAGTTCCCCGACCAGGGATTGAACCTGTGTCCCTTGCAGTGGAAGCATGGAATCTTAACCACTGGACCAACTGGGAATTCCCATGAGGACCAGTTTTGAAGCTGCTGTTTGCAGAGGCAGTATCGATGCCTCTTCCCTGCCAGTGGCACGACCTAGCACTTGCCTGCTGTTGGCATTTGATGCCAGCCCCTATTTTCCTTTAAAAAGGCTGTTTTATCCCTAAGCTAAGATTTCCCTTTTCCAAGTTGCCTTTACAGAATGAAATCTTGGAATGAATAAAAATACTGATTTCTTCTAAAAGTGGAGTCTTAGTTGCAGCTTCATTCCTGCCTTGTTTTTAGCTGCCCTTTCTTGTGATCCTTCTCTCTCTTTCTCTTCTTATTTAAGTAACTTTTCAGTTCAGTTCAGTCACTCAGTCGCGTCCGACTCTTTGTGACCCCATTGACTGCAGTACGCCAGGCCTCCCTGTCCATCACCAACTCCCGGAGCTTACTCAAACTCATGTCCATTGAGTTGGTGATACCATCCAACCATCTCATCCTCTGTCCACCCCTTTTCCTCCAGCCTTCAATCTTTCTCAGCATCAGGGTCTTTTCAAATGAGTCAGTTCTTTGCATCAGGTGGCTAAAGTATTGGAGTTTCAGCTTCAGCATCAGTCCTTCCAATGAATATTTACTGGAGTCTTCTCCAACACCAGCTCAAAAGCATCAATTCTTTGGGGCTCAGCTTTCTTTATAGTCCAGCTCTCACATCCATACATGGCTACTGGAAAAACCATAGCCTTGACTAGATGGACCTTTGTTGGTAAAGTAATGTCTCTGCTTTTTAATATGCTGTCTAGGTTGGTCATAGCTTTTCTTCCAAGGAGCAAGCATCTTTTAATTTCATGGCTGCAGTCACCATTTGCAGTGATTTTGGAGCCCCAAAAAGTAAAGTCTAATACTGTTTCCACTGTTTCCCCATCTATTTGCCATGAAGTCATGGGATTGGATGCCATGATCTTAGTTTTCTGAATGTTGACCTTCAAGCCAACTTTTTCACTCTCCTTTCACTTTCACTTTCATCAAGAGGCTCTTAAGTTCTTCACTTTCTGCCATAAGGGTGGTGTCATCTACATATCTGAGGTTATTGATATTTCTTCTGGCAATCTCGATTCCAGCTTGTGTTAGTTCCTAAAATAACATGAGTAGAGAAAATAAAGAAAATGAAGAGAAAAATAACTTTTTTTGCTTTCTGTTTCTCTTCGCAAGAGGAATACATGCTCACTGTAGAAAATTCTTCCTTACTGAATTGTTATATTGTACTTACATTTTCCCTGGAAGTGATCAAAAAAGTTTTGGGGTAAAAGTTAGAGATAGAACTATAAAGAAATAATAAAATAAAAGAGGTATGTTACCTACTTAAACATTTTTCTATTACCAAAATTGCATTTCTTTAATTGTATAGCATGCACAGTGAGGACAATAAGTTTTGGTGACTGGCTTTAACTGTGGGGAACTACAAAGAATGGCTGATGTTTGTGCTTTTTACAGAGAATGTGAGCCCTTAAGGAAGTGAACAGATTGCTCTTTGTGTTTATATCTCATAAATATAGTTTCCCCCAAACAGAACCCAGACAATTAATAGCAACAATAAAAAGAATTCGAACTGAAAGTGGAAATTTTAAAAAATATTAATTTGGAGGGAAAATTATTATGGAGCCTAAGGAAACAGTAACGAATACATGAAGGTTTACGTGAGTGGAGGATAAATTTGCTTGTCTGTTCTAATGACCAGATGATTTCTTGACATCCTCAACTCTACCCTTCCCTCTGAGAGGCCAGCAGAGCTTTCCAGCTCGTAGTTATAATGCTTACTTGGTAAGAGGACTAGTCCCCTAAGCTAGTCCCCAGATTTAACTAGTCCTTAATTAGCTATGGAGAAATGGGAGGCTTCCAGGCCTGGTTTTACCAAATACACATGGATTAAGGCCTTCT
Organism: Antilocapra americana; assembly: GCA_007570785.1. Classification (NCBI taxonomy): domain Eukaryota; kingdom Metazoa; phylum Chordata; class Mammalia; order Artiodactyla; family Antilocapridae; genus Antilocapra; species Antilocapra americana. The sequence continues at coordinate 1,007,694 of ML660812.1, read as the reverse complement.
CGTTTCATTAAAAATGAACCCTACCTAAAAATTTATTGCTCAAGACTTATGGACACGGCTGGGGAGTTGAGGGGGGAGAAGGAGAGGGTGGGAGGTATGGAGAGAGTAACATGGAAACATACATTACCATATGTAAAATAGCCAATGGGAATTTGCTGTATGACTCTGGGGAAAACAAACTGGGGCTTGGTAACAGCCTAGGGGGGTGGAATGAGGGGGAAGTGGGAAGGGACACGGGTAAACCTATAGCTGATTCATGTTGATATTTGATAGAAACCAGTGCAATCCTATAAAGCAATTATCCTTCAATTAAAAATAAATAGATAAAAAAAGAATTTATTGTTCAAACCAACAGCTCTTATCCTCAGATATTATGACTCTGTTTAAAAACTGTTAATGTGTCACTTCTTAGATGACACTTCCTGGCCTTGAAACAATGCTGAATTTGCAGTCATCCCCAAGAGCCTGGATTATATGCTGTGTTCTTCATATTGACAAAGGAATTTGGGTTTTCACTTGAACACTTTTATCTACTAAGAGAGGTGAAGGAGCGTGCTCTGAGACACAACACACTCTATATTTTCTACATTAGTTTATTTTTTTTTTTGGTAAAATAAGAGATACAATTGATGTAAGTGAGCATCTGAGTTTTAAAACATGATTTTATGATTATTAACATAATAACTTACAAAAAGAGAACTTAGAAAAGTAAGTATATTTTTCTCTCTTGAGTGTAATTTATCAAAACGATTCCTAACTCTATCTGACTTCATTAAGAATGATAATCTCTAGGTCCATCCATGTTGCTGCAAATGGCATTATTTCATTTTTAAAAAAACTTATTTTTATGGCTATTTTTATTCTATTGTCATATGGTCTCACTTATATGAGAAATCTAATTTTAAAAAATGACACAGGGCTTCCCTGGTGGCTCAATGGTAAATAATCTGCCTGCTAATTCAGGAGATATGGGATCAATCCCGTGTCTGGAAAGATTCTACATGCTACAGAGCAACTAAGCCCATGCATCACAACTATCTAACCTGTGCTCCAGAGTCCAGGAGCTGCAGCTGTTGAGCCCACTACTGAAGCATGCACACCCTAGAGCCTATGTTGTGCAACAAGAGAAGCCACTGCAGTCAGAAGCCCACTCACCACAACTAGAGAGTAGCCCCAGCCTGCCGAAAATAGAGGAAAGCCTGTGCAGCAATGAAGACCCAGCACAGTCAAAAATAGTTAAATAAAATTATTTTTTAAATGACAGAATTGAACTTATTACAGAACAGAAACAGACTCACAGATTTTGAAATCAGACTTATGGTTACCAAAGGGGAAACATGGCAGGAAGGGATAAATTAGGAAATTGCAATTTACATACCACTATATATTAAATAGAAAACTAAAAAGGACCTATTTTAATAGCACAGGGAACTCTACTCAGTATTGTGTAATAACTTATATGGGAAAGAATCTGAAAAAGAGGAGCCTGGCAGACCATAGTCCGTGGAGTCACAAGAGTCGGGCACAAATAAGGGACTCTGTCAATCACCATCAGTTCAGTTCAGTTCACTTCAGTCGCTCAGTCATGTCCGACTCTTTGCAACCCCATGGACTGCATTACGCCAGGCCTCCCTGTCTATCACCAACTCCCGGAGTCTACCCAAAATCATGTCCACTGAGTGAGTGATGCCATCCAGCCATCCCATCCTCTGTCATCCCCTGTTCCTCCTGCCCTCAATCTTTCCCAGCATAAGGGTCTTTTCAAATGAGTCAGCTCTTTGCATCAGGTGGCCAAAGTATTGGAGTTTCAGCTTCAACATCAGTCCTTGCAATGAACACCCAGGACTGATCTCCTTTAGGATGGACTGACTGGATCTCCTTGCAGTCCAAGGGACTCTCAAGAGTCTTCTCCAACACCACAGTTCAAAAGCATCAATTCTTAGGCTCTCAGCTTTCTTTATAGTCCAACTCTCACATCCATACAAACCACTGGAAAAATAGCCTTGACTAGATGGACCTTTGTTGACATAGTAATGCCTCTGCTTCTTAATATGCTGTCTAGGTTGGTCATAACTTTCCTTCCAAGAAGTAAGTGTCTTTTAATTTCATAGATGTAATCACTATCTGCAGTGATTTTGGAGCCCCAAAAAACAAAGTCAGCCACTGTTTCTACTGTTTCCCCATCTATTTTCCATGAAGTGATGGGACTGGATGCAATGATCTTAGTTTTCTGAATGTTGAGCTTTAAGCCAACATTTTCACTCTCCTTTTTCACTTTCATCAAGAGGCTCTTTAGTTCTTCTTCACTTTCTGCCATAAGGGTGGTATCATCTGCATCTCTGAGGTTATTGATATTTCTCCCGGTAATCTTGATTCCAGCTTGTGCTTCATCCACCCAATGACTTTCATGATGTACTCTGCATATAAGTTAAATAAGCAGAGTGACAATATACAATCTTAAGATATTCCTTTCCCAATTTGGAACCAGTCCGTTGTTCCATGTCCAGTTCTAACTGTTGCTTCCTGACCTGCATACAGGTTTCTCAAGAGGCAGGTCAGGTGGTCTGGTATTCCCATCTCTTTCAGAATTTTCCACATTTTATTGTGATCCACACGGTCAAAGGCTTTAGCATAGTCAATAAAGCAGAAATAAATGCTTTTCTGGAACTCTCTTGCTTTTTCAATGATCCAGCGGATGTTGGCAATTTGATCTCTGGTTCCTCTGCCTTTTCTAAAACCAGCTTGAACATCTGGAAGTTCACGGTTCATGTATTGCTGAAGCCTGGCTTGGAGAATTTTGAGCATTACTTTACTAGCCTGTGAGATGAGTGTAATTGTGTGGTAGTTTGAACATTCTTTGGCATTGTCTTTCTTTGGGATTGTAAAGAAAACAGACCTTTTCCAGTCCTGTGGCCACTGCTGAGTTTTCCAAACTTGCTGGCAGATTGAGTGCAGCACTTTCACAGCATCATCTTTCAGGATTTGAAATAGCTCAAATGGAATTCCATCGCCTTCACTAGCTTTGTTCATAGTGATGCCTTCTAAGGCCCACTTGACTTCACATTCCAGAATGTCTGGCTATAGGTGGATGATCACACCATTGTGATTATCTGGGTCGTGAAGATTTTTCTTGTACTGTTCTTCTGTGTATTGTTGCCACCTCTTCTTAATATCTTCTGCTTCTGTTAGGTCCATACCATATCTGTCCTTTATTGTGCCCGTCTTTGCATGAAATGTTCCCTTGGTATCTTTAATTTTCTTGAAGAGACCTCTAGTCTTTCCCATTCTATTGTTTTCCTCTATTTCTTTGCATTGATCGCAGAGGAAGGCTTTCTTATCTCTCCTTGCTATTCTTTGGATCTCTGCAATCAAATGGGTATATCTTTCTTTTTCTCCTTTGCTTTTCACTTCTCTTCTTTTCACAGCTATTTGTAAGGCCTCCTCAGACAGCCCTTTTGCCTTTTTGCATTTCTTTTTCTTGGGGATGGTCTTGATTCCTGTCTCCTATACAATGCCATGAACCTCCGTCCATAGTTCATCAGGCACTCTATCAGGTCTAGTCCCTTAAATCTATTTCTCACTTCCACTGCATAATCATAAGAAATTTGATTTAGGTCATATCTGAATGATCTAGTGGTTTTCCCCACTTTCTTCAATTTAAGTCTGAATTTGGCAATAAGGAGTTCATGATCTGAGCCACAGTCAGCTCCCAGTCTTGTTTTTGCTGACTATATAGAGCTTCTCCATCTTTGGCTGCAAAGAATATAATCAATCTGATTTTGGTATTGACCATCTGGTGATGCCCATGTGTAGAGTGTTCTCTTGTGTTGTTGGAAGAGGGTGTTTACTATGACCAGTGCGTTCTCTTGGCAAAACTCTATTAGCCTCTGCCTTGCTTCATTCTGTACTCCAAGGCCAAATTTGCCTGTTACTCCAGGTGTTTCTTGACTTCCTACTTTTGCATTCCAGTCCCCTATAATGAAAAGGACATCTTTTTTGGGTGTTAGTTCTAGAAGGTCTTGTAGGTCTTCATAGAGCCATTCAACTTCAGCTTCTTCAACATTACTGGTCAGCACATAGGCTTGGATCACTGTGATACTGAATGGTTTGCCTTGGAAATGAACAGAAATCATTCTGTCATTTTTGAGATTGTATCCAAATACTGCATTTCGGACTCTTTTGCTGATCATGATGGCTACTCCATTTCTTCAAAGGGATTCCTGCCCACAGTAGTAGATGTAATGGTCATCTGAATTAAATTCACCCATTCCAGTCCATTTTCGTTCACTGATTCCTAGAATGTTGACGTTTACTCTTGCCATCTCCTGTCTGACCACTTCAAATTTGCCCTGATTCATGGACCTAACATTCCAGGTTCCTATGCAATATTGCTCTTTACAGCATCAGACTTTACTTCCATCACCAGTCCCATCCGCAACTGGGTGTTGTGTTTGCTTTGGCTCCATCCCTTCATTCTTTCTGGAGTTATTTCTCCACTGATCTCCAGTAGCATATTGGGCACCTACCGACCTAGGGAGTTCATCTTTCAGTGTCCTATATTTTTGCCTTTTCACACTGTTCTTGGGGTTCTCAAGGCAAGAATACTGAAATGGTTTGCCGTTCCCTTCTCCAGTGGACCACATTCTGTCAGACCTCTCCACCATGACCCGTCCATCTTGGGTGGCCCGACATGGCATGGCTTAATTTCACTGAGTTAGACATGGCTGTGGTCCGTGTGATCAGATTGGCTAATTGTCTGTGATTGTGGTTTCGGTCTGTCTGCCCTCTGATGCCCTCTCTCAGCACCTACTGTCTTACTTGGGTTTCTCTTCCCTTGAACATGGGGTGTCTCTTCTCAGCTGCTCCAGCAAAGCGCAGCCACTGCTCCTTACCTTGGATGCAGGGTAGCTCCTCTCGGCCGCCGCCCCTGACTTTGGATGTAAGGTAGCTCAGTCACCATATATATATATGTATACCTGAATCACTTTGCTATGCACCTGAAACTAATATAACATTGTAAGTTGACTATATTCTAATAAAAACAATTTTTATTCATGCTACTATGACATCTTAACGTTTGATAAGGATGTTTCTAAGAGTCCTAAGTCCTAACACTTATGAATAATTCATACCAGGAAGAAATATCTCATCAAGAACTTATTTTTCTAATTAATAAATGTACTCAGTTCACACTTACAATTTTAAAGTAATTAATTGTATAGGAATAAAACTGAAGTTTGTGCTTTAAATAACTCCAACTTACAGTCATCAAGCCCTTTGTTAGTCATTAATCATAATAACTTATTTGTTCTAAAATGTTTTCACTTCTGCTCAGTACATTTCAACAAATTTTATTGCCTTTGTGTCTTTAACCTATAGAGTTATTCCATCTAATGACTCCCTTTAAATTTTATCTTATCAAGGAATGTGACAGCTCAGCATGTTGTTGGCTGAGTAAACTGTGTCAAGAGCTGAGAAAATTCTTAACAGTGAAAATAGTGGTTAAATATTTGGAAAACAATGTTCTGTTCCTTTCTTAGAAAAATCCTATCATCAGCAGTAAGTTCTGAGATCTCAGATTTCTTCATAATCACAACCTTAACACCTGTGTGTATATGGAGAGACACACACATTCACTTTCTCTCTTGTGCACACACACACTTACCCCTGTGATGCTGACAAGGAACACCCTACTCATTCAGATGCTTGACTTGTTGACCAGCCACAGCTTCATGGTCACAAATGAGATACTTGTCTAAACAATCACACTGATTAGTTCAAAAATTTTGGGGGAGAGAACAGCTTAAAAATCTTGGATTCAGAATGTTACCCTTCACTAAGACTCTCTCATGCTCAAAGAAGATCCTCTTAGCACCAAACTCTAAACCTGGAGATCTGGGTTGTAGTCATTCCTGTAGGCTTCTTATAAAGTGACAAAATTGAACCATTGAACTTTTGATTCATTTGATTTTATGATATATGTATGGTTTATAATTAGCACTTGATGTATTGCCTCTAGAAAGTGAAAGAGTTAAGAAATTGTCAATTGGGGTCAAACAAGTCTGGCTCTGCTCATTCCTAACTGTGTAATTGAATTCAGGTGTCATTTTATCTCTTAGACTCCAATTTCCATATTTATCAACTGGGACAGTAATCCCTATTTCTCAACTTTTTTCTGAGGATTAAATGAGTCAATGTGTGAAAGTGCTTACTTAGCTCAGTCATCAGTAATGGGTATTAATTTGAAATGGTAAGAATGACTTAGGGTCCATATCTTGGAAAATACAAAGGTGCAAAGAGCATTCTCTGTCTCTACAGTTTTTGGCATTGTGCTATCAATTTCTATCTTAAAATTCCATGTGTGACACAGACTTCAAATAAGAGATCACTTGTATTTCATTTTCAAGTTTAAATAAAATTTTAAATTTTAATAAAAATTTAAATATTTCACTTCAAATAAAGACTTAAGAATTTTGTTAAATAAATTTTGAAATTTAAATAAAATGTTTATATTTAAATTTTAAACAAATTGAAGGAAAAGTTAAATTTTATTTAAATAAAGCATTTAAAATTTAAAATTATTTTTAAAAATATTTATTTGACTGCACCAAATATAAATAAGGTAATATTCATTTATTTATTTTATAGTATTTATTTTTTAATTTGTTTATTGGAGAAGGAAATTGCAACCCACTCCAGTATTCATGCCTGGAAAATCCCATGGATGGAGGAGCCTGGAGGGCTACACCCCACGGGGGTCACAAAGAGTCAGACACAGCTGAGCCACTAACAAACACAGTCACTTATTTATTGGGTTGCAGCATGTGGGCCCCTCCATCTTCCTTGCAGCTGTGCCCAACCTTTTAGTTGCAGCCTGTGGATCTAGTTCCCTGACCAGGGATCAAACCCAAGCCCCCTGCATTCAGAGCATGGAATCTTAGCCACTGGATCACCAGGGAAATCCCTGTAAGTTTAAATAAAATTGAATGAAAAGCTACGTTTTAATAAAAATTTAAAATTTAAATGAATCAATTTGTTGCAGGTAACGAAGACAGGCACATCCATACGACCAATTTGCAGCAAATAAGAACTGTGACGGGTGAAGCGAAGCAAAATGAAGAAAACCCGACTCGCTCACAGCCAGCCAATAGAACCCATTTGTCGCGGCCACTAGGAGGCGCCACAGGGAGCTCCTCTCCCGAGCTGGAGAGACCCCAGGAGCCCACCTTTGAGTGGGGAATCCTGAGAACCCTGTCCCAACAGGACGTGCGTGCAGAGATCTTCCTGGGGAGCTTTCTGCTATGGGCTGACACCACAGAAATGGTGCGTGTGGCCGGGCACCCCAGGGTGTACAAGTCAGGCTGGGTGTACGCGGTTTATATATTCAGTTACATTTCTCTTCTTCGAATGATACTCACTCCCCAGAACCCGCTTCTGAATTCCCTTGGCATCCTTCTCCAGGATCTACCTTTTATCTTTGTTAGACTGAGTTTAATCATTGTCCTGGGAACAATCACACCCGTATTGGGTCTTTGTAAAAATGTGCTGGTGACTCTGTCTTATGTTTACTTCAATTACTTAACCAAATTCAGGATGTTCTCTGCCTTTGAGAGGTCTTTTTAAAGAGAAAATGTCCTATAGTCAAACCTTTTTTTATGCACATGCAATACATTTGTGATATTTTTGGGGGGCAGGCATACGTTATTTTGAAATCTAGGGAGAAATAAAGAAATAGATGCTAGAGAAAAAGCTATTTTTAAAAACTATAACATGTCAAATTTTTAAAATACATGCAGATGGTGCTAAATGTAAGCAAAGTTGTAGTCTTCTAAGTTGGTTCCCCTAGATTTGTAGAAAATGTCAATACTTAATTTTGTTACGTATTCTGCACTTTTTCTAAAAGTACCCTTCAGTAAATCATCTTAAAAAATGAGAACATGTCTTCCGACTAAGTTGGTCCAAGAATGAGATTTTTTTGTTGTTGACAGAAAGGGCATTACAAGAATTAGTTAAAATTAATTTTAGGAAATAAACCTGTTGTTATTAAATAAGTTTAGATTCTATCAATACTTTTAAAAAATTGACCCTGAGGGGTGGGATGGTGAGGGAGGTGGAAAGGGGATTCAGAATGGGGGACACATGCACATCCATGGCTGATTCATGTACTTAAGAAAAAAATTGAATTGTTTTGAAGAGTCTCCTTCAGACGTCTAATTATGTTCTTTATTCCACTGTGGCAAGAGATTTTTATGTAATCAGTTGATTTCAGCAGAGGAAACAATTTAATTTCAAAGACATTTGACTCAATTTAATGTGATGAAGGTAAGGTGAGATCTAGATAAACTTTTATAATAGGAAGGCCATTAATTGAACAGGCAAATTTCAAAGTAAAAGAATATTTATTTGTGGAATTTGATACCATCATGAAAGCAAGGTGCAAGCCCTGTTTAAAGTTAGAAGTTCAACTTACAAATATAACAGCAAGTGCATTAGTGTCTTATGTGATAATATATACTAGTTATCTTGACATTAAATAATTAGATATGAAATTATGTGATTTGATTTCCTATGTTGGGGTACCCTCAGATATGCATAGCAGGGGCTCTCCACTCTGTATAAAGTTTCCAATGCTACAGAGATTTCTGAGTCTTACATGTGCAGAGTAATGTTTTACATAGGCAGTCTCTTCAGTGATCTGTGGTAACAAATAGCTTAAAGAATGAATAACTGAATTTGCCTGCCGTTCCAACTCTCCACCAAATCCTCCAGTCTCACTCTCCCCCTAGGCTTTATGGTTTTTCCTTATACCGTAAGATGAGGTCTATTCACAATTGCTAAAAGCTTAACTTCTGGTTTTATGACTTGGGGCAAACTCTGTAAACCCCAGTTTCTACATCCAAAAGTGAGTATATTACTAGTACTTTAATAAGGTTAGTAGTGTTAGTTGCTCAGTCATGTGTGACTCTTTGCAATCCCATACACTGTAGCCCACCAGGCTTATCTGTCCATGGGATTCTCCAGGCAAGAATACTGGAGTGGATTGCCATTCCCTTCTCCAGGGGATCTTCCCAATACAGGGATCGAACCTGGGTCTCCTGCATTGCAGGCAGATTCTTTACTGTTTGAGCTACAAATAAGGTTAGATAGTACTTTATAGGGCTGAGAGGATTAACTCAATAGGGAATGTCCTCATTGTATTGTCTGGCTAACTATAATAACTGATAAATGCTAAGTATTTTAATTGGATCAAATCCCTGCAGAGAAACAGGTAGCTTAATGCGTTGTTTTAATTTCCCTATTTTTTCCTTTTCTGTGTCTTTGCTTATCCTCTGGGAATAATAATTTTAACCATACATTTGTGAAAAATAATATATGAAATCTTCAGTTACCTCAGACTATAATTTTTCATTAAATAGTGTTATGTTTAGAAGTGAGTAATCTACTGAATATAGAGATTAAAGTTGTTGTAAGCAGACTTCCCTGGTAGTCCCGTGGCTAAGACTCTGTGCTCCCAAGTGCAGGCTACTAGGTTCAGTCCCCAGTCAGGGAGCTAGATCCTGCATGCTGCGACTAAAGACCTGGCAGAGCCAAATAAATAAAGGTTTTTTAAAAAAGGTTAAAATTTTAAAAGACATGAACTTGATGTAGGTATTCAATCATCAGGCATCAAATTGTCCCTCCTATGAGTTCTTATAGAACCCTAACTCTAGCACTTTTTTAAGACTTTCATTGTGCATTTGTTTTTCTGAGTTCCTCATTAATCTTTAAATTCCTTAAAGAAAAGCCTGAGAATACCTTGTTTAACAAGGTATTTATTTATCTTCCTCTGTCAATCCCACAGAAACTTATAATGCTTGTAACTCTAAAACAAGATTATCATACAAATAATTTCTTTCAATTTTTACCTGATAATTTTTTATTAAGGATATATAACCATGTAGTTGATTGTAATATTCCTAAATATGAAAATATTTTATGTACACTTATTGGAATTTATAGAGTGAACAATGCTCAGATAATTTGGAAAGTATTACTTATTGGAGTTTAGAATGCATTTTGCACCAATTATTTGAACATGAATGTGCCGGATATTTTGGAAAGTCATAACATTGTATAAATAATGAAGGCATGTATGAAAGACTCCATTTAGGAGGAAAATTACGGAGTACCTAGTTTAATAGTTTAAGGGTGTGTGCATGTTTATAAAGTTTGTCTATGGTATTTAATAGGCATTGCAGCAAATTATGCTAATAAAACATTGGTTGTTATACACTCTGTGATTAAAAGTTATGCTATTAAAATTACATTGCAATTTTCATTGTTTCCAATGGTTTTTGTTATTAAGACCCAAGTAGCTTTTGTGTCCTTATAAAAAGTTATGAATGTTGCATATAGATTAAAAGAAAATGGATGAAGAAAAATATCCCATGCTAACACTAATCAAAAGAAAGCAGCACTTACATTAACTTCAGACAGGCCAGACTTCAAAGTAAGGAAAATTTTTCAAGGATTAAGAAAGGGATTATTACATAATAATAAAGGAGTTAATTCTCTCAGGAGGCATAATCCTTAGTGTGTATACACCTAATGACAGAGCCACATAAGGCAAAAACTGATAGAACTGCAGAAAGAAATAGATGAAGCTTCTAATCATAGTTGGAAACTTCAACAGCCCTCTCTCAGAAATGGAGAGTTCCAGCAGATAGATAATCAGTAAAGACGGCGTTGAATTCAACAACACTAATCTCATTTGGAAAGACCCTGATGCTGGGAAAGATTGAGGGCAGGAGGAGAAGAGGACAACAGAGGATGAGATGGTTGGATGGCATCACGGAATCAATGGACATGGGTTTGGGTAGACTCTGGTGGTTGGTAATGGACAGGGAGGCCTGGCGTGCTCTGGTTCATGGGGTCGCAGAGTTGGATACAACTGAGCGGCTGAACTGAACTGAATCAATTAATTGGATATAATTGAGTTTTATGGTCTACTTCATCTGACAACAGCAGAATACACATTCTTATGCTCACAAGAAATATTTACCAAGATAAACGACATTCTGGGGCATAACACACATTTCAACAAATTTAAAAGAGTAGAAACAACATAATGTCTTTTCTCATAAAGGAATTAAGTTAGAAATCAGTAACAGATGGGTAATAGAAAAATTCCCAATTACATGTAGAATATGCAGCACATTTCTAAATAACACGTGGGTCAAAGAAGAAATCTCAACAGAAATTAAAATATATTTTGGAGTAAATAAAAATTAAACCTTATCCAAATGTATGGGGTTATACACATGTACAAGCATAAGCAGTATTTAGAGGGAAATTTATAGTAAAACAAGTTTCCACCTTGGGAAGCTAGAAAAAGAAGAGCAATCAAATGCCAGTAAGGGGAAGAAAAGAAGTAATAAGAATTACAGCAGAAATTAATGAAACAAAATCAATAGAGAAAAATCAATAAAACCAAAACCTAGGCATGTGTGGGAACAGGGCAGGAGATGGGAAGTCTTTGTAATTTCCTCTCAATTTTATTGTAAACCTAAAATTGCTCAAACAAAAAAATGTCTTCCTAAAAAAATAGCATTGTTGTTGTCATTCCGTCGCTAAGTCGTGTTCAACTCTTTGCGACCCCACGGACTGCAAAATGCCAGACTCCTCTGTTCTCCAGTATGTCCTGGAATTTGTTCAAATTCATGTCCATTGAGTTGGTGATACTATCTAACTGATTATTTCATCCTCTGCCACCCCCTTCTCCTTTTGTCTTCAATCTTTCCCAGTCTCGGTGTCTTTTCTAGTGAGTTGTCTCTTTACATCAGAGACAAAGAATTAGAGCTTCAGTATCAGTCCTTCAATGAATATTCAAGGTTGATTTCCTTTAGGATTGACTGGTTTGATCTTCTTGCTGTCCAAGGCAGTCTCAAGAGTCTTCTCCAGCATAATAATTTGAAAGCAAAAAAAGTAGTGTAGTCTTAAATACATCAAACTTTTAAAATATGGCTTGGGGATAATAATTTCCAAAGTAATATTTGCTTATAAATTGGCATTTATACATACACAAATCTTAATTTTTAGGATGTGCCTATTATCAATAAGAATCTCATAATTTCCCTTGCTTTGAAATTGGAATATTAATGGATTTTTTTTAGAAAAGCCTTCTTTCTCTATAATGTATTTCTTTATTTTTCTTCTTAAAGATGTAGGTTCCTTAGAAAATAGGTTTTCGAGAATATTTTAGTACATAAATTAAAAAATTACCTTTTAAATTGCTTACAATTATAGATAATGTTACATATTTGGTGTAACTTAAAGAAAATACCCACTGTTTTTGTGTCTTGATTTCCATCTGTAAAATCTGGGTCATTTACAGATCATAAAAATACTTTTTTTTGCCTTATTCTTAAGTTTTTTTTCAAATATTAAATGGGTCAAATAATCTTTTTAAAATTAATTTATTATATTATAATGCTATTAATATAAATATAGTTTATTATTGATTTATTATAATTGGATTTGCAAATTACAATATTGTGGTGGGTTTTGCCATACATTTACATGAATCAGCCATGGGTGTACATGTGTCCTCCATTCCAAATCCCTCTCCCATTTCCCTCCCGATTCCATCCCTCTGGGTTGTCTCAGTGCACCATCTTTGAGTGCCCTGTCTCATGCATTGAACTTAGACTGGTCATCTATTTCACACATGGTAATATACATGTTTCCGTGCTGTTCTCTCAAATCATCCCACCCTCACCTTCTCTCACAGAGTCCAAAAGTCTGTTCTTTATATTTGTGTCTTTTTTGCTGTCTTGCATATAGTCTTTTCATTACCATCTTTCTAAATCCCATATATATGCGTTAATATACTGTATTGGTGTTTTTTTTTTTCTGACTTCACTTTGCATAATAGGCTCCAGTTTCATCCACCTCATTAGAACTGACTCAAGTGCATTCTTTTTGATAGCTGAGTAATATTCCATTGTGTATATGTACCACAGCTTATCCATTCATCTGCTGATGAACATCTAGGTTGCTTCCATGTCCTAGCTATTGTAAACGTGCTGCGATGAACATTGAGGTACAGGTGTCTCTCTCAATTCTGGTTTCCTCAGTATGTATGCCCAGCAGTGGGATTGCTGGGTCATAGAGAAGTTTTATTCCTAGTTTTTTAAGGAATCTCCACACTGTTATCCATAGTGGCTGTACTAGTTTGCATTCCCACCTACAGTTTAAGAGGGTTCCCTTTCCTCCACAACCTCTCCAGCATTTATTGTTCATAGACTTTTTGATAGCAGCCATTCTGATTGGCACAAGATGGTACCTCATTGTGTTTTTGATTTGCATTTCTCTGATAATGAGAGATGTTGAGCATCTTTTCATGTGTTTGTCTGCCATCTGTATTTTTTCTTAGGAGAAATGTCTGTTTAGTTCTTTTGCCCGTTTTTTGATTGGGTCGTTTATTATTCTGATATTGAGCTGTATGAGCTGCTTGTATATTTTTGAGATTAATTCTTTGTCAGTTGCTTCATTGGCTATTATTTTCTCCCATTCTGAAGGCTGTTCTTTTCACCTCACTTGTAATTTCCTTTGTTGTGCAAAAGATTTTAAGTTGAATTAAGTCCCATTTGTTTAGTTTTGCTTTTATTTCCATTACTCTGGAAGGTTGGTCACAAAGGTTCTTGCTGGGATTTATGTCAGAGAGTGTTCTACCTATGTTTTACTCTAGGAGTTTTATAGTTTCTGGTCTTACATTTGGATCTTTAATCCATTGTGAGTTTATTTTTTGTGTATGGTGTTAGAAAGTGTTCTAGTTTCATTCTTTTACAGGTGGTTGACCAGTTTTCCCAGCACCACTTGTTAAAGAGATTGCCTTTTCTCCATTGTATATTTCTGCCTCCTTTGTCAAAGATAAGGTGTCCTTAGGTGCATGGATTTACCTCTGGGTTTTCTATTTTGCTCCATTGATCTATATTTCTGTCTTTGTGCAGTGCCATACTGCCTTGAAGACTGTAGCTTTGTGGCATAGTCTGAAGTCAGGCACATTGATTCCTCCAGTTCCATTCTTCTTTCTCAAGATTGCTTTGCTTATTTGAGGTTTTTTGTATTTCCATACAAATTGTGAAGTTATTTGTTCTAGTTCTGTGAAAAATATCATTGGTAGCTTGATAGGGATTGCATTTAATCTATAGATTGTTTTGGGTAGTATACTCATTTTCACTATATTGATTCTTCCAATCTATGAACATGGTATATTTCTCCATCTATTTGTGTCCTCTTTGATTTCTTTCATCAGTGTTTTATAGTTTTCTATATATAGGTCTTTTGTTTCTTTAAGTAAATTTATTCCTAAGTATTTTATTACTTTAATTGCAATGGTGAATGGGATTATTTCCTTAATTTCTCTTCCTGTTTTCTCATTGTTAGTGTATAGGAATGCAAGGGATTTCTGTATTAATTTTATATCTGTAAATTAATCTGTATATTAATTTTATACCCTATAATCTTACTATGTTCACTGATTAGCCCTAGTAATTTTCTGGTGTGTCTTTAGGGTTTTCCACATAGAGGATCTGTCATCTGCAAACAGTGAGAGTTTTACTTCTTCTTCTCCAATCTGGATTCCTTTTATTTCTTTTTCTTCTTTGATTGCTGTGGCTAAAACTTCCAAAACTATGTTGAAAGTAGTGATGAGATTGGGCACCCTAGACTTGTTCCTGACTTTAGGGGAAATGCTTTCAGTTTTTCACCATTGGGGATAATGTTTGCTGTGGGTTTATCATATATGGCTTTTATTATGTTAAGGTATGTTCCTTCAGGGCTTGATTTCTGGAGATTTTTTTATCATAAATGGGTTTTGAATTTTGTCAAAGGCTTTCTCTGCATCCACTGAGATAATCATATGGTTTTTATCTTTCAATTTGTTAATGTGGTGTATCACATTGACTGATTTGCAAATATTGAAGAATTCTTGCATCCCTGGGATAAAGCCCATTTGGTCATGATGTATGATCTTTTTAATATGTCAAATAATCTTATAATTAAATTATTTTCAAAGACATGTGCCATGCCAAATAAAACAAAACACTGTCTCTTCAAAAAGTTTGTACTTACAGTAAATCTAAACATACTATCTGAAGAATATTATAAACTAAAGTCAAATTTTAGATAAATAATCCAATACAAAGATTTTTCATTGTTTTAAGGTTAATTACTTTCTATTAAATTGCAAAAGCATTATTGGTATTTTGATGTATTTTGATAAGGATTGGAAAATTGAAGAACAAGAACATTGAAAAACCCAATTTTCTGTCTTTAAAATTTTTAAGATTTTACTTAACTGCATCATTATATCTTTTTTTCCTTCTGAGTCAAAATTATCTTGGTATCATTTGAGCAAATTTGCCTATTAAAAGATAGGGATGGTTAAACCAAATAAACTTCTGTATAAATCACCAGTTTAAACTAGGAGAAATGATGGAATAGGCTACCAAATAATTTGTTGAGCTGATATTCTTGGAACTGTTTCAGAACAAAGGAGTCACTAAGTTCATCTTACACAGAACTGAGTGGGTGTGAGGTACATAATGTTTGAGAGCATCTAAGAGGAAATGAAATAGTTCAGCAATTGTCTCACCAATTAGAAAAAAAAGAGGATTTCCTTTATTTTATAGAAATCCTCCTTTAGCTTGAAGGAAGTACTAGTTGAAAACAACCATCAAAAAGCTAAGCAAAAACCAGAACTAAAACTTAGTAGAAGGGTATAAAGAGGATGATGAATTGGATTTTATTTTAATGTGATAAGATATGTATAACATAAAATTTATCATTTTCATATACAGTTCAGTGGTTTGAGTGTACTTGCAATGTTGTACAACTATCACCACTATTTTTAAAACTCTTCATCATCCCCAATGGAAACTCTGAACCCATTAAACAGTAACACTCATTTCCCCTCCCCCACCAGTCCCTGGTAAAAATAGAGGTATTTTTCCTGTCTTTATGAATTTGTCTATTCTATGTTCATATAAGTGGAATCATGTGATATTTGTCCTTTTGTGTCTATATTATTTGTGTCTGTGTTATTTCAAGATTGTATGTGTTATAGCAGGTATCAGAGTTTCTTTTTTATGGCTCAATATTCCATTAGATATATTATTTTATTATATACAGTAATATATATTATTTTATATATACAATGGAATAGAATAACATTAATATATATAATATTCCATTATGTATATATATAGTTTATCTATTCATCTGTTGATAGACACTGTGTTCCATTTTACCTTTTGGCTACTATGAATAATGTGCAATAAACATTGGTGTACAAATATTTATTTGCATCTCTGCTTCCTATTTTTTGGGTATACATCTAAAGGTGAAATTGATGGATCACATGGCAATTCCACATTTAATGTTTTAGGGATAGGAGCAACCTTTTCCCATAGTGGCTACACCAGTTTACATTCACACCGGTAATGCCCAAGAGTTCCAATTTCTCCACACCCTCATCAGTGCTTGTTATTTTCTGTTTTTGTTCTTTGATTGCAGCCATCCTAATGGGCATGAAGTGACATGATTGTGGTTTTGTTTGCAATTTTCTAATGACTAACCATATTGAATGGTCTCCCCCACCTTGGTTCAGTGGTAAAGATTTGCCTGCATTGCAGGAGATGTGGGTTCGATCCCTTGGTTGCGAAGATCCCCTGAAGAAAGAAATGGCAACACACTCCAATATTCTTGCCTGGGAAATCTCATGGACAGAGAAGCCTGGTGGGCTACAGTCCATGGGGTTACAAAAGAGTCGGGCATGACTGAGCAACTAAACAGCAACAACAATGTTGAGCATCATTTCATGTGCTTATTGGCAATTTGTATATTTTCTCCAGAGAAATGTCTATTCAAGTACATTGCACATTTAAAAAATTGGTTGCTTTGTTGTTGCTGCTGAGTTGTATTTCTTTAGACATTATGGATATTAATTCTATATCAGACATATAATTTGCAAATATTTTCTCTCATTTCTCTCATTTTTTCACTCTTTTGATAGTGTCCTTTTTAATCTTTATGAATCCCAATTTAATCTACTTTTTCCTTTTGTAGATCTGCTTTTGGTGTCATGTCCAAAAAGAAAAATCTCATTGCCAAATCAAATGTCATGAGGATTTTTCCTGATGTTTTCTTACAAAAATTTTTATAGTTTTAGCCCTTAACTTTAGGTTTTGACCGATTTTGAATACTTTCTGCATCGAATGGTCTTGGTACCTTTGTAAAAAAAAAACCAACTAATGTCATATTTGAGTGCTTACTTCTGAGCTCTCTGTTCTTTCCTATTGGTCTTTATATTCTCTTCTTATGCCAGAACCACACACGATTTTGATTACTATAGCTTTAAAATAAATTTTGACATCAGGAAGTGTGAGACCTCCAACGTTGCTCTTTTTCAAGATTGTTTTAGCTATATGGGATTTCTTGGAATTTCATATGAATTTTAAGATGGGGTTTCCTGTTTTGCAAAACACATCATTGGGATTTTGATAGAGGTTGCATGGAATCTGTAGATCTCTTAGGGTAGTACTGTCATCTTAACAATATTATGTTTTGAATTCTATGAACATGGGATAGCTTTCCATTTATTTAGATCTTCTTTCTTTTAGCAATGTTTCGTACTTTTTGTTGTATAAGTCTTTTGCCTCCTTGGTGAAATTTATTTCCAAATATTTTATTTTTTTGACACTATTGTGACTAGAATTGCTTTCTTAATTTCCTCTTCAGATTTTTAATTAATAGTGTGTAGAAACACAACTGAATTTTGTGTTTTGATTTTGTATTCTATTTTGTTGTATTTGATTATTAGCTCTAATAGGTGCCTTTTTTTCGGTAGAAGTGTTAGGGTTTTTCACATATAAAATAATGTCATCTCTGGAAGAAAGATACTTTTATTCCTTTTTCTCCAACTTGGATGCTTTTATTTATTTATTTTCTTGACTAATCGCTCTGGCTGGAATTTTTCTTGCCATGTTGAACAGAAGTGGTGAAAGCAATTAAAATCAGTAATTACCCTTCAGAATACACAAGTCTGATATTTGGAAGATGAGCCCCTGATGGGCTATCCTGGATCCATCAGGGTGCAAAAAAAGCTGTCACCTGCCACAAAGTTGGGGGAAGTGGAAGATGATAGTCACTACCCAAATAAGAGCTTGAAATTCACTGAAATATACCAGCATTTCCATTAAGCTCTCCACTGGATGCTCCTAAGTTTCTACTAGTTACGTGGGATACTAAATAGTTACTCCAGACAGTTTCTGCCCAGTTTAGTAGGTGTTGAAGCGGAATGATGGATTTCTATAGCTTCTTATTCCACCATCACTCCCACAAGAAATGGCTTCCTTTTTTCCGCTTGGTCACCTCTTTCAGCCTGTTAAATCTTTGTTTTAGTAAGGTCAAGGTCATGGGGTAAATTCTTTGTGGGATGATAGGCCTTCTATTGTTTCAAAATCACGGATTCTACCACTGATCCTGGTTGGCTAAATGACACATTTTGTGTTATTAAAAAAAACTGAATGTGAGTGTAGAGAGAATTCAGTTAAGTTTTATCTGCTTCTGAAATTAATGTTAATCCAAATTAGGCCAAACTTTCTGAATTTATATGATTGATTTACATTTAAAAACCATAAATGTCTCATTTAAAGTGTTTTTTTCTCATGATAAATCAGTGAAGCAGTGTTTTAGAAAGAAATATTTTGTTTCATTTGCTGTGTTTTGTAACCAATCTTTTATGTCAGTGAAACACTGGCTTAATGAAAAAGAAACATTTTTCTTTGTGTGCTACAGTTTCATCATATTTTTCACCCTGTCAAGAGTAATCTGAAATTTAGAATGTTAGAAAAAATCAGGAAGAGAAGTATATCACATTTCTTGTTAGGAAGCAAAGTTTATAATATCACAAAGATGGTGAATCTTCAAGCTTTCCACTTGAAGACAAACTATTCATTAAAACATATACATTACCATATGTAAAATTAGACAGTCAGTGGAAATTTGCTGTATGACGCAGGGAGCTCAAATCTAGTGTTCTGTGACAACCTAGAGGGGTGGGATGGAGTGGCAGGTGTAAGGGAGGTTCAAGAGGGTGGGGACATATGTATACCTATGGTTAATTTATGTTGATGTATGGCAGAAACCAACAGAATAATGTAAAGCAATTATCCTCCAATTCAAATAAATAAATTTAAATTTAAAAAATAAAATAAAATTTCAAAAAAAATTCTGGCACCTTCCTTTTGTTTGGCTAACATTTCCCACACTCCAGTTGTGAGCTGGCTATCTAATTACCGATATCTGCTTCAAAATGTTCTTAATTCATGCTTTACTTCTGAAAAATAACACAATAGATCTGTAGGGTTAATATGATGCTTCATGAAAGATGTTTTCATTTCTTTAAAAAGAAAGTATCCCAACCATCATGAAATGACCAAATGAGCAGACTTCCTCCTGGCAAGATGACCCTTGTAAACCTGAAGAGGGTCACTATTGTTAAGGATGGGCAGTGGGGCTTTACTGCAAGTCCTGTCACTGTTTTCTCTGGATCTCTTGAGAACTTTCTAGAAAAAGACTTCTAGAACTTTCTCCTTCCTGTTACAACTGAGCTTCTTTCTTAAGCTTAGTCTTTTACTTTTCTTCTAGCTGAAAGGACCAAAGCTCCATAGCCACTTTTGAAGCTTTCAAAGAAAAAAGGAAACTCTAAACATTGAATATGGAAAGTGAGAGGGGATCCATTTCAGCCCTTAAGAACATATTTCTACTGGAAAACTATCCTTTAAAAAACAGTTTATTATTTTAGATGTAATGCCATATTGGTATAGTTCAAGATTTTTATAATTATCGTTTCTGGAGGGGGGGCACTATGTGGCATGTGGGAATCTTAGTTTCCTGATCAAGGATTGAACGTGTGCCCCTTCTGTGTTGAAAGGGCAGAGTCTTAACCACTGGACTGCCAAGGAAGTCCAGAAAACTATCCTCTTTATTGCCTGACATCTCTACTACTTCCAGGGCTTGTCCCCTGAAGGTCCCCCGATTCAGCCACTCCCCCGAGAGAATCTCCCATTTCCAGCCCAGGTGGTGGCCTCCAGCTTGCCCTCCCCCCGCATCCAAGCAGAGCCAGGAGGTCCAGCACCGTTTCACTTCCCCCCTTCCCAGCAGGCCGGCCCTGGCTCCTAGGTTCTCACAGGCGCCCAGTCACCTCCACCCTCTTCCTCATCTCTCTCCCACACGTGTCCCTCTCTCCCCTTCCTCTGTGTCTGCTCTTCTCAGAAGTTAGCTTACAAAGCAAAGTTGTAACTTTGAATTCCTGTTTTTCCAACCACCCTCATGTGACAGGATATCTCCTTATTGGAGGTTTTCCCTAATTTCAGAAGCCCTTTAAAAGTGGGCGCTTCCTCTACTCTCCTTTTCAGCTGGGCAGTTCTGAGAAGGGAGGAGCGGGAAGGGACAGCTGGGGGCTCACTGGCCTGGTCCTCTCCGCTCTCTCCTCTCCATCCGTGGAAGAAAAGGATAAACTCTGGACCATGAGGCCGTCTCCACTCCTGCTTCTCCTCTCTCTGCTTCCGATAGCCGTGCAGCTCCTAGGTAAGTCAGCTATGAGGTGGGAGCTTCCAGACTTGGGGCCTGGGGTCTATGATATCCCTTCCTTTGGGGAAGAGTGTTAAGGGATTCCTTCCACACTTGGGTGGAGGAGGAAGCCGGGCTACAGCACCACCAGCTCTGCAGGAAGCTCCTCCAGGTCCCCAGGCCTGGAAGCCGGGGACCGGGAAGAGGGAGCGGCTCCTCGGGTCAGGGGTCTGCCTGATCTGAGCCCCTCAGAACCCTGCCTTATCTCTTCTCTCCTCTCCCACTGCCCCTTCACTGCTATATATTCTTAGAATAATTTCCACTTCTGTTGGCGAATTCTTGTTTTCAATTTCTCCTCTAACCCTCAACCAGTCTCTTCTGAGCGTTTTTGACCAAAATGAGGGCAACGCTGGTGTCTCTCTTCATCGTAGGTCTAAGGATGGGTCACAGTTAGTCCCCCCGCAAAGATCTCATGAGAGTTTTACAACATCTTTTTTCTGTGACTGCACCTTTAAAAAAATTTTTTTTAATTGGAGTTGATTTACAATGTTGTATTAGTTTCAGGTGTACAGTAATTTGGATCAGTTATACATACATCCCCTCTTTTTTTACAGTCTTTTCCCAAATAGGTCATTACAGAGAACAGAGTAGACTTCCCTGTGCTACACAGCACCTTCTTACTAGTTATCTGTTTTATACATAGTACTGTGTATATGTGAATACCAATCTCCCCGTGTATCCCTACTCCACTCGCCCCTGCTTTACCGCCTGGTAACCGTAGTTTTTATTTTCTGTATCAGTGACTCTGTTTCTGTTTTGTAGATAAGTTCATTCGCATCCCCTTTTAGATTTCACGTATAAGCAATAGCATATTTGTCTTCCTCTGACTTTCTTCACTCAGCAGTGAATGAACCATTTTAATCAGTCTTAGTTTTTATTACTAGACAGCTCATCTTAACTGTGTTCTACCCTGATCCTTCTCTCAGTTCTAAGTTGTTCAAACTGATTTATTCCTGTTCCTCCATCCCTTCCTTTTTTCTCTTCTTCTTGGAAATGGATGATAACTCATGAGGACCAGACTCAGAGCTTTCCAGAAGCCTGAAGACAGTATGAAGTCTCTCTCTTCTATTTCTTTAAACACATCTTGCTTTACCCTCGGAATAAGAGCTGAAAGCGTCTGGAGGAATATTTATTCCCAGGTCTCTTTTGAGATGAAATAGATGGGATTTCAGCTTTGAAATTTTGGATTTCTGATCCCCCTTCATTTTTCCCAAATCAGCAAATAGCGCCTTGCCCAGCCTGTGCCAAAGGTGCTCCATGCCCTGCTGTCAGTTGGAGGCAGGTGCTGGGGAGAGGGGATTGTGGATGAGACAGAAAGGCCTGACCACTAGGAAGCTTTCCAGGGAGAGTGTTTGATCACAGAAAACAAATCTCCATGACCGTGAAATAGCAGAGATGATAAAAACACAAGCAAAGGCAGTGTAGTTTGTACCTGGCCCCTGCTACTTAATTTCTTTGTGCTTTAATTATAAACTTTCTTAGTATATAAACTAAGGAGCATCATATTACTTGTCCCATCAGTTGATCAGTTGTTGCAATGATTCAATGAGTTAAACTATGTAAAATATTTAGAACATAGTATGACTCATAATAGTTCCTAAATGTTAGCTATTCATAACTGTGACTTTTTTTCCCCCATGGTAGAAATCAATAGCTCAGTGCAAGTGGGATAATTAGCATTTAAAGGAAAGGTTTTCCAAGAAACAATACAGAGGAAGGAGTCCTGAAGCCTGAGGAGGTATTTTCCCTGTTGTTGTTTAGTCACTAAGTCACCTTTGTTACCCCATAGACTGTAACCCTGCCAGGCTCCTCCGGCCATGGAATTTTCCAGGCAAGTATACTAGAAAGGGTTGCCATTTCCTTCTCCAGGGGATCTCCTGACCCAGGGATAGAACCCAAGTCTCCTGCATTGACGGGTGAGTTCTTTACCACTGAGCCACCAGGGAAGCTCTTATTTAACCCGAGTCCTGGCTACAAAGCACATACATCTCTTAGTGAGCAAGGAGGAGTGTGACAGGATAGCAGGCTCCATATCACTCCGGTCTTCATGTTGAAAGACTGTCTTGTGCAAGAGGATTAATACATTCTTCGTGACCCCAAAGGTTAAAACTTAGTCCAGTGACAATCTTCTAAAGGTTTCACTGTCTCAAATAGAATCTTCTGCTTAGGAGAAAGTTTTGTGTCACTAAAGGTCTTCAGACAGACCCTGAATGAGACTTGTACTCTAACCTGGCACTTCTCAATAGAAACATCATTGGCCACATTAGGTAGCCATGTTTAAAAAGGTAAAAAAAAGCAGGTAACATTGATTTTATGAATGTGTTTTATTTAACCCAGTGTATCCAAAATGCTATTAGTCCACATTCATCAATACAAAGCTTACTGGGATATTTTTACATTCATTTTTTTAAAGCTTTTTATTTTTTTTGGAGTATAGCCAATTAACAATGTTGTAATAGTTTTAGGTGGACAGCAAAGGGCCTGAGCCATTCTCTCCCATGCTCCCCTCCCATCCAGGCTGCCACCTCCCATTGAACAGAGTCCCCTGTGCTCTACGGTTGGACCTTGCTGGTTATCCATTTTAAATACAGCAGCAAGTACATGTCTATCCCAAGCTCTCCCTTTAGATTGATTTTAATACTAATTTAGGATGTCTTCGAGGAGCAGTTGCCCACTGACCACTCCCTTACTAGTTTTCATAAAATTTTCCTTTAATATTTATATTTTTCCCTCATTCTTCCTTTCTTCTTTCTTTTTTTTTTTTTTACCTTTTCTTTATTTCTAGTCTCTCATTTCTTCCTTTATACGTGTGATTTGTTTTGGTACCAGATTTAACACATACTTGCTGACACTGTTGAGCAAAACCAAGTTTTTGTCATCTTTCTTTCTTCAGTTGTTCTTATAGTTGTCTATTTTTCTTGTTATTGTCCCAAATGACTTCTGATTTTTTTCTCTAATTCTGAGTTGGAGATCTGTCAATGTAGGATATTGCAGATACAGGTAAGAAGACAATGGCTTTGTTGTGTGACATTTCAGTGCCTTCTGAGGTTGTGGGACCTAATTCCTAGGGAGGAAGAATCACTGCTGGTTAAATGTGAGTGTTAAAGAATTAAATACACTTAAAGTAAGTCAGAAGGAGACAGACAAATACCATATAATATCACTTATATGTAGAATATGAAGTATGAAACAAATGAACTCATCTATGAAACAGAAACAGACTCATAGACATAGAGAACAGACTTGTGGTTACCACGGGCAGGGGTAATGAGGGAGGGATGGACCGAGAGTTAGGATTCATAGATGCAAATTATTATATAGAGAATGGATAGACAGCAAGGTCCTACTGTATGGCAGAGGGAACTATATCCAATTTCCTGGGATAAACCATAATGGAAAAGAATATGAAAAAGAATGTGTCTAACTCCGCTAGCTATCCATGGGATTATCCTGCCAAGACTACTGGAGTGGGTTGCCATTATGTCCTCTAGGGGATTTTCCTACTCCAGGAATCTCCTGTGGCTCTTTGGCAGGCAGATTCTTTACTACTTGAGCCACCTAGGAAGCCCTTATTGTGTGACAAATTCTTCTGTTTATAAACCAAGTTAAGGTTACAGAGCCCTTTCAGATCCTTACCCACTCTAATTAATTGCTTTCAGATCCTTAATCAGATCCTTACAACAACCCTATGAGATGGGTTGAAAGTGAAAGTGAAGGTGCTCAGTCGGGACTCTTTGTGACCCCATGGACTGTAGCCCACCCAGTTCCTCCATCCATGGATTTTTCTAGGCAAGAGTACTGGAGTGGGTTGCCATTTCCTTCTCCACGGGATCTTCCTGACTCAGGGAGAGAACCCAGGTCTCCTGCATTGGAGGCAGACGCTTTACCGTCTGAGCCACCAGGGAGCCATGATATGGGTTGGTTGGGTGTTATTAGTGTCATCCACCTTTTACTACATGAGGAGACAGGCTCAGAAGTCAGCTAGCCAGGAAGCACCTGATCAGTTCTTGATTGTGGTCTTCTGGTTCTGAGGCTAAGATGTAGATGTAATTAACTAGTTGGAGTGTATTGATCAGGAAAGACATAAATGTGCTTCAAAAAGCAGAATGTCCAGA
This sequence comes from Antilocapra americana, assembly GCA_007570785.1. Taxonomy (NCBI): domain Eukaryota; kingdom Metazoa; phylum Chordata; class Mammalia; order Artiodactyla; family Antilocapridae; genus Antilocapra; species Antilocapra americana. Next base: position 982,903 of record ML660812.1, on the reverse strand, counting down.
AAGGGCTTAGTCCCTCTCTTTGCGTCAGTTATCTATATTTTTCACTTGGAGATGGGAAAGGAGACAGTAACCTTTGAGGGCTCACTATCTGCAAAATGATTTTCTGGGTGCTTTGTTTAAATTATCTCTAAATATATATATCTAAATATTTCTAAAAAATATTTAGAAAGTTTCCAGCAGCTCTGTCAGAGAGCATTATTATCCCATTTGACAGATCAGGAAAGTGAGGCTAAAATGATTAATTTAACTGAGGCAACATGCCTAGGACTTGGTGGAACCAACATTTGATTGCAAGTTTGCTGGCCTTCAAACACATGCTTCTTTCTACCACATCACATGGGAACTCTGGGGTCTCTATCCTTCTGTCCGTCTCTTTGCAACAGTTCTATGTTTTTTTCTAGTTTTATCCTGCTCTGGACCATTTCACCTTGCTTACAATACTGATTTCCCCCAGTTAATGATAAGAATATACTAATATGTATCAAGCAATTTCTGTGTGTCAAGAACTGTTCTCAGCACTTTGTTAGATGTTCTAATTTAAATCTCACACAACCAGCAGGTCCTGTACTTTCCTCCTCATTCTTCAGGGGGAAAAGGCAGCACAGAGTTGTTTAGATACTTGACCAAGGTCACTCAGTAATCAGTAGAGCTCCGGTTGTGTCACAATCAAGTGGACACAATGCATAAAGATTAATTTGCCTGGTTATGAGTGGAAGAAGAAAAATTGTGTAGTCTCAGCTTCTTACCTACATGTTTTGCTTGTCTTGAAGTTGGCGGAGAGGCTGAGATTTTGAGGTTGAAGATTAGGAGAGAAAGGGAAGGATGGTGAATGGAGTGGCAGCTGGGAATGGAATCCAGAATATAAGTCTGGGGATCAGCAGGTGGTGGGAGAGCTCCTGAAATGGAATGAATCCAGGAAGGGAGTAGCTATTCCTATCTTTACGGAGGGAGGCAGGAAGTTGGCAGCGTTCCTTACTTACTCCCCAACTCTGTTTTCTCCTCGAGGTCATAGTCCATATTGGATTAATACTTGCACCTCACCCAATAGCCGAACTGTTGTTGCTGTTGTTGTTTAGCCTCTAAGTCGTGTCCGACTCTTCTGGGACCCCATGGACTGTAGCCTGCCAGGCTCCCCTGTCCATGGGATTTCCCAGGCAAGAATATTGGCGTGAGTTGCCATTTCCTTATCCAGTGGATCTTTCTGACCCAGGGTTCAAACCTGTGTCTCCTGCATTGGCAGGCATATTCTTTACCACTGAGCCACTTGGGAATCCCCAATAGCCAAATGAGGTGACTTAAATTAGTAGGTTCTCTGGATATTTTATGAATGAATGAAGGATCTAAGAGGAAAATAAAATCATTTTTAATTTTTTCTTTATCCTCTTGTTCAGTGTCACTAAACCTAATCATATAATCCTTAGTTTCCCCCTTGCCCCCAGCAATTGTTATACTTTGTGTGTGTGTGTGTGTGTGTGTGTGTTTGTGTGTATGGTAGTGATGGTTTAGTCCCTCAGTCATGTCCGACTCTTTATGACCTCATGGACTGCAGTTCACCAGGCTCCTCTGTCCATGGGATTCTCCAGGCAAGAATATTGGAGTGGGTTGCCATTTCCTTCTCCAGGGGATCTTCCCAACCCAGGGATTGAATCTGGGTCTCCTGCATTACAGATAGATTCTTTACAGACTGAGTCTCTAGGGAGGTCCTGTGTATAGTAAGTGCATAATAAATATTTATTTTTAACTAATACATTTACAAAAATAAATATTTATTAGCTTAATTTCAGTTCTTTGGAGACACACTTATGGGATGTACCTTAACTTACAGGGGCTAATGAACAGATTCTTGGTTTGGCTGACTCAAGACGGTGACCTCTGACAATGACTTGACCTGACCTCTGACAATGACTTTTTTCCCAAGACTGGGAAAAACCTTGGGAAAAACTGGCTGAGGAGGGGGGCATGAGACCAGACGAAGGCAGCTGGTCCAGGGTGGGTGAAGGAGCAAGTGAGCCCTGTGGGCAGATGAGCTCAGCCTTCCTGGGTACCCTGGGTGACAAGGTAGAATGTATGTCTCAGAGTCATCCTTCTTTGGTGTAAGAATTAGGGCTGTTCATTCCTCCAACACCCAGTGGTCACTGGTGAAGAGCTGCTCCTAGGAGGTGTTCATTCTCTGACCCTTCTGGTCTTTGCAGTGGGTGAAGGAGGCTCTGATGGTCAGAAAAACATCCCCAGGCCCAGAGATGTGGGGCAGCTCCTGGGGAGTGGAGCTGGTGCTCACTGTTTTAGCAAAAGGCAAGAGAAATAAATGGGTTTCTGGCAGCATCCACTACAAAATTCCCATTTACTTTCCCCTTATCCAGTTTCCCTGACTTCCACAAGTCATTAGCTTTCATGTTTTCATGTCAGCATTTTATTTATTGATGGTGGGGAAAGCATAAAGATGTAAAAGGAAATACAGCCTATGATAGTTATATCTCTAAATTGTCACCTTTAATAACCTAACTTTCTTTGCCAGTAAATTTGGAAATTTGAACTTCCCTGGTAGCTCAGTTGGTAAAGAATCCTCCTGCAATGCAAGAGACCCCAGTTTGATTCCTGGATCGGGAAGATCCACTGGAGAAGGGAATGGCTACCCACTCCAGTATTCTGGCCTGGAGAATTCCTTGGACTGTATAGTCCATGGGGTTGCAAAGAGTCGGACATGACTGAGTACCTTTCACTTTCACTTTGGAAATTTAATGACTTGCTCAGTGTTATGATTTAAAACAGTTAAAATGTGCTTAAAAGAACATTTGTACCTGTGATGTTGGATTTCCAGGCTTTGGCCATTTTTAAAAATTGATTTTTATTGAAATATGGTTGTTTTGCAATGTTGTGTTTCTGCTGTTACAGCAAAGTAGGCCAGCCTTGCATATACATATATCCCCTCTTTTTTGGATTTCCTTTCTATTTTGGTCACCACAGAGAATCAAGTAAAGTTCCCTAAGCTATATAGTAGGTTCTCGTAAGTTACCTATTTTGTACACAGGAGTGAATACATGTCAATCCCAGTCTCCAAATTCATCCTTCCCATCCTCCCTTTCCCATGCTGGTGTCCATACGTTTGTTTTCTACGTCTTTGTCTCTGTTTTATAAGTAAGATCATCTATACCATTTTTTCTAGATTTCACATATATGCATTAATATATGATATTTGTGTTTTTTTTTTTCTTTATGACTTACTTCCCTATGTATGATAGTCTCTAGGTCCATCCTTGGTGGCTCAGATGGTGAAGAATCTGCCTGCAATGCAGGAGACCTGGGTTCGATCCCTGGGTTGGGAAGATCCCCTGGAGAAGGGAATGGCAACCCACTCCAGTATTCTGGCCTGAGGAATTCCATGGACAGAGGCTATAGTCTATGGAGGTCACAAAAAGCTGGACATGACTGAGCAACTAACACCTTCACAAGCCCATCCACGTCTCCACAAATGACTCAACTTCATTCCTTTTTATGGCCAGACTTCAGCCATTTTTAATTGAGACATTGCATGGAAATTCCTTTCCTAAATGAATTTTGACTTTTTATATTTTTCCCCTTGAAGTGTGGGCTCTATGTATCAGGGAACTTGTCTCTAGTTTGTCTTTGGATTATCACCAGCAGGGTGCTTGGTATCTATTTGTTGAAAAATAAGAGATTAGTAAGACTGAGTTAAGATGGATAGCTGGTCTCGTTAATTCAGTAAATACTTTTTTGATATATAAATACCATCTATTCTCATTTGTTCAGCTTTGCAACGTTTCTGTTACAAAAACATATTATAGACAACAAAAACTGAATGTTTATGCAAATAAAACATTGGTCTGGTTCATAGTGACAAAAACGCCATAAGCTGTCTTCTGGTCAAGGTCTTAAATCACTTTCAGAGGAAGACAGATGACATTTTAAATCAGAGACACTGCACAGAGACAGTGATACAAGCAAAACTCACATGTTGGTGCGTCAAGAAGAAGAATAACATATGAACACAGGATCATAAAGCGATAACTTTACATTTCCTCATATTGTCTGGCAGAAGCAATATCAAACTTGCACTGCTTCCTAGTGTCCCAGAAAATAAAGGAAACAAGAAGAGATAAGTTTGTATTGAAATAGAAGCTTTTCGTTTGCAAGTACTTCTGTTACAAATAAAAACATTTATAATTGCTCTTTGGGAAAAATAAACTTTCAGAGTAAAAAGTCATAAGAAATAGATACATCATCTTGAATCAAGCATTAAATAAAAGAAAATACCTGGGTTAACAGTCAGGAGATGCTTCAAATTTAATAACTATTCTTTTATTCATTCAACAAATACTTGTTGAGGGACTATTATGCTCTGAAAAGAGAGAATACGGTGCTGGATTGGAAAGAAGTCTTTCTACCCAGGGAATTTACATTCCAGTAGGGACACAGACAAAACATAAATAAACAAATTTTAAACATATGTATTTTAAGGTGGTTATTAATATTATATAGAAAATCAAAGAGTAAGATTATAGAGTTATTAGCTCACTAAGGAGTTGGCAATTGAGTTGGAACCTTAATGAGTGTCTCAAGAAGAGGGAACTTGAAATATGGAGTCTGTAAAGTGAAAATGAGCTTCAAGTTTTTGAGGAACAGAAAGGCCTTGTGGCTGGGAGGTGGTGAGTGAGAACAAGGGTGGGAGGAGGTGGGAGTAGGAGCAGCTCCCCTGGATGGTGTTGCATCTAGTGAGTTGTGAGAGGGAGACTGGAGGGTTTTGTTCCTGTGTGTGCAGTGGTCCTCGTGAAGGGTTTACACTTGGGAAGAGATATGGTGAGAAACAAAATCTCTTCCATCCTGAAAACCTCTCCCCAAAAGTAAAAGAAAAAGAAAATAATTTTATTATTGAATAAGTATTCAAGCAGAATGTGACATGTATTGGCATTCTACGAAAGAGACTGCAGAAACAGAGAAATTCAACGCTTTTATATGGCCAAGTAGAAAAATTTCATGGCATCAGGTAGGTTTTGCAGTCTGAGGTCAGGTGACATGTTAAGCCTGTCTCACCCAGGAAACTGGGAGATCAGGCATTATCTCTAATGATTCCATTTCAAACAGGAAAATCAGAGCAAGACCGTGGTGGCTTGTTCTGGGGTATGGTAGTGGAGATGCAGAGAGAAGACTGGATTAGGGAGTATGCATTAGTTGGGCTCTCCAGAGAAACAAAACCAATAGACTGTGTATGTGTGTGTCTACCTCTGCCTCTCTCTCTATGTACCTATCTCTCTACCTATCATCTATTAATATTTTTTGAGAGAGATTTATTTTAAGGAATTGCCTCATGCAGTTGTGGATGCTGACAAGTCCAAAATCTACAGGGGTAGGTTGGCATGTTGGTAACTCAAGAAAGAGTGGACATTGCAGTTCAGGTCCAAAGATAGTCTAGAGATAGAGTTTCCACTCCTCTGGGGGACCTCAGCTGTTTTCTCTGAAGGCTTTCAGCTGATTAGGTGAGGCCCACCCACAGTGTGGGGTATAATCTGCTTTACTAAAAGTCTACTGATTTAAATGTTAATCTTATCTAGAACAAGAACAAAAAACAAAAAACTTCCGCAAACAACCTTCATAGCAACATCCAGACAGATGTTTGGCCAGTTATTTTGATCCTATGATCCAGCCAATTTGACACATAAAAGTAACCATTGTGGTACATTTTTGGAGAGAGCCAACAGAAATTTGTCCTAGAAAGTGAAGGAAAGCTGAGAATCTAGATGACTCCTAGGTTTTTGGCTTGTAGATCTAGGTGGATGATGGTGCCATTAATAAAAAAGAATATTGGAAGTTTGCTCATGAAATGCCATCATACTTAAAGTTAAGATGGAACTACAGATGAAAAATACATGAAATAAACCTCAAGGAAGTATAAAAACCTCTGAAAGAGGAATGCTATTCTTGCATAAAGACTTCTAAACACCTTACCTTAAATGGCTGGTTACCAGCTAGTCGGTTCACTGAATTTAGACATTAAGTGTTGGCCACTCAACAATACAATCAAATGACTGAAGTAGAAGGTGGAAGATAGATTCTGTCAGCATGGTACTAAGCAAAACTATGTGTAACGTGGAAGAGAAGTCTAGAGAAGAAAATAGTAGGTGAAATGGCCAACACAGATTAAATGTAAAGGTCAATATAGATGAGTCTACAAATATCTATCATAGCTCAGTACCCTTTTAGCCAGATATAAATTTGTGTATGGTACATTATCCATTTAAAGAAAATTTTATCTTCTTATTTCCTTATCTTCTTATTTCCTGGGTTTTACTGTGAGCAAAACACAATATTATTAAAAATTTTAGTTGCATTACCAATGCACAAAGTTACTCATGTTGCCACACAGAGATCAAGCTTGGGAAGGACTTCAGTTAAATGGAAGGAGATTGCGTTGACACTGCATGCTCTGTTGACAGACGTCAACTCCAAATATGCCAACAGAAGCAGATGTTCTGAATTCAGGCTCTAGTGAGTCCCGATTCCAAGAAGTGGAACCAGCAGACATGAGGAACCCAGCCAAGGAATCTAGGCAGAGGTTCAAAGTAGCTCTGAATTAGGAACCCAGGCAAGATAGAGACAGGAGGTCTCTACCAAGTGTAGACAAGAGCAGATATGGCAAGAGAACATAATCTTTTGAGGCAAAGATCCATTATGACCTCAAAGTTGACGGTCCAAGACTGATCTCAGAGTGTAAGTGGTGCCAAGCCCACAGGGATGTTGAGGACAGTAAATAGAATTTGACTTGTGAAAGTGCTTTGTAAACAGCAAAGGGCTCTCAGTGATACTATGATTATTTGATAGTTTCACTGGGATGACTTGATTAAAATTGGGGTTACTGATGTGAACTATTGTATAGAGGATGGATAAACAATAGGTCCCACCATATAGCAGAGGGAACTATATTCAGTATCCTGGAATAAACCATAATGGAAAAGAATGTAAAAAAGAATATATGTATATATAACTGAATCACTTTGTTGTAGCAGAAATTAACACAATATTATAAATCTATTTGTTGTTCAGTTGCTAAGTTATGTCTGACTCTTTGTTACCCCATGGACTGCAGCATGCCAGGCTTCCCTGTAAATCAATTTATACTTCAATGAATGAAAAAAATAAAGTTGAAATCAAATGTAAAAGAAAAATAACAAACTCATTTTGCCAAACCCTCAAACATCTGTAATACTATACTAGCTCACTTTGAAAGAAGTTCTTAAGTAGAAGGAATTTACTTAAACTTCACAAAAAGTGTTTAATTTATATTTTTGCCCCCCAAATAGTCAATTCCTTTCATTTGTCTATTGAAAAATAGACAAAAAAAGAAAATCTTTACATGATCAAACTTGAATTCAATTGTGATTTAAAGGACAAAAATGTGCTTACTAGCTCCTTTTATTCTTTTCTTTTTTGGCAAGAGGAAGTTGAGTTTTGCCAGCTAGCAGCTATGTACTATGAGAATAAACCATGTATACATATTTATTTAAAGTACCAACCCCAAATTACAAGCATAAAAAAAACTGTTATTTGTAAAGTTACTCTTATAAATATTACCTGAAATGGTATAAAAACTTAACATACTCAACCTTTACTACAAACTTCACAAATTATTACACTTTTCAAATGGATTTTGTATCATTTTTAATACAAAGGTCAAGTTGAATATGCCAATGAAATGACAGATACTAGATGTCTGAGCTGCCCACTATTGGCTGGGAAACAAAACAAAAAATACTCTAGTTGCCCAGACCTGGGCTACCCAGCAGACTCTTAGCTCACAGATTTGCTGGCCATTAAATGAAGGTAAAAATTCCTAAAATAAAATTGTTTTTCTAGACACAAGAAACCTTCCCAATGTTATAATTAGAATAATTATGTGTAGGTTTCATCTATCTCAAAGAGGCTAAGGATAGTCAGACTTCAAAATTCTGTTCTTGGGCACAGAAATATTTAATTTTATACTTTATTGTATTCATCTCCAAATTTGTTTTTCTCAGATGAATATTATTTCTTCTTCTATTACCTGTCTTTTATGTTTGTGCATGCTTGTGGTCATGCTTAGTCGTGTCCAACTCTTTGCAACCCATGAACTGTAGCCCACCAGGCTCCTCTGTCCATGGAATTCTCCAGGCAAGAGTACTGGAGTGGGTTGCCATTTCCTCCTTCAGGGGATCTTTCCAACCCAGAGATCGAACTGGTGTCTCTTGCATCTCCTACATCGACAGGCAGATTCTTCACCGCTGCGCCACCTGGGAAGCCTCCTTTTATGTTTACTTCACTACAATTCATGTGCATTTAAAGCATTTGAGCCTTTTCATAAGGTTCCTTGTCCAAACTAGGACATCTTGAAGACTTCCAGTCAATTACTGGCAGCTGGCAGCCATGTACTCCTAAGAGAGGACCCTCAACCCAGTCTTTTCAGCCTCAGGGACCCCTATGGAGGAGCTGAGTTGGCCCAGGCAGAGTCAATTTCATCTTTTTTCCTGTGGTCATAGGTCTTTAAGGGAAATGGAAAAACTGAGAACTTATTTTTCTTTAACTTTTTATTTTATAGCTAATAAACAATGTCGTGATAGTTTCAGGTGGACAGCAAAGGACTCAGCCACACATATACATGCATCTATTCTCTCCCAAACTCCTCCTCCCTCCAGGCTGCCACATAACATTGAGCAGAGTTGCCTGTGCTATACAGTAGGTCCTTGTTGATTATCTATTTAACATTGGGAACTTTTGACCTAAAATATTGCCTGTATCCTATGTATCCACTTAAATATCCTTTCTCTTTTTTTCACAGACACTAGGCAATTTTTAATATACAATGAAGATCACAAGCGTTGCGTGGAAGCATTAAGTCCCAGTGCAGTCCAAACTGCAGTTTGCAACCTGAACAATGAAGCTCAGAAATTCCGATGGGTGTCTGAATCCCAGATCATGAGCGTTGCACTTAAATTATGCTTAGGGGTGCCATCAAAAACTGATTGGGTTCCTGTCACCCTGTATGCCTGTGACTCCAAGAGTGAATTTCAGAAATGGGAGTGCAAAAATGACACGCTCTTAGGAATCAAGGGAGAAGATTTATTTTTCAACTATGGCAACAGACAAGAAAAGAACATTATGCTTTACAAGGGATCGGGTTTATGGAGCAGATGGAAGGTTTATGGAACCGCTGATGATCTGTGCTCTAGAGGTTATGAAGGTAAGAAGCTTGGAATTGTTTTTCTTTTGTCTTTCTGTCCATTTTTTCTCATCCTCTTAGTTGTGAACTAATTCAAGAAAATAACCATATTTTTGTTCAGTCTGTACTAGAAATAGTGATTACTTTTGAATTTGGAATGATTGTGTGTTCTGTGAGTGAATAAATGCAGTTAAAAAGTCCTGAGTGATACCTTAGCTATTTGTGATTAATGGGAAGACATTTCTTTCAACTTTAGCTAAAATTTTTCCTAACAACTATTACTGTTTTTGGAAATTACTTTTCACAGTCATCTTTAATTCAGAGTCTTGCATTTAACACTGTGTGACTGTCATGATAAATGAATTTAACCAAATGTTTCTTTTCCTTTGGTTTAAGTCATCTCTAAACAAATGATCCATGGAAAAACATTTTTTAATAACTCAGATTGCATAAAATCTTGACATTGACAGTTTGAGTTTCTAAATGTTTCTAATTTATTTGTTACCTTATGGGTATTTAGAAACATTATATAATAATCAGAAAATCAGCAAAGCTGAGGAATTAGATTGTAAATTAACCGTTAGCATGTTTATTCTGCTATTTTAGAATAGCACCAGTGGGTGCTATTATATGTAGTTGGTTCCTTTAGCTCTTCAAGGAGAAATAAAATCAGAGTATCTAGTCTTCTGTCATCTAGGCCAAATTTCATCTTCAGGCAGCTGCACAGAAAAAAATAAAACAAAAAAACCCTTGACGCCCTTTGCAAAGGCCTCTTGAGTCAGATGATATTCTAGCCACGTTCTAGGATGCGTGATTTTGTTGTTGTGCAGTGCTATCTAGAACATCCTCAAGGTCAGAGAGAGTTTGCCTTTTGGGACAAGAGAGTAAACTGTTTCCAAAGTTACTATGTTACCAAGGCTGCAAGTTTGGTTGAGCTTGTCTGATGGCAGTTATGCAGAGCTTCAGAGTTCACCTCTTTGCAAGATGATGATTTATCAGCTTTTCATTTTCCTTCTATGTTCTATAAAGAGAAAAAAAAAGTAGGAATTAAAGAAGAGTGAGTAGGAGGGCTCAGAAAAAAGTTATCCTGAGGTCTTTATCAAAAATAATGTAGATTTAGAAATTATATGAGAGACAACCAAAGTAGCATAGCATTTCAAGAGAAACTTGACGGAAAGTTGTAGGGCAGGACAAAGGTGAACTAAACTTGACTGAGTCAAATTCCACAGATGGGACAATAGTTCTAAATGAGGAATTCAACATAAGGAAGTTTGGTGCTAAAAGATGGGAATTCTCATTTTATTTTAAAATATATCACTGAAGTTCTATAATCCCCTTCCCACTCCCTGCCCACACTTTCTGATCTTCTGTTTGCTTTCAGAAAAATATGCATAGGATTTAAGACAGTGGTTCTCAAGTTTTAACATGATTAAGAAACATCTGGAGAACTTGTGAAAAATACAGATCCCAAGGTTCTCCCTCACTAGATTTTGAATTAGCATATTGGAGGAAGGGCCTAGGGATCTATTGAATTATTTTTATGAACACCTGGGTGGTTGGATGCAAATAGTCCCTTGACCACACTTTGCATACTCCCTCACTCTCTCCCAGTACTTAAGGTATTCCTGCTAGATGATCTAGCCTTTCAGAGAGATCTTGGAATCGATTCATTGGAATATATGTTAGAAGTGAAGACAAGGCAGAGAGGATGTATGGAGATTCTTTGTCTCTCTAAAAAAGGTTTGGGGAGGAATACTGTCTGAGACCAAAGATTTAATTTTAAGTAATAGAATTAGATTTTGTAGACTTGAAAGCATCTGAGGATGGTCGGAAAGAGTGGATCACAACAAGAGGAGGCAATGAGTGCTGTGTCATAATTTGTTAGTGAAGTTGGCCTCATCAGTGCTTTATTTAATAAATCAAGTTAGGGAGTAGTGGAAGACACTGCGCTGCCACTGCAGGGGGCGTGGGTTCAATCCCTGGTCAGGGAACTAAGATCAGCATGCCCTGTGGTGTGGCCAAAATTTTTAACGAAATAAATACATTGAATTATTCCTTTAAAAAGCCATTTTTGATTGGCATTTATAAGTTGAGCTCTGAAAATTCCTTGGCTGCTTTAATAAGCAGTGAGACTAGCCCTAGGTAGTCTTTATCAGGTTTACCTCATACAAAAGAACAATGGCATAATTATTACAAATACAGCATATTTTCATACAATCTGTGATTTGGAAAAATAGTCCTATAACTTAGTGAGACCAAAGTTAGAATCACATTTTAAACTTATTAACAGCGAGGTGGCTCAGATGGTAAAGCCTCTGCCTACAGTGCGGGAGACCCCGGTTGGATCCCTGGGTTGGGAAGATCCCCTGGAGAAGGGAATGGCCACCCACTCCATAGTCTGGCTTGGAGAACTCCATGGACTGTATAGTCCATGGGGTCACAAACAGTTGCACATGACTGAGTGGCTTTCACTTCAGTTTACTTATGTACATTAGGTGCCATGCTATGTGTTTTACAACTGTTATATTATCTAAATAACTTTTAAGATGTCTTTTAAGTAATAGATCTAGGAAACAATTAGGAAAAGAGTATTCTTATCTAGAAAAAATTCTGAATATCAACTGGTCACAAGAGACTAAATATCTCAGTATAGAAGATTATTATCTCCCAGAGATAATCTGAACATACTGGAGAATTTAGCTACATGAGTGGTTATGTTCTTAATGGAGATGTGACCTTCTCTAATCCTTTTGGCTTAAGCCAAACCATAATCCACAATTTCTATATTTGTTTCAACTTCCTTTTATAGGTAAACCTAGAGCTTCCCGTTTTGATCTGTTTGGACTCTTTTTTTTTTAAAGACAAATATTGATGATAGACAGTATCTAATGGTTTTGAGTGCTTTTTTCCATCATGTGAATCAGAGATTTATACGAGAATTCCTACCCTGTCTTGGCCATTGTTGAGGGACTCGAGTGGAATGTGTCTTGATAGGAGTGGTTGGAGGAGACTGAAGTTTTGACTGTGTGTTTGGGTTCCACAGTTATAAGGTTATTTTTCAATCTAGAGATTCAATAATTCTCCAATTTCGACCAAGAGGAAGGAGAGCCTTTTCTCTATTTGGAGGAAAGGCAGAAGTCAAAGTTGACAGTAGAGCTGACTACTTTTGGCTCGCGAGAGCAAAGAGGAAAACCTATTGCCAGAAACAGCAGAACAGAAGTGGTACTAGAGTTGTTCCTGATGACACACTGCTGTATGAACCCAGCAAAAGACAGGGGTCAAGAGGGAACTGAAATACAGAGGAATTCCCTGTGTGGGGCATGAGGTGTCATCAGAAGAGTAAGACCAGTTCTTGCAGTAACCTTATTGGGAAGTCAGTGTTCAGGAGATTTGCATCATTTCTAAGTGCAAGTCGGTGTGTCTCTTCTAGCCATGTACACACTCCTGGGCAATGCCAACGGGGCAACCTGTGCGTTTCCATTCAAGTTTGAAAACAAGTGGTACGGGGAGTGCACAACGGCTGGACGATCAGACGGCTGGCTGTGGTGTGGGACTACTACGGATTATGACACGGATAGGCTCTTTGGATATTGTCCATTGAAGTGTAAGTAATTTTAAGACAATTTTGGCATATTTAATATGGCAACCTAGTGGTAAGACCTTCTGTATATCTAGAACGTTTTTTTCCTTCATGTGATTTCTCATTTATTATCTCAGATCATACACCAGCACAACCCTGTACGGATGTCACTGTCCCCATTTTCTAATGGAGGGAGCAATCTGTATTGGTTAAACACCACAACTCACATCTTCTGACTCTTATCCCTGGGCTGCATCAAATGACCCCTTTATTTTCACTAAATACTTCGAATTCCACTGTTACTGTCAGTTATTTTCTAAGACGTTAGGGCAAATTATACTGTATATGATACAGTATATACTTAATACCAGAGGTGGTCATCCCATTTTCCAACCCCCCAGTGGTTTACCTTTACTAAACTATAGATCAAAAATAAAATTTAAGCAGTGCTACAGCATGAAGTTTGATAGAGAGAGAGATGTGAGGGACGCCTGAATTTTGTGTCAATGTAATGAAAAGGGTTTCCTTACTCTGAAAATGATAGTAATGCTACTCTTCTTAAATTCAGTTTAAGAAGACTTATCATTTAATTTAACATAGTTTCAATGGAAGTGAGATATGTCTATGCTTGAAGGGGTTCTAAAATGAAAATATTAGTCTTATTGGAATGGTGCAAAATAAGTTGCACTGTGTTATATTGATAGGAGGGGCCATGAAAATGCTTGGTGTCCTTTCCATGCTCAGGAGTCTGTTAAGAAGCAGGGCAGCGAGAGTTCCCTGGTAGTCCAACGGTTAAGACTTTGCGCTTCCACTGCAGGTGGCATGGGGTCTGTTCTTGGTTGGGGAACTAAGATTCCGCATACCACACCATCCAGCCAAAAAACAAAGAAAAACAGGGCAGCAGATTTTGGGTGGGGTGGAGGAGGGCATTCATGTTGGAAGGCAGAGAGGGGGCTGAACAAGGCAGAGAAGCAAGAGTTCTTTGCTTCCCTTTCCATTACACCTCTTGCTGCCAGCTCCTCTCATCCTTTTTTTCTTCCCCCTGAACTTCTTTTTCTTGCTAATTCAGATTCTATGGATCAGAGCTCCTGTTTTTTGCTCTCTTGCCAGTGACTGGGTGCAGGGGCAGAGCCTCAGAGGCAGTCTGGGATGTTGTGAGACCATCGGCATGGCAAGAGTGTTGCTTATCACTAAACTTTCAGGACTACACATCCACCTACAATCACAGTATTCCAAGGGTTATTGTGAAAAAAACAGTCCAGTTTACAAAAGTATCCTAGTTTGTAAAGCCAGACTTCAAGAGTCATGCTTATTTACCTCTTTAGATTTTTAATTCCTAAAAATCATACTGAAAATTAATTTGATTTCTCAGCCCCTTAGATTATTGTAATTCCCTTCTGAGTACAGTCCTTCTCTTCTGGTTGAATACACACAGAAAAACTCACAGTCGTCCTGTGCTCATAGTGGAACCACTCTCCCATTCTTGGGTGAGGTAAATGCATTTCTCTTTTATGATAACCTTTATTTGTTTAATTTTTTTAAGTTATTTTTTCGTGGACCATTTTTTTAAAGTCTTTATTGAATTTGTTACAATATTGCTTCTGTTTTACATTTTGATTTTTTAAAATTTGGCTACAAAGCATGTGGGATCTTAGCTTCCCAATCAGGTATTGAACCCACACTCCCTTCATTGGAAGACAAAAATCTTAACCACTGTATTCCCAAGGAACTCCCCTATAATTAAAGGTTTGATTGCCATGAAAGTTGACTGATGTCTGATCTCTGTATTAGAAGATTTACTATCTGAAAACAAAATTTAGCCTCCCCCCCACCCGCCATAAGATAAAGCAGTATTTGTTTTCCAGTTATGGAGGAGCTTCTTTGTCCTGGACTTTGCAGGAATAGTATTTTCTAAATCCATTATCGTGTAGTGTCTTGCGGCTACAGATCTCATGGGTCCAGCTATAACATCTTACACTTACATGGTGTTGACAGAGGTGGTGTTGGTTGCGTGTATGATTTAATGAATCATTAAATGGAAGACAAATGGCTAGACAGTAATCATTCAAAAAAAAAAATGGAAACTCACCACCTTGGCTAGACGTGTATTGGAGGGATAAACTGAGTATCTTCTAGAATAAGTTTTTAGTCTCATTGATTGCAATTTATGTCTTCTAAAGCAAATTATATAGTTTTTCAGTTAACTATAAAAGAGAAATTACTGTAGAAATTTAAAACACTTTTGATTTCAGCATGCATTATGATTTTAAAGGGCCTTTTATCCAATCTATGCCTTTCTTAAAGAATTTTGCAATTTCCCAAACTATTTCATTGTCCTTGCTTTGTGTTTCTTTCAAAGGAGCATTTTATTTTGTGTTAGCCTTCAACTAGCAGATTTAATCCAGGAAGATGAGGTCCCAGCTATTGACCTAGTGACATTTCATATATGCTCTTCATTGTCCTTTTTATTGTTTATGGTAATGTTTTCCTTCTACTTAGACATTTATTTTCAAGTATCAGGGCAACAGGAAAAGGAAAAGCCCCCTTTCTCTCAGTTCCTCATGGCTTGCAGTTTCAGCTTTCAGTATCTGTTGTGCTGGTTTACTGTGGGAATTTGTACAATTTGAGGAGATACAGGGTCAGCAAACCTATGCATTCATTGAGAAATAAGTTTTAGTTCCTTGATTTAAAATGAAAAATATTCTTTCTTTAAATGAGGAGAAGAGTCCTGTATTTTTTCTTTGCTCATTTATATCCCTTTTCTTCATTCCTAAATGAGAAAATCCCCTACTTTTTTTTATATTTCACACTTCCTACCACAATACAAGCCAAACCTCCAAATTTCTAAAAATATTTATTTAAAATAGCTTCCTCTTCAGATAAACCTCAAACCAGTCTCGTTTGAATGATCTCACTTACATGGAGAAAATTCCATTTGTACATTAAACTAGTAATATCTCAGATTACATTAAGTTAAATTTGACATTACTAACTCAAATTTATTTTTATATAAAAATATAATGATTTTATAGTTAAAATATCTTAGAAATGTCTCTGCTGTTGCCCAGATGAACTGCTGACATATTTATCTTCCTCTTTGGTGTTTCATGGACCTTAAATTTCATATCATAGTGTGTGGTAAGTGTATGAAAAAGGTTACTTCCTTGTCAGATACAAAGAACTGCAATTATATGCATATATAAAGTGTAGTCTATATGTGTATGTAGAGAGAAAGCTATATGCAAATATAGTGTAGACTGTGTATATGTACATAATATTGGCTATATGCATATGAATACTATAGGCTCTATACACATGGACAACTGTCCAATTTCTTAGCAAACTGAATACGTCTCAGAAAATCTGAGAAGTTACATAATTTTTCTCCCTTCCTTACAAATAAATGAAAGGCTTATGACTTCACATGACTTGTAAGTAGAATTTTATATTACTAAAAAGATGAAAGAGAAGGTTTTATAACATAAAGCACATAAAAATCTTTCAACTGTTCACTCATTTCTCAAACATCTTATATGCAAAATGCTATCAATAATGCTTATTCATCTGTATTATTGGCCTTTCATATAATATAGCCAAGTTAATAGAATATATTGGGAAGTGTAAAGTAGCAAAGGAAAAAAATAAGGTAAAAATTAAAAATTATTTTACTCTGAAGGAAAAAAATTAATGATAAGCTATTACTGAGAGGTACCAACATGTAATATTCTGCTTCCCTCGTAGCTCAGTCAGTAAAGAATCTGCCGGCAATGCAGGAGACCGGGTTCAATTCCAAGGTCAGGAACATCCCCTGGAGAAGTAAATGTCAGCCCACTCCAGTGTTCTTGACTGGAGAATCCCGTGGACAGAAGAGCCTAGTGGGCTACAGTCCATGTGGTCTCAAGAGTTGGACACACTTAGTAACTAAACCACCACAACATGTAATATATTCTAGAGATAAGAAAATGAGACTCCAGAAGCTATTGATTTAATTAAAGATCAAATCATGAGTGAGTGACAGAGCCTGGAGGCAAGTTCTGGTCAGTCTGTGGAATCCATGACCTTTGCCTGTAATACCTGTGTCTTTGGTTTAAAAAGACCAAGCTAGAATGTGCAGGTGACATATACATTGATGCAAGAAGACATATTTATATTCTCTTCTCTTCCTTGTTCTTCTAGATTAAGGAAGTTGGGCTGTTATCTCTATTTTTTGGTTTTTTGAAGACCCACACATTTATTTGGCTACACCACGTCTTAGGTGTGGCATGCAGAATCTTGTTCTCTGACCAGGGCATGAACCCGACTGAGTCCAAGTCCCTTGCACTGGAAGTGAGGCCCTTAGCCACTAGATCACCAGGGAAGTCCGTTATCACCATTCTTATTCTTTGTATTTGCCTTACTTCTCAACTCATCTGGTCTCTAGTGTTCTAATGGAAAAACAGACAAGTATCTTTCCTTTCCTTTCTTTCTTAAGGCACATGAAAGAAATGGAATGCAGTGGACCTTTGGAAAATTCCCCTTCTTCGTTTCAGGAATCAAGACAATTTCATAGTCACTTTAAACCTAAGTAAAAGAAAGAATAAAAGGAAAAGAAATACAATGTTTTAGGCATTAGGACTACCAAGATTGTTTAAAAAAATATTGTTCACTGAAAATCCTTTCCCTGGGTAATGTAATCAATTCCTTTTGGCTTCTTTTGCAGTTGAAGGCAGTGAAAGCTTATGGACTAAGGATCCATTGACCAGCATTTACTACCAGATAAATTCCAAAGCTGCCTTAACTTGGCACCAGGCGAGGAAGAGCTGCCAACAACAGGATGCTGAACTCTTGAGCATCACAGAGATACACGAGCAGACATACCTGACAGGTAATGATGTGAAATGAAAACAAGCTTGTGAGGTCATGATTGTCTTTCTCTGTGTGCGTGCATGCTCAGTTGCTCAGTTGTGTCCAACTCTTTGCAACCCCATGGACTGCCAGACTCCTCTGTCCTTGGAATTTTCCAGGCAAGAATACTGGAGTGGGTTGCAGTTGAACTTAAAAGCAGATAGCACAAGTAATTATAGCTATCATGATAGAGTCAGTCCTAAACAGATGGTGCAGAGGGCATGACATATGTGAAACCTGTAAAAGGCACCTGAAATGACAAATAGGTTTTGTCTCATGAGCCAACTTTTTTTAATTGAAGGATAATTGCTTTACATAACTTTGTTGCCTTCCGTCAAACATCAACATGAATCAGTCATAGGTGTACATATGTCCCCTCCCTCTTGAATGTAGCCAACTTTCTTCTATTAGTTGTGACAGTGTCTGGAACCTGTGCTGAGAAGGATTCTGAGGATTAATCTGGGCTCAGAGTAGAAGATGCCACAATCAATTAGTGATGTTTTGGGTACAAGAGACGGGTGCCAGACTGGTCAGGTATTCTAGGTCTAGAAAACCTCAAGTCAGTGGTTGTCCATTAGCATTGGAGAATTTACTCTCACCACAAACAGGGACAAGAGCTGGGTTATTTTTTTGGCCTCCTAGCTCTTAAATTCCCATATGACTGGTTTTCAAGTCTTACTGATACTGTTTCTGCCTTTTTTTTTTTTTAGCATTTGTTCATATGTGAAAATGAAAAAAAATTAGTGTTTGCTTGAGATGAGAGATTCTGTTTTAACTTCTATAATCCACGCTTGGGCAACAGAGAGATCAGGACCAGAAATAAGTATGAGATTAAGAGCATCCCCTATTTCCTGCTCTAGCATCTCTCCTCCCATTCACCTTGACCCAGTTTCTAGCTTAATCTGTCTCTGTTCCAGTGACCACCATGTTGAAAAAACCCTTAGTGGCTTCTCATTTCTTATCAAATAATTAACAACACATCTTTGCCTTACTTCCAAGGGCTGTCACCTGTCCACTGAGTGCTGCTCCCCATTGTGCTTTCCACAGTCTTGAGAAAAGAAAAGTTTTGGGTTTCTCATCTAATGTCTCATACTTCCTCACCTTCACATCTGTTTCCATGGCATTTTTTGTACCTGGGATGCCCCACATGTTATCCAGTTGAAATGCAGTCTTCTCTCTTTCTGTCTGCATTTCTCTTATTTGTTTACCAGTTTTATATAAGTTACTTATATATGTTCTACTTCCCCTACTAAATTATATATACATTCATTTTTAATTAATTCATTCATTCTACAAGATGGTGGTATCTGTACCTGGGGCACAGTTCTAGGTTTTAGGGACATAATGATACCAAAGCCAGTTCACGTGGAGCTTAAAGTTCAATGGGGAAAACACATAAACAAGAAAACAACAAAAAAATACAATAAATACAAATGCTGTGTAGAAACAGGATTGCAGGGGCAGATGGCTGAAAGTGAGGGATGTCTTGTGAATAGGTATGTCTCCATCCCCAGAGAGATTCACAGCAGAACCTTCCAAGGAAGACAGTATCAAAGAATATTTGCTAACTGACAAATGAGGATGCAACACAAGAAAAGCAATTATTTAGAAATTCAGCCTCACAGTTTTGGACCAGTAGTCAGTATATGGCAAGAAGATAGTGGTTCTTAAGTGTGAAATTGCTTATCCATCACTAGGGAACTTTGTTAAAGTGAAGCTGCCTGGGTGCAAACCCCAGAGACTGTAGATTAGTAGGTGTAATGCGGGAGCCCAAAAATCTTCATATGATCATTTTTCCAGGTGATTCTGGGGCAAGTGGATGAGGACCACACTTGGTAAAACACTGTATTCAGTACCTGCTGTGTCAAAAACACCAACTGATTTCATCTGCCTGGACAGCAGGCAGCAGAGCTCAGACTTATAGGGCACAGACTTAAAAGCCTGACTGCCTGAGCCCCTGATCTGTGAATCTAGAGGGCCTTGGGGGTAATACCTGAGGCTTCTGTGCTGCAGTGACATCATCTGTTAAGGGAGAAAGTGTATGTTACCTGGTATGGGGAACAGAGTTGTCACCAGTCTTACCTCATTATCTAGGACTTTGCTTTCTCCAACTCTTTTTGGACGATATCTCCATCAACTGAAACACATTTCTCCTATAAGTTACTATTTTTAAAGCTGAATTTGAAGATGTTGATCGCATCCTATTTTAGGTAGAAAAAAATATAACATGCATTTTATTTTAGCACAACTTTGTGAAATTTACAAGGCATTATTAAGAAAGATTTTTCTACTTCTAGCCCATTTCTGAGGGCTAAATCATGAAAACTGGCTCCACTGTAATGAAAGCTTTGTTGTAATAGTTAGGCACCGAGTATAACTTTGAAAACACCAAATATAACGTTTTTCCTGTTAGTGTAACTGCAGCCGCCATTTTCTTTCCGGCGTTATTAAGGAAATTGAAGACAGAAAAGCACTGTGACCTCACTGGGGGTGTTGTCCTAGTCTCTGTTGGTTTTGGGGGCCTTTGTATGTAGTGTTGGGACAAAGTACAGAGGGATCAGTGTTTATAACCGTGTATCAAAATAAGCAGGAGAGGAAAACAGATAGAGATAAATGAAATTTATGTAGATGATGAAGGAAGAGAAATGATGAGCTGAGACAATCCTGGTGTGATGTGTGCTGGCTTGCATGGGTGAGAGAAAACTCTATCAGTTGAAATGGTTTCACAAGCCTTTTTTTTTAATGTATCTGTTCGTGTGTTGTGTTATCTTGACTCTTCTGAGTTTTGCTTGTTTCTTGGCTTCCAGAAGTGAAGGGACAGACCACAAGTTACTTTTGGACTATCCTTCCAGCTACCTAGGGCAAAGGGGCCACGTGGGCAGGACAACATCTCTGCCCAGCCCTCTACTAACTTCTACATTTCCGGCTCCAGCTATGCTATCAGGCGCTGGCTGCAGGAAATGCTTCCCTAATCAGCAAGGGCTATTATTGTGTCCTCAGGGGAGCAAACAAGCTCAAAGAGATTACAAGGCAGAGTTCACCTCAAATACTTGGTTGAATCTCATCCAAGCCTCTGGAATTTCAGTCAGCAAATTTGAACTGAAATCCGGGTAAGAATGACTTCTCGAATGAGATGTATAGTATTTCCTACCTTTTCTTTCTTTCTGTCTTTTTTTTTTTTTTAATTTTTAGCTATAACACATAGCATTCCCCCTGCACTGGAAACATGGAATCTTAACCTTTGCATGACCAGGGAGGTCCATCCTGCTTTTCCTTAAGTCAGAAATACCAAGCATGAGGGGACAAAAGGAGTCTGATGGAGAATGTAAAAATTAATACAGACTTTTGTTTTTCTGGAAGGAAGATATTCATGACATTTGGAATTTATTGGCATAAATTGGTGAAGACTCTAGAAAATGAAGGTGTGAGTGGGGGATTATTATTCACTCCATTCTGGGAAGTAGATCACTAAAATTTTTTAAAAGCCACAAATATAATAGTTATACCTTTAAAATAAAATATGATTTATTTTATGTGAGAATTTTTAAGAGTAAATTTCATTTGACAAAAAGGTATAAGCCTCTTTCATGACTCTGAGATCAAATCAGCTATTATATATTAAACAGCTTTTGTGTGTCAGACACAGCTTTATTTCTAAAGCTGATGCTAATGTGGTAAATAAGGATTATTGTCTTCACTTTATAGACAAGGTAACAGAAGGAAGGATAAGTTAAGAATTTCGCCTAATCTCAGATGTTCAGAAAATAACTGAATTGGAATTCAGCTCTGTCTTTCCATTACACTCTGCCCAGGGCTCACTCATAAAATAAGCAAAGATCTGGTGGTCCCCAGCACATGAAGGAGAATTCTTAATTTAGATGTCAACATCCTCTTGTTCTAGTAAATTTATTCTAGTAAATTGGCAATCTAATTTCACATTATCTGCTGGGTTAACGGCTTCTGCCCAGCAGCCAGTTCTTACATCACCCATTGTCATTTCATCGTCTCTTCTACTCCTACCCTCAGAAATGTTGGGACACTCAACTGAATCTTCAATTCTTGAAACTGATTTATAACTATGTATGTGCACGATTAGGATTTACAGAACTGAAATAAGATACAGGAAGTGAAATTGGCTTGTTTACTCTGATTGTTTTTGCCAGTTTCCTATGGTGGTAGCTGGAGAACACATTGGATCACAGTATAGAAAAGAAAAATACGGTGTCATATTGGACACTACTATGTCTTATAACTAAGTTGAAAGTAGGTATAAACCATTTCAGACAATGCATACATAAAAATTAAACATTAAAAAGTTGAGCATGTGGAATTGATGCTTTGTGTAATAATACTAAAAACATTTGGTAATCTTTATGAAATTACAAACACATTAGAGAAAATATTGTGGAAGATACTCATCAGGTTTAAGTGACATATTTAACAGAGTTTGAAATTTGTCAGTTGCACTTTTTGTCAACTCTGATTCAACATGGAGTGGTGGTTTAGTTGCTAAGTTATGTCTGACTCTTGCAATCCCATGGACTGCAGCCTGCCAGGCTCCTCTGTCCATGGGATTCTCCAGGCAAGAACACAAGTAGGTTGACGTTTCCTTCTCCAGAGGATCTTCCTGACCCAGGAATTGAACCCGGGTCTCCTGCATTGCAAGAAGATTCTTTACCAACTGAGCTATGAGGGAAGCTCAGAGTGGTAGTAATGATAATGATAATAATAGCAATAGATCACATTTATTGGGCATATACTCAGTGTTAGGCCCTGTTTTAAGAAGTATGACTTAATTTTTCGAAACAAGCCTAGAAGTTCCTAGAGCAGATGAGGAGTGTCAGTGAACAGATAATTCTCTCAAAGAGCTAGCATCTTTTCTCATTATTTTAAACATAGTAATTTAATTAAACAATCTCAGGAAAAATCTAATTTATTTCTTCCTACAGTTCCTTTTAAAACTTCTTAGTTCTGAAATCTTAGATATACTTCTTTTACTATAAGTTTTTAAAAATACCAGGGGAATAACTATATCCAACAAATATGAAAACGTCATAAAACCCAACATCAAAAAACCCCCCAAAGCCTGACAAAAATTGAAACAACTTGATTTTAGACATTTTCTCAAAGAAAACATGCATATGAAAAGACGTTCAGCATCATTAATCATCAGGGAAATGCAAATCACAACCACCATGAGGTACCACTTCACACCTGTTACAGTGGCTGTTATCGAAAAGACAACAAATGCTGGCAAAGATGTAGACAAAAAGGGAACCATCATGGTGGGAATGTAAATTGGTGCAGCCATTATGGAGAACGGTATGGAGGTTCCTCAAAAAATTAAAATTAGAACTACCATATGATCCAGCAATTTTGCTGTATGCTGTGCTGTGTTTACTTCTAATTATTTACCTGGACAAAAAAAAAGCAAAACCTCATTCAGAAAGACATACACACTTCAGTGTTCTTTGCAGCATTATTTATAGTAGCCAAGATATGGATACAACTTAAGTATCCACTGACAGAAAAATGGGCAAAGAAGATGTGGTATATATACATACACAATGGAATATTAGTCATAAAAAGGGAAAAATTGCCATTTGAGACAACATGGTTAGTTCTAGAAGGTATTATGCTAAATGAAATAAGTCAGACACAGATAAATACCTCATGATGTCACTTACATATGAAATCTATGTGAGAACAGATGCATAGATGGAGAGGGCAAATGGGTGGTTGCCGGAAGGGAGGCTGGTTGTGGAGTAGGTAAAATAGATAAAGGAGATTGAGAGGTACAAACTTCCAGTTATATTTCGAAGTCATGGGAATATAATACAAGGAATATGGTCAATTATATTGTAATAACATTGTATGGGCACAGATGGTTACTAAACTTTATTGTGGTGACCATTTCATAATTATGCAATGTCAAATCTCTATGTAGTACACCTGAAACTAACATAATATTGTATGTCAACTATATTTCAATAAGAAAATAATTTATGAAAAATCCATTGTTCGATAGTATTTAATATATCAACGTAAAATATAGTATCAATATGACACCGATCCAAGAGTGACATTTCTAAGGTACATAGCAGTAGATAGGCATGTCCTCCTGACACCTTATAAGTTGTTTGTTTACATGAATGAGGTGAGTTGGCAGTTTTTGTTGGTTTCCTTAGAAACTTAGGCAAATTTAATTTAAACAGGTTGAACCCACTGAAACATTGAAGTAATCCCTGGGTGCCAGTCCTGATCCTCTATCTCACTCACAAGCTTCTTATCCTCTCTGCCCTCAGTGTTCTCCATCTGTAAAATGAAAGCATTGGCCTAGATACTTCCAAGATATATAAAGTGCTCATGCTCAGTTGCTTAGTTGTGTCCACCTTTTTGTGACTCCATGGACTGCAGCCTTCCAGGCTCCTCTGCCCATGGAATTTTCCTGGCAAAATTACTGGAATGGGTTGCTTTTCCTTCTCCAGGGGATCTTCCTGACTCAGGGATTGAACCCAAGTCTCCTGCATTGGTAGATACATTCTTTACCACTGAGCCTAACTCAGACCTGTTTTTCTGGAACACTTAATAAAGATAAGTGAATCTGAATTAACTTTCATTGCTTTTTTACATGCCAGTACTTAATTTCATCCCACTTTTATTACTTTATTTAAAGAAATCACACAACAGAGTTTGCTTTTTGGTAAATAACTCCAGGATTGAATCCAGTTTAGTTCATTAAGCATCAGCCTACCTAATCAATATCACCCTAGTCAATATCCTCAAGTGAGTTCTTCCTTTGCAAGCTCTTCTCTGCTAGATGCTGAATAAATGAAGAACAGCATTCAGGTCACAGATCTCCAAGAACATGATCTGTGCTTTTATGGGATATGGAATTGCAAAAAAATGTGAAATACAATTTGGGGGCGTGGAGTCACTGTAATCTTCATTCATTTGAATTTGTCACATTGTCACATGAATGTGTGTATATACGCTAATGAAAAATTGGGGAAAGTTTGAATTTGGATAGCCTAGTTGGTTACTTAGAACTGTAGAGTGTGGGATTAGATGTCATAGGAACTAAGTTTAAATTTCAGCTCTGCACATGACATCTAAACTCTTTGAGTGTAAGATTCCTCATCCATACAATGGAGATCGCAGTACCTAATCAGAGACTGTGAGGATTAAAAATGAGCAAAAACAGAGCCCTGAATATAATAATTGGTTATTCTCACCATTGAAAAGATTTGACTGTGGAATATATCCTCTGCTGCTGCTGCAGCTGCTAAGTCGCTTCAGTCGTGTCCGACTCTTTGTGACCCCATAGACGGCAGCCCACCAGGCTCCCCCACCCCTGGGATTCTCCAGGCAAGAACACTGGAGTGGGTTGCTATTTCCTTCTCCAATGCAGGAAAGTGAAAAGTGAAAGTGAAGTCGCTCAGTCGCATCCGACTCTTAGTGACCCCATGGACTGCAGCCTACCTGGCTCCTCCATCCATGGGATTTTCCAGGCAAGAGTGCTGGAGTGGGGTGCCATTGCCTTCTCTGGAATATATCCTCTAGGGAACAGTAAA
The DNA here is from genome assembly GCA_007570785.1 of Antilocapra americana. Taxonomy (NCBI): domain Eukaryota; kingdom Metazoa; phylum Chordata; class Mammalia; order Artiodactyla; family Antilocapridae; genus Antilocapra; species Antilocapra americana. The sequence continues at coordinate 957,660 of ML660812.1, read as the reverse complement.
TATAAAGTGGTCCATTTATGTTTACCAATAATGTTTTCAGATACTTCAGGTTAGTATTTTATTTAAGATGAAGGATATTTTTCTTTTTCATTAACTCTTTAATCAACTAAAAAGAACATATAGAGAACAACAGATCTAATTTTTTTAAGTTATAAGTAATAAAAGATTAGAGTTGTTTCACATAGGAGGACTGAGGTCCATTTTGCTTCTGTTTTGTTTTTTATTCCATCTCAAGTTGAGCACAGACTTTGAAACATTGGAATTAGGATTAATTAATTGCCTAAACGGCCCTCCCCAGTGGCTCAATGGTAAAGAGTCTGCCTGCAGTGTAGGAGATGCAGGAGATCCCGGTTTGGTCCCTGGGTTGGGAAGATCCCCTGGAGGAGGGCATGGCCACTCACTCCAGGATTCTTGCCTAGAGAATCCCATGGACAGAGGAGCCTGGCTGGCCACAGTCCATGCAGTCATGAGAGTCAGACAGGGCTGAAGCAAGTAAGCAAGTACAGACAACTACCTAAATAAAACATTGTTTGTAGGAGAACAAGCACTTAGTGTTTAGATTTTAATCATCTTCATGAGGAAAAAACTGATTTTTAAAAATACCATTAAAAGATTCTGAGAGTAATTTCTAAAATAGGAGGGCAGGGTGATAAGAGTGATGGATTGAAATGTGTATTTAACTTCTCATGATAGGAAACAGTGACTTTTACACAAAATCAATCTTATTTTTTCCCTAAAATGTACTAAACATGTTTTGGTTTGATGATAGTCTAAGAGACTCTTCTCCAAATTAGAAGTATGTTCACATGATCCTGTAATAGTCATTAACATGATGGGGGCTGAGGCCTGGTCATATCTGGGTTAAACTCCCAGCAGGAACATTCCTTGCTTATCTATGTTCTTACCTTAGTTTCTTTTCCTGCCAGTGGAGGTAACAGTTGTACTTGCATTTAGGTTGTTAGGCAACTCAGAGGAGATTTGTAAGGCATGGTTTTCATGACTTCTTTCTAATACATTTTGATTCAAGTACTTAATTCTGAATTAGATTTTACCATCTTTTCTGAATGACAGTTTTGTTTTTGTTTTGCTTCTGTCATATAGGTTTAACCAATTCTCTGACGTCAGGACTCTGGATTGGACTAAACAGTCTAAGTTTCAACAGTGGATGGCAGTGGAGTGGGGGCAGTCCGTTCCGATATTTGAACTGGTTACCAGGTAGGATTAAGCTCGTCTGATTAACTTGGTGAGGTTAAGCAGGTTGAATTCATGTCTATTTAATTTATCTTCGTACCTTGGAGATCTCCATTAGCTCACATGCAGATCAGGAAGGGCATAATTGAGAGACTTCATCAAATGCAGTCCATTTCTCACCTTGCTTAGAAACCTGCTAGCTAGATTTGAATACACTAAACTTATAAGGATATTCCAGGCTTACCTGGAAGGATTATTGCACAAATCAATACAGGACTCAAAGTATATATTCTCAGAGCATCCTTGATTCTCTAGGTTTTATATTCACATATTTGATTTTATATTTATGAGACATTATATAATATATAATGCTATAACATAATATTATATTATAATATACAATATTATATTCAAAGATTTATGCATATTTATTTACATCTACACATGCACACTGAGTTTAAGAAATTTAAATTATTTTGGGCCAGAGAATTTCTCATTATCTTGAGCCATGAGATATTCACCATATTTCTGTCATCGTTATCATGATCTGAAAGTCTGCTAACACCACTTTCTCCTGTTTTTAATCAAATAGAGTTGGATTAAAAATAATTCCAGCCACAGGTTGTAATACTCCATATTAGCATAATCATTCATGAGCAATTTTGTTAACCATTATAGTTTAATTGTCAAAAGACACAGGGACAATCAAGCCTTCAAAAGCTTTCCAGTTTTTTGAAGGACAGAGAAGGCTCTGAACTAATTTCTTCATTGTCATAACAGAGGGTCAGTTCAGTTCAGTTCAGTCACTCAGTCGTGTCTGACCCTTTGCAACCCCATGGATGGCAGCACACTAGGCCTCCCTGTCCATCACCAACTCCCGGAGTTTACTCAAACTCATATCCTTTGAGTCGGTGATGCCATCCAACCATCTCATCCTCTGTTGTCCCCTTCTCCTCCCTCCTTCAGTCTTTCCCAGCATCAGGGTCTTTTCATATGAGTCAGTTCTTCGCATCAGGTGACCAAAATATTGGAGTTTCAGCTTTAGCATCAGTCCTTCCAATGAATATTCAGGACTAATTTCCTTTGGGATGTACTGATTGGATCTCCTTGCTGTCCAAAGGACTCTCAAGAGTCTTCTCCAACACCAGTTCAAAAGCATCAATTCTTTGGCACCCAGCTTTCCTTATAGTTCAACTCTCACATCCATACATGACTACTGGAAAAACCATAGCTTTGACATAAAGGTAACAGAATATAAAAGGAGACTAAATGATAAAGATTCAGTCACATATACAGCAATTATTCTGAGAAAACAAAGGACCACTTATGACAAAAAGTCTTCACCTTATCCACCAATACCAACCATTTTAGTCACTTCCTAAGGCAGTGGTCCTCAGCCTTTTTGGCACCAGGGACTGGTTTTGTAGAAGACAGTTCTCTGATGGACCAAGAAGGAGGAGTGATGGTTTTGGGGTGATTCAAGCACATTACATTTATTGTGAACTTTACTTCTGTTTTTATTACGTCAGCCCCACCTCAGATCATCAGGCATTAGATCCCCAAGGCTGGGGACCCCTGAGGCATTCTGTACAGAGTATGATTCTAAACTCCCAACCCATACTCCATCCTGTACTAATCTTGATTTATTAGGAAAATGTGCAGGTAAGGATTAGTGACGTCTGCAGTAGGTATGGGAAAAGATGGGTCATGTCTATTTATCATTTCTGTGATGGAAAATACTGGTGTGGTGTTTTTTTTATATGATCAGACTTCTTTTTTAAAGCCATTGAATGATTTTTGCATTTGGCTTAGAGGATAAAACTCTCCACTTTCCATGTTACAGTCTTACGATATTGAAAAGATAAAGAAAAACTTTGAAATAAGTAGGTAATATTTGGAATGTGCTAAAACGTGAGAGGGATTTTGTAGAGGAGATATGTTGATTTAAACTGACTAGATTTTACTCTGAAATTTGCCTTTCAATGTATTGCTTCAGTGCACAATGGATGGTCACAGGTCTGTCATTAGCGTTAGCTCTGCTCTCCTCTGAATATGGGAAGTAAACGTTGCTGCAGGGGAATATTAGATATGCTGTTTTATGAGTGAGAATTCTATTTGTCTGCTTACTGACTCAGTCAAATTAAATTGGAGACTTCCAGTTGACTCAGTCAGATGATTGGATAATAGTAATTAGTTATTGGAGAATTAGTTTATTTTTTTCTGCTTACTTGTTATAGATTGTGAGATCATTTTATTACTCAGTTTGAAGTGACAATTACTGTTAGATTTAACCACTTGCATTCTCAGAGTTCAGTGAGAAAATTGAGGGGTTAACTTTGGTGAAAGTGAGGAATAAAATTGGAATGTTAATGAGAGAAGAGATGTCCTTTCTTATTAAACCAAATTCCTGAGAAGTAGGTTAGAGATTAAATCACTTTCTGAAATGAGAGTTTCTTCAAACAAAAATTAGAAACCTCGTGGGATATTAGAAGTGGTTAATTGTATAAATTGTCTAACCAGCGTTCAGTTTAGTACTTCCTAAGTAATACACCTGTTAAAATGCATCTACATTTCAAGTAACGATATTTTACACAAATGAGATAGACGTGTGACTGCAAATATGTAACTACAGTAACCATTTAAGACAAATAATTGATATATTAAACTTGGTGTTCTATTGGTAAACTGCTATATCACTGTGATTCAATAGTTTATATATTAGTTAATTACTACTGGCTGTAAAATACTGTTTCTTGAAAGTTTCTTTCTAGTACCGGTACATTATCTGTTAGTTCAGTTATACTGGAAGTTTGGCCATGATATCAACACATTTAAAAACGTTTATCCTCATCACTAACATGTTTCTCTTTTTGTGTTATTCAAGCAACTTCCAAACACTTTTGACAAAGGTTTTATGGAGCAGCTAATGTGATTCCATCTTGCAGGAAGGGAAAGTGTAGCCCAGACCCAGTTTGTATACATGTCAGAAGTCACTAAGCAGAGTCATAAACAAAGTGTGACTCATCACCCTGTCTTCTCTTGTGAGATGCAGCTAGCTTTTCGAGTCCTGGTTTTAAAATCATATATTAAAGTGGTAGAAAAACATGAGAAATTTGGGTATCGATCCTTATATCAAGTGCACTAGCCAAGCTGACTTGACCTGGTTTTTTAATTATTTTCTAGTAAGCAATGGGATGAGAGGTTAGCTGTTAAAAATATTCTTCAATAGGCTGAGTTTAAAATCTTGAGAGTCTCAGCTTTTGGGAATACTGTGTCAGCATTTAGGATGGCATATTACTACTTCTAGGCTTCCCTAGAAGTATTTGGTTTAGCTAAAGAATCCACCTGCAATGCAGAGTTACAGGAGATGCAGGCTTGATCCCTGAGAGGGGAAGATCCCCTGGAGAAGGGTGTGGCAACCCACGCCAGTATTCTTGCCTGGAGAATCCCATGGACAGAGGAGCCTGACGGGCTACAGTCCATGGGGTTACAAAGAGATGGACATGACTGAAGCAACTGAATACACATTGCTACTTCTACCAGCTCTTCCTGTAAGTGTGAACAGAGAAGTGCAGCCCTTAACACAGCAGCCATTTTGTGTGTCATTTCTCCGTAGCCTGTAACCAGGCAACAGGTCCTGCTCAGCCATTGGTCAATGCCTCAGTGGCAGGGGTCCTGCTCAGCCATTGGTCAGTGCTTCAGTGGGACCTTCCCACTGTCAAGGAGCCGCATTAGTGGTCCAGCTCAGTTACTGGCTGGTGCTGTAGTGGGCCGTGCCCACAAGCAACCAACCATCAAGAAACGACAATTAGTGAGGAGATTCGGACAACAGTGGAGTGGTAGTCTGAGGTGGATCCCAGTCTTCTCCCTGTGACCCTTCAGCTCACTTGGCCTTGGGCCAGAAGGGCTGGGGGCTGTGTCCTGCTGGGCTCCAGAGCCCCCACCAAGGCCAGCCACAGCTTGGCCTGGGCCTTGAGGCAGCAGTGAACCTTTCCCTACTCCTGCCTCTGAGACCTCATGGTGATGGCAGTCTGCCTGGGTCACAGTCTGTGGGACCTGGTCTCCCCCTCTTTGGGTGGCCTGAGGAGACTGAGTGCCAGTTGGACTGGACACCTGGCTCCCTTCAGAGATGACAGCTGGGCAGAGTTGGGGGACCTGGCCCTGAGGGAGCCACCAGCTGAGCTCTGCCTCTTCTTAGCCAGAACTGGGACCTTGGAGAGTCAAAGTTGTGCCTTGGGACCTTGCCCTTGCTTATCAGGACAGAGAATAACATTCGTTTGGTACAGATTTGCTTCCCTGATGGCTCAGACAGTAAAGAACCTGCCTGCAATGCAAGACATGTGGGTTCAATCCCTGAGTCGGAGACCCCTTGCCTGGAGAATCCCACAGACAGAGGAACCTGGTGGGCTAGTCCATGGGGTCGCAAAGAGTTGGACACGACTGATGGACTAAGTGGGGACTTCAGTACCTTTGGGGTTCTTGGGGGCATGAGATACCAATCCTCTTACATGTTCCTACAGTAAACAAATCTCTGTTCCAACTCCAGTGTTTTTTAGTATTGTTTGTTCTCCCTGTGCATCGGGGCACACGAACTTGCATTTTCAGTGACATTCTTCTCTCTTTTTCCTCCTATTGCCATCTTTCCTGCCTCTTCTTTCTAACTGTAGAAAATTTTCCCACGTCCAGGTAGTCTCTAAGCTGGTCCTCACAGTTAGCTTGACTTAGGTTTCTGGGGAGATATTGAATATATAGAATATGACTAGTTTGAAATATTGTGTCAGTCAGTCAGTTCAGTCGGGTCCAACTCTTTGCGAGCCCATGGACTGCAGCATGCCAGGCTTCCCTGTCCATCACCAACTCCCGGAGTTTACTCAAACTCATGTCCATCACACTGGTGATGCCATCCAACCATCTCATCCTCTATTGTCCCCTTCTCCTTCTGCCTTCAATCTTTCCCAGCATTAGGGTCTTTTCAAATGAGCCAGTTCTTCACATCAGATGGCCAAAGTATTGGAGTTTCACCTTCAGCATCAGTCCTTCCAATGAATATTAAGGACTGATTCCCTTTAGGATGGACAGGTTGGATCTCCCTGCAATCCAAGGGACTCTCAAGAGTCTTTTCCAACACTACAGTTCAAAAGCATCAATTCTTTGGTGCTCAGCTTTCTTTATAGTCCAACTCTCACATCCATACATGACCACTGGAAAAACCATAGCTTTGACTAGACAGACCTTGTTGGCAAAGTAATATCTCTTCCTTTTAGTATGCTGTCTAGGTTGATCATAACTTTTCTTCCAAGTAACAAGCATCTTTTAATTTCATGGCTGCAGTCACCATCTGCAGTGATTTTGGAATCCCCAAAAAGAAAGTCTGTCACTGTTTCCATTGTTTCCTCATCTATTTGCCATGAAGTGATGGGACCAGATGCCATGATCTTAGTTTTCTGGATGTTGAGTTTTAAGCCAACTTTTTCACTCTCCTCTTTCACTTTCATCAAGAGGCTCTTTAGTTTTTCCTTGCTTTCTTCCTTAAGGGTGGTCTTCTGCACATCTGAGGTTATTCATATTTCTCCAAGCAATCTTGATTCCAGCTTGTGCTTCCTCCAGCCCAGCATTTCTCATGATGTACTCTGTGTATAAGTTAGATACGTAGGGTGACAATATACAGCCTTGACATACTCCTTTTCTTATTTTGAACCAATCTGTTGTTCCATGTCCATTTCTAACTGTTGCTTCCTGACCTGCATACAAATTTCTCAAGAGGCAGGTCAGGTGGTCTGGTATTCCCATCTCTTTAAGAATTTTCCAGTTTGTTGTGATCCACACAAAAAATCTCTCATTATCATACATAAAATGAGGGGCTTCCCTGGTGGCTCAGAGGGTAAAGAATCCACCTGCAGTGCAGAAGACCTGGGTTCAATCCTTGGATTGGGAAGATCTCCTGGAATAGGAAATAGCAACCCACTCTAGTATTCTTGCCTGGAAAAATTCCATGGACAGGGGATTCTGGCAGGCTGCAGTCCATGGGGTTGCAAAGAGTCAGACACGACTGAGTGACTAACGCTTTCACACTTTTACTTTCATACATAAAATAGCCCAGTGTGAAAATTGTTCAGGGTTTAAGATTTAGCTTTATTATTTGATCTCGTCGAGGTAAAAAGTTATTTCAAAGAAGTAAACTTACTGAGGCTTCCTTGGGCCAGTGGTTGGGATTTTGCCTTCCAGTTTATGGGGTGCAGGTTCAGTCCCTGGTTAGAGAGTTGGGATCCTGTGTGCCTTGCAGCCCAAAAATAAAAAAAAACCCAAAATATGAAAAAGAAGCAATATTGTAACAAATTCAATAAAAACTTTAAAGATGATCCACATCAAAAAAAAGTCTTAAAAAAAACCAAAGAAATAAACTTGTATAATCAAATTTTAAGTACTGGGGTGATCCAACAACGGCAAAACAAATAGGTATCCAACATAGCTTTTGCTCTGTAGGCAGTGAATATTTCTTTGTGAATGTGTTAATGTGCAGCAAAAAACTGGGGATCCATTAAATGCCAAGGATAAACACATGAGGTTGTGAGGGGTTATCTACTTGTCATACTATAGTAATTCTAATTTTATTTTTCCTTTTCTCCAAAGGAAGTCCATCAGCAGAACCAGGAAAAAGCTGTGTGTCACTTAATCCTGGAAAAAATGCTAAATGGGAAAATCTACAGTGTGTTCAGAAACTAGGCTATGTTTGTAAAAAAGGCAACACCACTTTAAATCCTTTTGTTATCCCCTCAGGTAAGTGATCTATTTGATCTGAAGTACATAAAATAATTTAGAAATCAAATGACAGCCTAGTCCTAACTGTCGGCAATGACAATTTATGGAGGCAACTTAATGATATTCCTACAAATGTCTTTGTGTTGGTTGCTAACATTTCCAGAGTGTTCTCAAGTGTTCCAGCAGGAGCAAAACAATTAATAAAAAAATAAAAAAATAAATAATTTTTAATAAAAATTTTATCTTCACAGCTGCCCTTGGTGGTAGGTATTATTATCCATGTGTTTTCAGTGAGGAAAAAGATATTCATAGGCTATAAAAAATTTGCACATGTGACAGAACTGGAACCCAAGCTAGGAAATCAATATCTGTAAAGGATGTTTTCTTATGTCCTCGCTATGTAATGGCCTATCTGGGAGCCAGTGCTATTCGTTTAACATATAAACTGAAGTCTTCACTGAAATATAGTAAAACATCCCAGAAGTAGTAACTGAATTCTATATACAGGCTAGACCAGAGGGAAAAAGGACAATTATGCTCTCTATTATAATTTTATAGAAGAATTAAACTGCCAAGGCCAGACTGCATTCCTTCTTTAAACTAAGCAAAAGCAAACTATACTTTTTTTCACCATCAGCTGTTTTGGAGAGACACTTCAAACTTCAAAGAGACTAATGTATATATGTGTGTATGTATGTTCTCTGCTTGGGAAATCTGATAGTGTGGCTTTCTTGACTTTTTTTTTCTCCTTGACTTTTAAAAGCAATTTCATTTATTTTAAAATATGATTGACTTGGCTAGAAAGTCCAAGGTATGACATGATAAATAATAATAATTTCCTCTGACATCTTATTCAAATATACATTTATTCTCTGAATAACTGTGTCTGAGTGTATATCCTTACCTAGTTATTCTATGACTATATAAATAAATATGTTTATAATTATTTTTGTCTGTTTTATACCATAGTTTTTTTTGGCTAGTCCTCTCTTAATGGAGCTTTAGTTTACTTCCAATTTTTTATTATTATAAGCAATGCTACAGTGAATAATTTTATACCTATGTGGTTTCATGTGTCTTATTATTCCTAGAAGTGGAATTGCTGAAGCAGAGTGTAGGTGTGTTTGGAACTTAAATGGATACAAATATGGCAGAGATTGCCAATGGATATAGATGAAGGTCCCATTATTGGGTTTGATTATACTTTACAGGTTCACCCTTATAACTGTGGGCATGTCTTAGAGAGACTTCAGTAATTTTTATATTCCATCTCCTCTCTTCCTTTCATATGATAAATGGTATAATCCTCCCTCTTGGAAGAGCTCATATAATTCTCCTTCAGAAGATTTGGAATTGCCACTTTGGGAAGGAGGAGAATGGTGGTTTTATCATCCCTGGTATAGTAGGCAGAATTTTGTAACTCGACCTTGTCTCCAGTTATAGTTTCCTACCTATTAAATAGAAATACTAATAATACTTGTTCTCCTTGTGAATACTTGTTTATATTGCCAAACACTAAGTCCGTTATTCTTGTATCTCTGTGAGGCCTGTTACTGAACCAAACTTGGGTCTGCTAGCCCATGCACGGTAAAGCCAATCTACTGACATTCGGTTGTTGTGAAGGAAAGTGCAGTGTTCATTGCAGGTGACAAGCAAGGAGTCCAGGGCAGCTAGTGTGCAAAACCCTTAAATCCTCAATATATTTCAGCAAAGCAATTTTATTTATTTACATTGGAGTATAATTGCTTTACAATGTTGTGTTAGTTTCTGATGCACAACAAAGTGGATTGGCTATATGTATACATATATCCCATCCCTCTTGAGCCTCCTTTCCACTGTCAACCCACTGCCCCTCCAGTCTTACCCCTCTAGATCATCACAGAGCACTGAGCTGAGCTCCCTGTGCTACACAGTAGGTCAGCAAAGCATTTTTAAAGGCCAGGTAAGGGAGGTGGATTGCAGGGTATGCGATAAGCTCAGGTACAATTCTCTGCTTGGTTGATGGTGAGGTATCAGGGCAGGGTCACAGGAGTTAATATTATCAATCCTTAGGCACCTACAGCTCTGAGGGCTACATGCCCATGATAATCAAGTAGTTAATTTCTTTCATTTGGTGATGGTTTTAACATCTGTAAAACAACTAATTTAACATTCAGAAGACACTGTCATCCAGGTATTTCAGAGAGGAGTAACAGCTGAGGACGTGGGAGAGGGGTCTGTCGAAGGCTCCATAAAGTCCTGCTAGGTTACATGCCTTACCTCACTTGTTAACTTTCACTTTCCATTAGTTTTTAAATGTCTCTGTACTTCCTGGACTAGCATTTTGTCTTATTTATACATTCAAATAGGCCTGAGTTGGAAAAAACATATAGAGTTAGGATTATGAAGCACACCCAGCTGGTGACTCTCTTGGGCAAGCGTTCCACCGCATGTACTGTTTGTCCTTGCAGTAGCACCCTGTTCATCCATGATCCCGGGGTCTCTGGAGCCGTACTGTCCAGTTCAGTAGCCTCTAACCACATGTGACCACTGAACACATGAAACACAGCTAGTTCCAACAGAGTTATGCTATAGGTATAAAATATGCACTGGACTTCCAAGACATAGCATGACAAAAAAAGTCAACTACCTCATTATTTTTAATTGATTATATGATAATGTTTTGAATATATTGGGTTAAATAAGATATATTTAAAATGAAAGCTACCTGTTTCTCTTGACTTGGCAACTAGCAAATTTAGAATTCCATAGGTGGCTTCCATTTATGGATTTTATTATTTCTTAATCAGATAGCATTGCTCTAGAGAAACAAGCCATCTTTTGTGGCTGCCCCCAGGGAACCCCTGTTCATTGGTTGTTCTCATATTTTTTAATGTTTTAGAAGTTTATCTGTTTAGTTTTTGAAGCCCTTAGAACATGCTGGCATTATTTTCAGCTTCTTGGGCAGCAAAATTAAAATATCCCACCAGAGGGCTCCAGAGAAATACTAAACAGTTTTTTTTCTTGGTAACTACTAGAATTGTATAGAAGGAATATTTTCTAAAAATATGCATTTTTTGATGCAGACATAAAGAACAGACTTGTGGACATGGGCTGAAAGGGAATGAGAGTGGGATGAATTGACAGCAGCACTGACGCATGTACCACGTGTAAAATAGCTAGTGGGAAGCTGCTGTATAGCACAGGGAGCTCAGCTCGGTGTTCTGTGACGGCCCAGGGGGTGGGGTGAGAGCAGCTGGAAGTCCAAGAGGCAGGAAATACTTGTATACATATAGCTGACTCCCACTGTTGTATAGCAGAGATAAACACAACATTGTAAAGCAATTATATTCTAATTAAAAATTAACATATGCATTTTTCTATTATAATAATACAGTGTGTGAGTATCAGGAATGCTATTTACTTGAATGATGATTGTACACAAAATCATGAGCTTATACAAAGGTGATGCAAACAGTCCCAGACTTTGATAGAATACTGCACCAAGGCATTAAACAAATAACAAAGATACCTTATATTGAAACTTTACTAAGGCAGCACATTTGAGGATATTTCATATCAGACTTAAACATAGAGACTGACATTTATTTGACAATATAGTTCCTCTTTAAGCAGGATATATTGCTCAGTTGCTCTCTGAAATAGTATCCATAAAATGGTAATAATAAGCTTTGTGTATTAAATATAACTTCAATCATTTTCCAGACAAATATTCATCACATTTATTCTGTGCCAGGCCCTATGTCGTTTTAGGACATATGGGGACAAATAAAGTGAGTCTCCTGCCTTCAGATGTCATTACTGTCCCTTCCCCCACTCATTACTATTAAAGTACATGTTCGTAATGTATCGATCATCAAGGTTATGAAATTTGACCCTAACTGTTAGTAGCAACAAATAAGATATTGGTCACTACTACTGATTTGATTAAATCATCATTTTTGTCATGTTTATAATTTATAGTCATATTATCTCAAATATTTTCCAGTGCAGAAGAAAACAGTAAGGATGGATAGTTTAATATTAGTATTAGTATTATTTACAATTTATATATATATATGGATAGTTTGGTTCACGTGATGTGCTTCTCTCATGGAAAATTCAGATTTTGGCTGAAAGACTTAGGAATTGAAATCCCTGTGATTTCTGCAGTGTCACATGTCATCTTTGGGGAGAAAGTCAGTGGCAGTGGGTTGGTTCAGAGGCACAGGTGGCCAGCTCACACTACTGTGGTTTCAGAAGCTCCTTGGTGACCCCCCCCACCTCCTACCCATTCTGTGCCCTGTGTCAACACATCTTTCTCCCGATTGCATTACGAGTTTTGCCCTCCTCTGAGGAATGAATGGCTTACTAATTTCCATAGAATAGAAGTAAATTGAAATCTTTTTTGAAAGATTTATTTGGCTGCACTGGGTCTCAGTTGCAGCATGCCAGATCTCTGTTGCAGAGCATGGACTGTCTAGTTGCGGCACACAGGCTTAGTTGCCCTGTGGCATGTGGGATCTTAGTTCCCCAACCAAGGGTCAAACCCATGTCCCCTGCATTGCAAGGCAGATTCTTAACCATTGGACCATCAGGGAAGTCCCCTTGAAATCTTTAGAAGAATGTGTTTTACATCAAATCTTTTGTGCCTCCAATATTTACAGGACATGGCTAGGACAGGTCTGCTGATGATAAAATACAAAAAGAGATAATCTATTTTATCTTCATGTGGCCTTGTTGTATGCATATTTGAAAATTAAAAGAGATTTCTCATTTGGCTTCATTTTATAGAGAAAGATGGCTTCCATCTTTTTAGTCTAATATCAAACACATTCTTGTCTATATTTTGTGAATACCTATGCCAAAAAACAGAAAAATAACTATTAGCTGTATTTGTCTATAATAATGAACTGTTTACTATAGAGAATGATATTAATAGAAAATATTTTTAAATTAAAACTCTTTTAAAATGTTTTCCAAACTTTTATTTTTTCTAGAAAGTGATGTACCTACCAACTGCCCAAGTCAGTGGTGGCCATATGCAGGTCACTGTTACAAGATTTACAGAGAGGAGAAGAAAATCCAAAGAGATGCCTTAAGAGCATGTAGGAAGGAAGGTGGTGACCTAGCAAGTATCCACAGCATCGAGGAATTTGACTTCATTATCTCTCAGCTGGGCTATGGTAAGAACTTCATCTGTAATATGCTTGACTCTCGTCTTCCCAACTTACCATCCATCTCTGGAAAATTTAATCATAAATGTTAAATGTTATAATCTAGATAAATTCAAAGTAATAATTCAATAAACTTAGTGACAAATATTAATTATGCCTAAAATATAAAAATTGCATAGTAACTTAAAGACTTTCTATCACTGAGAGAACATTTGACTTTTTCCTTTAACATGGAATCAGCTTATACATAGCTTTTAAAATATTATTTTTCTATATAAAACCTGGATTCAGAGCAATCTTCTTTAAATTTGTGAACAATATTTCACTTATTGGAATTTGTGTGTGTTTTCTATTTTAAAGCCGATATTTTGTCTCACAGGAAAGGTTTCTAAATGAACCATCTCATTCTTTGGAGTTTATTTTTCTATTAATCTAGCTAATGCTGCTAGAATGATGAGCAGAAAAATCAAGAACATATTTGATTGGAGTGGTTAGATAGTGGCCTAAACCTTTTGAAGTAGTTCATATATCCACTTTAGGACTATAATCTAAGAGATACAGAGAAAATGTAGAAAATATAGAAAACTAACATATTATAACATTTTCAAAAATTGGCTCTATCAGAAACAATTGAAAAGTGGGTAAAGGAGTTAGGAATGCTTATCCTGAGGAAGAGGAGGGTGAGGAAGGATATAATAATGATGGGCAGTCGCTGGTACTTCCTGATTAAATGATGATCATTTTCTTCTTCCACTGATGAGACTGCTGAATAGCTGGACCTGTTCAGTTCCAGAGAGCAAAACAAGAGGAAATGGATTATGGTGAGGCTGGGAATGCTTCCTGACACTTACTGTATGAAAATTGGTAGGAGTGGGGGTAGGGGAGAAGGAAAAAACAATGAAGAAAATAGATAAGAAAAATTAGTCTCAGTCAAATACAAGGGCGACAGAATGATCTCCGTTCGTTTCCAAGGCAAACCATTCAATATCACGGTAATCCAAGTCTATGCCCTGAGCAGTAATGCTGAAGAAGCTGAGGTTGAATGGTTCTATGAAGACCTACAAGACTTTTTAGAACTAACATCCAAAAAAGATGTCCTTTTCATTATAGGGGACTGGAGTGCAAAAGTAGGAAGTCAAGAAACACCTGGAGTAACAGACAAATTTGGCCCTGGAGTGCAGAATGAAGCAGGGCAAAGGCTAATAGAGTTCTGCCAAGAGAACGCACTGGTCATAGCAATCACCCTCTTCCAACAACACAAGAGAACACTCTACACATGGACATCACCAGATGGTCAACACTGAAATCAGATTGATTGTATTCTTTGCATCCAAAGATGGAGAATCTCTATACAGTCAGCAAAAACAAGACTGGGAGCTGACTGTGGCTCAGATCATGAACTCCTTATTGCCAAATTCAGACTTAAATTGAAGAAAGTAGAGAAAACCACTAGACCATTCAGGTATGACCTAAATCAAATTCCTTATTACTATACAGTGGAAGTGAGAAATAGATTTAAGGGACTAGATCTGATAGACAGTGTGCCTGATGAACTATGGACGGAGATTTGTAACATTGTACAGGAGACAGAAATCAAGACCATCCCCAAGAAAAAGAAATGCAAAAAAAACCAAAATGGCTGTCTGAGGAGGCCTTACAAATGCTATGAAAAGAAGGGAAGCGAAAAGCAAAGGAGAAAAGGAAAGATATACCCATTTGAATGAAGGAGAGATGAGAAAGCCTTCCTCAATGATCAGTGCAAAGAAATAGAGGAAAACAATAGAATGGGAAAGATTAGAAATCTCTTCAAGAAAATTAGAGATACCAAGGGAACACTTTATGCAAAAATGGGCTGAATAAAGGACAGAAGTGGTAGAGACCTAACCTACCATTGAACAGAAGCAGAAGAAATTAAGAAGAGGTGGCAAGCATACACAAAAGAACTGTACAAAAAAGATCTTCATGACCCAGATATTCACGATGGTGTGATCATTCACCTAGAGCCAGACATCCTGGAATGTGAAGTCAAGAGGGCCTTAGGAAGCATCACTATGAACAAAGCTAGTGGAGGTGATGGAATTCCAGTTGAGCTATTTTAAATCCTGAAAGATTATGCCGTGAAAGTGCTGCACTCAATATGCCAGCAAGTTTGGAAAACTCAGCAGTGGCCACAGGACCGGAAAAGGTCAGTTTTCATTCCAGTCCCAAAGAAAGGTAATGCTGAAGAATGCTCAAACTACTGCATAATTGCACTCATCTCACACGCTAGTAAAGTAATGTTCAAAATTCTCCAAGCCAGGCTTCAGCAATATGTGAACCGTGAACTTCCAGATGTTCAAGCTGGATTTAGAAAAGGCAGAGGAACCAGAGATCAAATTGCTAACACCTGCTGGATCATTGAAAAAGCAAGAGAGTTCCAGAAAAACATCTATTTCTGCTTTATTGACTATGCCAAAGCCTTTGACTGTGTGGATCACAATAAACTGTGGAAAATTTTGAAAGAGATGGAAATACCAGACCACCTTACCTGCCTCTTGAGAAATCTGTATGCAGGTTAGGAAGCAACAGTTAGAACTGGACATGAAACAACAGACTGGTTCCAAATAAGAAAAGGAGCATGTCAAGGCTGTAAATTGTCACCCTACTTATTTAATTTATATGCAGAGTACATCATGAGAAACGCTGGACTGGAAGAAGCACAAGCTAGAATCAAGATTGCCAGGAAACCTCAGATATGCAGATGACACCACCCTTATGGCAGAAAGTGAAGAAGAACTAAAGAGCCTCTTGATGAAAATGAAAGAGGAGAGTAAAAAAGTTGGCTTAAAGCTCAACATTCAGAAAGCTAAGATCATGGCATCTGGTCCCATCACTTCATGGCAAGTAGATGGGGAAACAATGGAAACATTGACAGACTTTATTTTTCTGGGCTCCAAAATCACTGCAGATGTTGATTGCAGCCATGAAATTAAAAGACGCTTATTCCTTGGAAGGAAAGTTATGACCTACCTAGACAGCATATCAAAAAGCAGAGACATTACTTTGCCAATGAAGGTCCGTCTAGTACAGGCTATGGTTTTTCCAGTGGTCATGTATGGATGTGAGAGTTGGACTATAAAGAAAGCTGAGCACTGAAGAATTGATGCTTTTGAACTGTGGTATTGGAGAAGACTCTTGAGAGTCCCTTGGACTGCAAGAAGAAGACCCAACCAGTCCATCCTAAAGGAGATCAGTCTTGGGTGTTCATTGGAAGGACTGATGTTGAAGCTGAAATTCCAATACTTTGGCCACCTGATGCAAAGAGTTGACTCATTGGAAAAGACCCTGATGCTGGGAAAGAATGAGGGCAAGAGAAGGGGATGACAGAGGATTGGATGGTTGAGTGGCATCACCCACCCATTGGACATGTTTTGGGTGGACTCCGGGAGTTGTTGATGGACAGGGCAGCCTGGCATGCTGCGGTTCATGGGGCCGCAGAGTCGGACACAACTGATCGACTGAACTGAATTGAAATACGAAAGCTCCCCAACACTGCTGCTGTTAGTGCTTGGCTGAATGGAATCCTTCCTCCTTGCTTACCTCACTGAATTTAGTAATTTGATGATGACATTCTGCTAACTCATAAATTTCTTGATTACTCTATATTTACCTATCCTGGAACACCTAGACTACACAAAATAATGTAATCACAACCAAGATATCTGAATAATATCACGACATAAATGGCCTGATGCTTATAAACTTTTCAGGTGAATCAGTGGAAAACAGTTTAAGAGGCTGTAGGGCTAATGTGCAAATTTTCTCTACTTTATATAATATGGTCTATTATAAAGGGGAACCTTATAGATTTGTTGCTGTAGTTATTTTGAATTTGGATGATGAAGGTTGCTTTTAAACTCAGCTAGAGAATTAGTAAATTTTCATTGGAGAAACCTCCCCTTTTTATTATTGATGAAGATTTATTTCTTTAAAACCATGCAAATAATATTAATAAAAAATAAGTAATAAAGTTAAAATTAGTGTTTCTTTTCCTAAAATGTCAAATTTCCCAACTGTACCTTAATTAAAAATTCCCTCCTTAACCTCTGAAAAAAACTGTTTCTGAGTCAAAAGCCTAGAAAACCTTTTTTAGCTAGTTGAGACAATATCTTTCACATTAATCATGGAAATACAGTAGATAAGTTGGAACCTACACATTTAAATTTTGACTCCATTGACTAAGACAGCTTACTTAAGAGATTTACAGAAAACTTTGTCTAACAACTTCATGCTCGCATCTTATATATTTTTATAGGGTCAAGTTTGTATGTATGAACTACAAAAGCTAGATGGGAGAACAGTTTAGTGAGAAAAATGTTTATTGGACCCTCTAATCACTGTTATAATGGTGGGACTTGAGAGTTTAGGTGTTCATTTATCTTGAAGCTAAAAACCTTGAGGAGTTACATGAGGTCATTTTGGAGCCTATATTTGCTGCTCACAGATCATGATCTGCCAAATTAAGTGAAAGGAAAAGGGATCATCCTGGCAGAGCCATTCATACTTCATGGTGCTGGAAACATCTGCTGGGGCTGGCACTAGGCCAGCCAGGGACTTCTCCAAAAGCAAAATTGAGTGACAGCTTTTAGGAGGAAGAGACTACACCATTAAGGGAAATTCCTATAAGATGTGGCATATTTCTCATTTTCTACTATTAATACAACATCTTTACAATCTGTTGACAAATAATTTTATTTAACTGTTTGAAGAACATAGATCAAGCATCCATGATGGAATTCCAGGAAGGTAACTTAAACACATGTTGAATTGTGTATGCCTCCAATTTTTAAAAATGTGGAAATGTGTATGATTTTAGCTTTGAGATTGCAGGCCTTCAGTTTTATCCCATTTATGCTTATGCTATTTAGAACTTTTCGAATTACAACTACTGATAAAATCAATAATGCTTTTAATAGAATTTCAGAACAGAATGATTTTAGATCTATACCTGGTAGTTTTTTAACTTTTCTTTGTTTGAGTTTTTCTGGTATTTTGTGGTGACAATAATGATGGATTCATTTATGTTTATAGACTAATAAGTGCTAAATGCCAAGAGAATCCATTTATTCAGTTGATATATCTTCTCACTGTATGGATCATTTTAACTTCTATTACAGTGATTAACTTCTATTACAGTGATCATTTAAACTTCTATTACAGTGATTGAAACACCTAGAGTTTTCTTGATAACAACTTTGTTAGTAAAATAGAAGTGGTTTTTAAAGTTTTTATTTTGAAAACTTCATTACACTAAGATTTAATAGTAGTCAAATATATTTATGTATAAATAAACTACATATTTCCAGCACCATGAGTGTGACTGATATAGTAAATTATTTATAACAAAAAAACAGTTTCACAAAATAGAGGGTAATGATAGATCTACTTCAGGTTCATTTTAACAACTCCTAGAAGATTATATCTGCAGTAGCACAAAAAAAGAGTACAGTCACCTTCACAATATGAAGACTACATTACACGTTTTAAACTAAAACTGACAACACAAAATGTCATTGACATCTCAGGCTACAGAGGTAGAGCCATTTAACGTGCAAGTGGATAGTTTATCATGATAGTTGTAATATCAAGGGAGTTATTGATAAAGAAGGGGCCTTCCTTTCCTGATAACCTTTTGATCTTTGGCAAGAAAACTTTGTGTAAATTGCTTCTGTGCTTTTCTTCCTGTTTAGAGCCAAGTGATGAATTATGGATTGGCTTAAACGACATCAAGATTCAAATGTACTTTGAATGGAGTGATGGCACCCCTGTAACTTTTACCAAATGGCTTCGTGGAGAACCAAGTCATGAAAACAACAGGCAGGAAGACTGTGCAGTGATGAAAGGCAAAGTAAGATATTTTTAATTACTGATATCTAGCCAAAGCTACAGGAAAATTTTCCTTTTGCCCCTTATTATATATCATTGTTTCCATTGTTTCTGTCCTAATGAATTGACATAGATCAAAGTTGAGCTAGAATTCAGATTCAGTCTCTTGAGTCTCTTGGCCGAGTCATTTTCAAGAAGACCAGAAAAACAACAGATAAACTGTCATTTCAAAGATGAAATTAACCAATATGAATGCTCACATTGTTTGTATTTGGTTGTAAATCATGCCATATGCTTATATGGCTTGATTAAACAATTTTCAGAACTTTGGTTCTACTTTCAGCTGGTTGCTCCGAGTGGATGTAGACCTGGTTAGATCTACCCTGGGCCCTACAACCTCAAGTCTGTGCTTGGAGAGCTGCTTTTGTTATTTTAGTTTACACAGAAGTGTCAAATATGCAACGATGGTTTCCATGTTGGAAATCAGGCAGTTTAGCTATGAAGTATATCATCAAGTTAATTTTTGTTAATAGACAATGAACATGGTGGTTAAGAGGCTGGGTTTTAATGCAAAACATTTTCTTGTTTGTAAAATGAGTATAATTGTACCCAGCTCTCATGGTGGGATTAAAGATTAAATGGGTTGATGCATATAATGTGCACTGTCCCTGGCCCACACTTGCTGTTCAATAAGTATTAGATACAGTTTTTGTCCTTGTGGTTGGTTTCACAGTGAAAAATTGAAAGCTTAAGGGAAGAATATGTGTTAATTACTGAAAGAATAGGCAGAAGATTGTCCTGAGAAGAGGAAACCAAAGAGCTTTATTCTTGCTGAGAATTCAAAAGACAGTATGATGGAAAGCATGGAGTGAGAGGTGGAGAGGTGGGTAGGAAAAGTACTGGCAACAAAAAAACAGGCATTAGCCTAGGAGCAGCCAAACCACATCTGCAGTTTGTAAATATTATGCTGGCTGAAGAGCTGAGTACCAGATCGTAGTGGCTGAGGCTGAGTGAGATGTGACGATTGAGTCAAAGAGTACAGAAAATGCTTTTCAAGGTGTTAAGCAGTTGAGGGGAGGGGACGAGCACTCATTTAATGTGAAATCTCTAGGGAAGATGGAAAAGATAGAATTTGAAGCAGAATGAAAGATGCCACCTTAAGTTCATATAAGGACCCTCATCAATAGTAATAGGAAGAAGGGAGAAACAGGTTGGCTGTGTTGCATGGGAGTATTCTTTCTGCATGGCTTTACGTGTACTCAGTGGGACTTCCCTGGTGGCCTAGCAGTTAAGACTCCAGGTTTTCACTGCAAGGGAGTTTGGGTTCAATCTCTGGTCAGGGAAATAAGATCCTGCATACTACATGTTTGGCCAAAAATAAATAAATACGTAAATGTACTGACTTAACTTGAAAACAGCTGCCAGTAGGGATGGATGAGGAGGCTGTGTGCAAACCTTCTGCTGAACCATCACTTAAGGGCTTATGAGCATTTTTAGTTTCTGTCTAGGTCTCTCTCCACTGTGACCTGACAGTGAAGATATTAAAAACAAACTGTGGCTACAGTTTCTTTCTACATCTTTGTCAGTTCAGCTCAGTTGCTCAGTTGTGTCCAACTCTTTGCGACCCCAGGGACTGCAGCACCCAGGCCTCCCTGTCCATCACCAACTCCTGGAGTTTACTCAAACTCATGTCCATAGAGTCAGTGATGCCATCTAAGCATCTCATCCTCTGTCATCCCCTTCTCCTCCTGCATTCAGTCTTTCCCAGGATCACGGTCTTTTCAAATGAGTCAGTTCTTCGCATGAGGTGGCCAAAGTATTGGAGTTTCACCTTCAGCATTAGTCCTTCCAATGACTATTCAGAACTGATTCCCTTTATGGTGGACTGGTTGGATCTCCCTGCTGTCCGAGGGACTCTCAAGAGTCTTCTCCAACACCATAGTTCAAAAGCATCAATTCTTTGGCGCTCAGCTTTCTTTATAGTCCAACTCTCACATCCATACATGACCACTGGAAAACCCATAGCTTTGACTAGATGGACTTTTGTTAGCAAAGTAGTATCTCTGCTTTTTAATATGCTGTCTAGATTGGTCATAACTTTTCTTCCATTTGGCTATATCTTTGTAGCCGAAGTCAAATTTGTGGTTTCCTGGTAAAATATCCACTCACCTTTCCTTTTCATAGATTCCTGTTTCTCTTAATAACCTTGAATCTTTGTTTCCCTTTTCAGAGGCACAATTATAAGAAAATAGCGTCAAAGTCAAACAACTGATAATCCTTAAGATTTTTTTTTTTCCCTTGCTTTCTGCAGGATGGGTACTGGGCAGATCGGGCATGTGAACGGCCTCTTGGTTACATCTGTAAGATAAAATCACAAGGCCAAACTCCAGGAATAGTGGAAGTGGAAGCAGGCTGCCAGAAAGTGAGTATAGAATGCACCCCATGGTTTCAGATCAGCAAATTTGATGGGATAGACTTAGCTTATTTTTGTCTGTGAAAGTACTTACTTGTCATAGTAGCCAAATGCTTCAGCTTCAATATATTGCTAATGATTGACCCAGTGGAGTGTCAAGGACATTTGTAGTGGATAGCCTTAAGTTGTAGACAGCAAATGATCCTTAGTCATTTTTCCATTTTTAATATTTCTAGTGACCTTATTTTTGGTGGGGATTCATCTCTGTAAATCTCTGAGGATCTGGAAGGCTGGAGGTCTGCATTCCAGCTGGTAGTAGCTTGAAGTAATTCAGCTAAACCAAGTCAAGCCATGCAATCCTATTGTGCTTTAATCTCACCTATACCACAGTTAGTAATACCTCCTCGAAAGTCTTATCTTTCTTTGAGGTTAAAGTAGATTATTTCTGTGAAATGGTTTCTGAAAATGTAAAGAAGCTATAAAAATATAGAGTGTTTGGTATCGTTTTCCTGTTTGATTGCTGAGTTGCCCATCTTCCTCTTTTTTCCTTTCTCACTTCTCTTGGATAAAAATAAAGTAGCAACTGATTTTCTGTCTGAGAGTGTCAAGTTGTGATTAGATCATCTTATAACAAACACCAGAATTCATGAAACATAATTGAGTACTATACCATTAAACCATAAAGAAAAATAGAGCAGACCCAGAAAATCACAGAATGTGAGAGATAGCAAAAGTATCTTAGGGATGATTGAAAAGCTCCATTTAAATTTTGCATTCTGGAAATTTCAGCCAGAGAAGTGATAACTTTTTCAAGTCACGCAGAGGGAAAGCAGGAACCCAAGTCTCCTGCCAATTTCTTACACTTTCATTGCTGATTTCACTACCAGTACACTTATATATTCTTTGCTTAATCATGTGTGTATGCAGGAGATTGTCTATTATTGTAACTTTCTGTAATTAGTAAACCAATCCTTAAATTTTATTGAGGTGAAATGAAAGTAGCCTAGCCGTGTCCGACTCTGTGATGCCATTGACTGTAGCCTGCCAGACTCCTCTGTCCATGGAATTCTCCAGGCAAGAATACTGGAGTGGGTTGCCATTCCCTTCTCCAGGGGATCTTCCTGACTCAGGAATTGAACCTGGGTCTCCCACATTGTGGGCATATTCTTTACTGTCTGAGCCACCAGGAAAGTAAGTTTTATTACTTCTATGTGATCAAAATTTTATACATATGTTTTTTTCTATTAATTGTCTACAATCACTGATAAAATCCAATTTAATCATTAGGTTGGTAATAAGAAAAGGAAGAAAATATTGGCCAATTGTTTGTGGAGTGTGGTTATTTTGCTTTTGATAGTCTTAAAAGATAAATTTTGTTGTTTAGTTGCCAAGCCATGTCTGATTCTTTTGTGATCTCATGGACTGTAGCCCACCAGGTTCCTCTGTCCATGGAATTTCCCAGGCAAGAATATTAGAGTGGATTGCCATTTCCTTCTCCAAGTGATCTTCCTGATTCATGGATTGAACCCTACTCTCCTGCATTGGCAGGTGGATTCTTTACCATTGAGCCACCAGGGAAGCCCTAAAAGATAAATATTATGTTTCTAATTAGACAGGAGAGGAAGCAAAGACTTAGAGATATTAATTTGGCAAGTTTTTAAAAACACATGCTTTAGGCAGTGGTTTCCTCAAATCATTGGGAAGACTAGAAAAAAAATCCACTTGCTGGCAAAAGAAGATAACAGAGTTTTTTGTTTTTTTCTCTGAGCCTGGGTACTTGGTGTTTTAGGAGTATTTTTGCGAGTTCAAAACTACAGACTTATGATCAAGTTTGAAATTGGGATTCAGTTTGAAATTTTTTGCTATCTCTGTGGGAAACCTTGATTTAAGAAATTGACATGAAGTGGTCCTGAGTTGCTAGTATTCCTGGATGTCTGATAGATGCACATGGAAATCCTCTTTAGAAGACCCCTTAGCCAGGTTGATTGAGAATCCCACAGATGAATTTGAAATCCAAAATTATAATACATACCACCATGAGCTTTAGACAGTGGAATGAATGAATGTGGCATTAAAGTGAATTTTTTTTAAATGCTTATGAGAAATAAAAGGTGGAATTGAAACCATGGATCAGACACCATGTATTATGTGAGATTTCTTTATGATTCAATTCTAAGTATGTTTTGTTTCCATTAAGATTCTTTGACCTGTGAACTGGTGTGTGTGTCTGTTTTCATGGTGGTGGACATTTTGGTGGCAGTGATGGGAGTTTTGTGTTTTAGTTTCTAAATAATTGGAAACTATTGATTTTCATTCCACTACATTGTGCTCATATAAAGTTTTTGTTGTTAGTTGTTGAGATTTTCTTCATTATCTAGTTCATTAAGTTTTTCTAAATATTCCATCTATGCTTGAACACAATGGTCTTTGATCTGTGGGTTCAGGGGTCTATATATGGTGACTAGATAAAACTTGGGATGATCCCCTGGAGTAGGAAATAGCAACCCACTCCAGTATTCTTGCCTGAAAAATTCCATGGACAGAGGAAACTGGGAGGCTACAGACCATGGGATCTCAAACAGTCAGACATGACTGAATGAGCACTGATAAAACTTAGCTATCTTTTGTTTGGTGTTTCCCCAGAATCCTGTTTTCCAATTGATTGCTTTTAATTATTCTATGTAGCTGTAGTTTAAGAATGGCTCTTATAAATGAATATCTGCATTTTCATTTTAATCCAGTTTGAGGAACTCTGGCTTTTAACTTGTGAAGACATGAGCGTAGATTTGTTTTGCACATCAATCTATTTGGATTTGTTCCTACCATATTATTATGCACTTTATTTTGTTTACCATTCTGCTTTCTTTCTTTTTTCTCTTTCTGTGCATAACGTTGGTTCACATTGGTTCTATTGAATATATTTTCCCCCTTTTCTTCCTCTGGAAAAAGTGAAAGTTGCTCAATTGTGTCAGACTCTTTGAGACTCCATGGACTGTAGCTTGCCAGGCTCCTCTGTCCATGGAATTCTCCAGGGAAGAGTACGGAGTGGGTACTGTCATTCCTTTCTCCATGGGCTCTTCCCGACCCAGGAATCAATGTGTCTCACACATTGCAGGCAGATTCTTTACCATCTGAGCCATCACGGAAGCCCGCTTTTGGAAATTCTACATTTTTACTTCTTTTTTTTTTTTTTTCCAAATGGTTAATCTTATATTTTTAACATGCATTCTTGTCTTGAAGTTAACCAGTCTCTTTCTCTGCCTCCTGAACAAAATGAATGTTATTATTCCACTAATGATTCAGAGTTTTATAAAATTTGAAATAATGTTAGACTCATGAGAAGTTAAAAAAAAAAAAGACTACTGAGAAGTCCCCTTTGTCATCCACTCGACTTCTGCCAGTGATAGTGTCTTACCTAACCAGAGTACATGATCACAACAGGTGGTTGGCATGGATACAATATTGTTAACTAAACTACAGATCTTGTTACAATTCCATTCTTTAGCTTCCCACTGCCAAGTAGTTATCTTTGCTATTTGTCCAGGCAGTTAGATCTGGATTTACTGACATTTATTGACTTCTTTGCTCAGTGTTGACTTTTAGCTCACTTACTCCTCTTGACTTTACTTTCTTGCCAAAGTTAATCTTTCAGAAGTTCTTTTCACTGGGATTTGGGAGTAGAAAACTCTCTGTCTTTGTTTGAAAATGTCTTGAATTCATCTTCCCTCTGCATAGTAATTTAGGTAAGTCATTTTAGAATTCTGGATTGACAGCTGTTTTCTGACAGCACCATATATATTATTTCATTTTCTCCTGACCTTATTTTTGCCTTTGGAATTCCTGTTAAACTAATTCTTCTTTTTTTATTTAAAAAAAGTGAATAATCTGTATTTTCTCTCTGATTGATTTTAAGATTTTTTTCATTGTCTCTGTAAGTATAATGTATTGAGATTTGAATTTGCTTTATTGGTTCCACTTGGTGTGGAGTATCTCTTCATTTTGAGGATTTGTATCTTTCCATTCTTGAAAATTACCAGTCATTCATTCTATTCAATGCTTCTCAAACTTCTCTCAGGATGCTTTTCAATCTCATTTACCATATGTGCATGCTCAGGCTTCAGTCATGTCTCCTGCATTTCTGGCACTGCAGGCATATTCTTTAATGCTGAGCCATTGGGGAAAGCCCTCCATATCTTCTATATTTTCTATCAATGTGATTTTAAACATCTTTTTATAGTCTCATCTCTCCTCTACATTCAGTCAGCTTACTAATCTTTCTGAAACCACATTTCTGGCCATTAAGTTTTTAACTTCATATTTTCTCTTCTAGAAATTCTGTTTGTGTGTGTAATCAAATCCTGGTTTTCTTTGTTCACAGTATTTTGATCTTCCATCATTGATTCTGTTTATTCCTTTGTCACTTAAATCACCATAACATGCCTCTTTTCCACTTGGTTTCATTGTGTTAAACTGTTGGCTCTCCCTTAAAGGAGACATTGTTTTTACATGGCTTATAATTTTTGGTTGTGAATTAGTTCACCATCCCATCTGCCCCTACCCTCAAAGGTCATAGTCTTATATGACCTGGGTTGTGGAAATATTTCTGTTGTGTGATTTTGCATTTTAATTCTTAAAGCACCTGCAAGATTCTCCTTTTTGTGTGTTTTATTATTCATGCTTTGACTATGGAGTCTCATACAGTGTGGATAGTGTAAAGTTGGGACTGGCACCCAGCTGTAGCACAGACTTGGTATTTGTTTTCAGCAAAAAAATGATTTTTTCTTTCTGCATCCAAACCCCCAAGCAAGTGACAAGGATCTCTTAATTCCCTGTTTTTGTGGGTGGTGTTTTCTTGCTCTCCTTTCACAGAGGGGCTACCATGAGTGCGTATCATCTTTACACAAGGACTTTAGTTCTATGGGCTTCCCTGATGGCTCAGTGGTAAAGAACCCACCTGCCAATGCAGGAGATGTGAGTTTAAAGCCTAGGTTGGGAGGATCCCCCAGAGAAGGAAATGGCAACCCACTCCAGTATTCTTGCCTGGGAAATTCCATGGACAGAGGAGCCTGGCGGGCTACAGTCCACAGGAGCATAGAAGGATCGGGCATAACTAGTGACTAAACAACAACAACCAGTTCTATCTGCCTGCCTCCGGTGAGCTGATGGCCCAATATCCTAGTCTGTATAAACATTAAAACCCTAATCCATCAACTTGAGGACGTTAATCTTGGTCTGAAATATGACTGGGCAACTATAATCTCAGCTTGTACATTTTCTATTCCAGCTTTTTCATTTTCTAGTACTTATTTTTGAACCTGAAGATTTCTCCTTCTTTCTCTCAAATTCTAGTATGGATTTTCTGTTTATTGCTGTGTTTTTATTTAGCATTTCTGTGTGTTTGAATTGTGGGAGAGGAACCATGTCAAATTATGATGCCAGGAATTTGGTAAGTACTAACCTCTGACCAGATGGCACAGCTTTGTAGTCATCATCTGCTGCTGTCTTCAGTAGGTGACTAGGCTTGTTATCCTGCAAATTAGTTCCTGTGCCTGCCTATTCTAAAACTGAGAACTTAGCCATTTCATTCAGTTTCTCTGGTAAGCATTTCATGAATCGTTTTTTGGTTGAAAATTGCATCAGAATGGAAAGAATGACTCCCTTCCTCCTCATTTTGCATCATAATTTGTCATATGTGGAACAATGCACTCATGTTTTCTTTATTCACATAAATTGTTTTCATTGCATATCAATTTACTGATATTTGTGTTATTTACATGCTTCTATTGTTTATCAATTTGTGTTTCAAGATATAGAAATAATTAAAATAATATTATGTAATAAATATGCGTGATATTCTGCTTGATAATATTAATAGGGCTGGAAAAGGCATGGATTCTACTGCTATTTGATTGGACACACACTTTCAACATTTACAGAAGCAAACCAAACCTGTGTAAATGAGAAGGCTTACCTAACAACTATTGAAGACAGGTATGCAACTATTCTATTAAAAAATATATATATATCGAATAATGAAACATTTTCAGAAAAGTATACCAGTATGCTCTAAATTTCTGAGTAAATTACACTGAATCTTGACATATGATTTGTAAATATCGAAGCAGTAAAAATCATATTTTTATTTGAATTTTTCATGGCAAACACTAAAAAATATTTTGCTACTTTTAGTACCATAAAACAAGAACAGTTTGCTAATACTCCAGTAAATGTTGTTTATAGATCTAACTTTTTAAATGGAGTAGATCTCAAAGTTTTTAAAGCAGAGAAAGTAAGGAAAATTTATCATCTCAAGAGGGGTGGAAGGGAGCAGAGAGATTTTCTAGGTTTACTAGACTAGTAGGTCCGGAAAATGATGTGGACATAGAGAATTTTATGTAACTTTTAACTTCTAGCGTTCCATCCTTTGAGATTTCAATATTTATTTTTCTCCTAGTTTTTCCAAGAAACTTAAAAGAAATTTAATTTTTTAAATTGTCCATTTGATTTGGAGTAAACTGGTAAAAATTATTGAATTTTAATACAGTAAGTTATATTTATTGGCCTTTCAAAGCAGGCCCAATAAAATCTAGAAGATGCTATTGATATTAAAATTCTTTGATAAAATGAAAGATGTCATAGAATTCATAGAATTCGTATAGTCTTTGTAAAAAAAACTTGTATTTCAACATTCTTTCTTCATGTATAATTAAATGTCTGATACATTGTAACACCCTGATAAAATGCTCACCTCTGAAAATCAGAACATAGATAATTTTTGTCTTATGACCTGGAGTAAGCTACACATTTTTAAGTACCTTCACAGCATGTTCTGGTCTATCATGTTGGTCTTTGAGTCTACTGGAACAGAGATGTCCCTAGATTTTCTATTTTAGGTTTGCTTATTTTGCGTGTTTTCTATGACATTTGTGTTCAGGAACTCACTAACTCTGTGGTTCAATTTGGTGTTTATGCATTTAAGAAAAATTGAGTTTCTTATTTTTTTATTTGTTTGTTTTTTTTTTCAGTTTAGGGAATGAAATTATTCAGACTAGGGTCAAACCAATGTTCTGCTATTGTGGCTTTCTATCCATTTCCTCTCTGCTCTTGCTAGAACCATCTACAACTCCCTTGTTCCTGGAAATTTTGAACATCACTTTTCTTTTGTTCCAAAGAGAGACTTTTTTGCGTATGCTGCTGCGTCACTGTCAGTTATCAATTAAGACAAATTTTGTTTGCCTCACTAACCACAATATATTATTACAAGATGATGCCAAATATTAAGATGAGATCCAGAGAGAGAAAAAGTGTTGGAGCTTGTGATTCTGCTCCCAGTTCTTTCTAGAGATTGAATCTCTAGTTCTCTATATTTCTTGATAATTTTCTCTGTTGTTTCAGAGCTGAGAAATGGAAATGAAATTGAGGGGAAAATTGACACAGATTTTCTAACTGTATTATCTTTAATAATGTTGCAGCCTCTCCACTTAACTTCACCAAGAATTCTGTAGAGCATCTGAAATATTTGAAAAGTGAACTGATTTTCAAACATTGTATTTTAAAAGGCAATTGGATAAGCAGAGGGATTGATGAGAAATAGAAATAGTTTCGCTACATTTGAATGATTTTATTTCATCAGCCGTATGATCCTTTTCCTTCATAAGATCACATTTCCTTAGCGAATATTTGCATAATTTAAATGACAAGTAAATAGAACATAATAGGTTTGATTTGCCAACTAAATGATAGTGCAGGCATACAATTGAGATGTTTTTCATGTGAGTGATTAGAAAAATTCACTTTTTTCCTAAAATTTAGTAAAAATTTTTTTTAAGGTATGAACAAGCCTTTCTGACTAGTTTGGTTGGATTGAGGCCTGAAAGATATTTTTGGATAGGACTTTCTGATGTACAACACAAAGGCACCTTTCAGTGGACCGTCGAGGAAGGTGTTCAGTTCACACACTGGAATTCAGATATGCCAGGTATGTGCAGGGCTTCCGTTTCAGGTTTCCATTCACCCCACATACCCATTGGGCCAAACCTGTGATTCCTTCATGTACCTTTCCAAATAGACTTCTGTAAATTCATTGTAGTATGAAAATTGTATCATTTTTTATTTCATTCTCTTTTTTTTCTTTTAAAAACTTTCCCATTAATGTGCAACTCAAAGATAAAAAGGAAGAGAAAACTACTAGGTTATTTGGTGCCACTCTCTTTGAAGTATTTATGGAATAGTGATGAAATCCTAAATGGTCAGATTGCATGGTGACCACTGGTTCACTTATTTCTGAGCACTTAAAACTGTCCTCAAGGGATATAGAACTTTCAGTGTGGCTATGAATAGAAATACAACTGTGCTTCAGTGGTAAAACAAGACTGAGTGCTTATGTGGAATGTATTATTTCAGTATCTTGGGTGGGTCACCCTGTTAGCTCTTTACAATAAGTCCCCTACAGACGAACCCTCAAGTGGCGAACTTTCAAAGGTGCGAATGGGTGCCAGCTGTTGTACTATTGTACTTTTCAAGGTACTGTACTGTAATATTAAAATTGTTTTCTTTATTTTTGTTTTTTATGTATTATTAGTGTGAAAGTGTTATAAACCTATTATAGTACAGTACTATATAGGCATCTGTGTTAGTTGGGTTCCGAAGCTAACTTTATTGAACTTACAAACAGATTGGACTCAACAAATGCACTGCCAGAACGGAATTTGTTTGTATACAGGGGACTTAGTGTATATGACTTGGATTTAGTTTTATACTTAGAGAAAACCCATAAGCTAAGTTTCAGTATCCTCCTTGTGTCGAGGTGGAAACTGGGACTTGGAAATTTTATAAGCATGGATTTAGACTAATCTTTGTAATTCCCAAATCCATGCTCTTTGCATGGAGGTCACTGTTTTTCCCTATAAATTTTTATTTGCCTTCTTTAATGAGAAGTTTCTGAAATAGACACTCAGATTGTTTTTTGCTTTTTTTATGCACTGGTGTCATGGTCTATGATGTAATTCAGTATGACTGCACTCAGGAAATTCAACATCCATATAGCAAATGTTTCATTGTGCCTAGTTAAAAACCTATGGAAGGAATAATAGAGCTTAAGTATGCAAATTAACTGCTTGGCCTAATAAGTCCTAATCTTCAGAAGTTTTTATAATTTGTATCCTCAGTAGTCAATAAGGAAAATAGATCAGTAATTTGTATAGTGTGATTTCTGTTTAATTAATTAAACATTCTGGAAAATAGTAAGATTTAAGTTTATTTTGAAAGAACAGGGCAGTATATTAAGATCTGAGTGCACTTTTTTTTTGAGTAGTAATTTTTACTCGCCAGGCAACATGCCTTAATTTCACTGGTGTTGATCATTTAGCAGTAGGATACTGAGAGATTAATCCAGGAACATCCTTAGGGAATAAAAATGGATCAAACCACAGTCATAGGGAATTAGCAATTGTAGAGATAATATTTTGGGAAAAGTGTAGTTCTCCAAACCAAACATATACTGCCTTTAAAAGTATAATAATCAAAGATGATCTCATCTTAGCAGTAAGAAATCCTAATGTTTTTAAAGTTCTGTCTTAATGCTATTTTGAAATAAACTATGAAGCTTGGTATAGTCCACATTTTATTTTATATACTTCTTTATCCATCACAAAATTGTAAAATGAAGATATACATGTATATGTATGAATCACTTTGCTGTCTACCTGAAATTAATACAGCATTGTTAATCTACTGTGCTCCAATATACAATAAAAAATTTTAAAGGGTACAAATGAACTTATCTACCAAACAGAGTTACAGATGTAGAAAATAAAATCATGGTTACCAGGGGATAAGGGCAGGAAAGGATAAATTGGAAGGTTAGGATTGACATACACACACTACTATATATAAAATAGATAACTAATAGGGACCTGTTGTATAGCACAGGGAGCTCTACTCAATACTCTGTAATGGCCTCTATGGAAAAAAGAATCTAAAAAAGAGTGTATATAAGTGTATGTATAACTGAATCACTTTGCTGTACAGTTGAAACTAGCACAACATTTTAAATCAACTATACTCCAAGATAAAATAAAAATTAATTTAAAAAACAACTTCCTTGGAAAAACAAAACCCCTGTTAGTTTTGTCATTATGATAAATTTTATCATACTAAAAATATTGTATTCTTATGTCTGTGTTTGGGGGGGGACCCTGCCAGATATTAGAAATACAATATGTTACCAAAACCCTGACAATTTTTTTTCAGAGTTGCTTTCACATGAAGGCCTTGAGTTACCTCCTGTGACTTTTAATTATTTTTTTTTATAGGAGTACAAGTTGCTTTACAATGTTGTATTAGTTTCAGCTGTACATCAAAATGAGTCAGCCATATGTTTACATAGATCCCCTCTCTTTTGGATTTCCTTCCCATCTAGGTCACCGCAGAGCACTGAGTACAGTTCCCTGTGCTATACAGCAGGTTCTCATTAGTTATTTATTCTATACATAGTATCAATAGCGTATATACATCAGTCCCAATCTCCCCATACATCCCGCCTCCCTTCCCCCCTTGGTGTCCATATGTTTTCTCCCTACATCTATGTCTCTATTTCTGCCAAACCTTGACATTTGAGATTATATTGATAATTCAGTTGGGAATATAGGTCACACAAATAAAAGGCAAATAATGGTTCAGAAATAGTACAAAGCAATTGCAAAATGCTGCAGAGTGTCTCCTCTACATTTTCTTATCACATATAGATTTTTATCCCACTACTTGAGGCTCAGGTTTGAACTCTTTTCTTTGAGCACAGCCATTTTCACAGTCACCTGCTGTGAATTCTGCTTTGTTACTTGTAGGACGGAAAGCCGGGTGTGTTGCCATGAGGACTGGGGTTGCAGGGGGCTTGTGGGATGTCTTAAAATGTGAAGAAAAGGCAAAATTTGTGTGCAAACACTGGGCAGAAGGAGTCACTCGCCCACCAGAGCCCACAACCACCCCTGAACCCAAATGTCCAGAGGATTGGGGTGCCTCCAGTAAAACAAGCTTGTGCTTCAAGGTAAGCATCCATTGCTGAGCTCTTAAAGAATCTGGGATATGCTTCAAGCTAAAGAATCATCTAAAGCATGAAAACAAAACAATCCAACTTTTTTTTAAGGGTTTCTCAACAAAATCATCTGCCAAACTTTGTTACCCAAATATTCTCTCACAAATTGATTTTC
Source organism: Antilocapra americana (assembly GCA_007570785.1). NCBI lineage: Eukaryota > Metazoa > Chordata > Mammalia > Artiodactyla > Antilocapridae > Antilocapra > Antilocapra americana. The sequence goes on along the minus strand of ML660812.1, from coordinate 925,069 downwards.
AGCCAAGAGAATTACATAGCTTGGGGCCATTGTAAGGTCTTGCTTTTCTGTAGATGAAATCTTGTCAAAAGTAGATAATTATTTCTCTTGGTTTGATAAGCTGTGAAGTGTAAAATAAATTCTGAATCTGTATCACTTTTAGCTGTTTGCGAAAGGAAAACATGAGAAGAAAACGTGGTTTGAATCTCGAGATTTTTGTAGAGCTCTGGGTGGAGATCTAGCTAGTATCAATAATAAGGAGGAACAGCAAGCAATATGGCGGTTAGTAACGTAAGTATATTTTCTATATAATACTCCTTTCTTTAACCCTTTTAGTACACATTTGTTGTTTTTGTTCCGTTGTCAAGTTGTGTCCGACTCTGCAAACCCATGGACTGCAGCATGCCAGTTTCCCTTGTTCCTCATCATTTCCCAGAGTGTGCCCAGGTTCATGTCCATTGAGTTGGTGATGCTATATCCCAAATCTATGGGCACTTTTGCACCCAGTTTCACTTCCAAATTCTGGCCTGGAGAATTCCATGGACAAAGGAGCCTGGCAGGCTACAATCCCTGGGGTTTCAAAAAGTCAGACACGACTGAATAACTTTCACTTCCAAGTGCTTTAATTTTATAGCTATAAATCCCAAGATGAATTGCTCTATAAAAGCGTAAGACACTTATTATTCATTTATTAAATGAATAAATGAATGAATATGTCAATGCTTTACAATTATTTCAAACAGCAGCTTGTTTTCAGGATATTTACAAGTTGTACCAAAATGTGTAACTGTTGCATAATGCTTATATTTAGTCATTTAATCCTTCACCTGTGTACTAACCAATTGATATTTTGGGAGTCATTTTTAAATTTGATTAGGACTCATAGGTAACCAAAATTGGTTCATATAGTACCATAAACTACCTTTATATCTTATATATTGCAGGGCTAGTGGAAGCTACCATGAACTATTTTGGTTGGGACTGACATATGGAAGTCCTTCTGAGGGCTTTACTTGGAGTGATGGATCCCCTGTGAGTAATTTGATTTCATATATAATTTTTTTACTTTTATTGTGTTTTTACTTTGATGTTATCCTTTTGGGTTACTCTAAATTTTTGGTAAGATAGGTTATGATGATAGTTAGAGACATTTTTCTATGTAAAGTAAATGCTATGTTAGGGTCATTATTCTGCCTCTGACCCAGTAGAGTTCTCCCGTTCACCTGAGGTGCAACCATGGTAAACTGAAAAAAAAATTAGGAAACTCATTCTTATAATTTATATAAAATAATTTCTTCCTTCTCTCATGCCAAATTGGTATGTAAGTAGCTAGACTTCTTAAAAACTGAGTGTTTTATGATGTCTTATAGACTAGGAGATATGAAAACAACTTTTGATATTCTATTCGAAACCACTAACTTCTGTCAACCATTGACTTTGTCAGACTTCTCCGTTCTCAGCAATGGGGAAGCAGGAGGCTATGGCGCATGCTGGCCGTCATTGCAGGGAGTGATTCTGTGTAATTTCAGTTCTACCTCTTCTTATCACCCATTAGCAACTTTTCAAAGCACTTGTGTAGGGTGGATTATTTGATGGCTCTGTTGATAACAAGGATTTTATATTAGGATATCTGGAAAATAAGTTATGATATAGGCTATGATTCCTCTCTGAAAACACCATGGTGGACCTAATCCTAGCCCTCCACTTATTTCCAGTATTCATCTTGGTAACGTTTGGTAGCTTTGTTAGCAATATTCAAAAGTCCTTTTTGTTTGTAAGAAGAACTAGTTTTATTTCTTTCTCCTAGTGAAGTGAAGTTGCTCAATTGTGTCCGACTCTTTGTGACCCCATGGGCTGTAGCCTACCAGGCTCCTCTGACCATGGGATTTTAAAGGCAAAAGTACTGGAGTGGGTTGCCATTTCCTTCTCTTATCCCTCTAATAAAATCACAATGAAATGTTATCCCTTCAGAATGAGTTATAAATTTAGGAGCTCCCAATACTGAGAAGTGGAACTTCTATACCAGGTTTTTCCTATATACAAATCCCACTTTTGTAGTCCTGGATACATTTCTATTTAATAAGAGTAAAGAAAAAATTTTAATAATTAACATACTCTATTCAACTTCAAAAGTTTCCATGTAATAGGAGCTATTTCTTTCCCAGATGTTCTCATCAAACTTGTTTTCAAAGCAAACATATTGTGAAAAAAAGTAGAGAATAAAACAGTGAATGTATCTTTCCTTGTGTGTTTGAATGAAAGTGAAAGTTAGTTGCTCAGTTGTGTCTGACTCTTTGTGATCCCATGGACTGTAGCCTGCCAGGCTCCTTTGTCCTTGGAATTCTCCAGGCAAGAGTACTGGAGTGGGTTACCATTTCCTTCTCCAAGGGAATCTTCCTGACCCAGGGATTAAACCCAGGTCTCCTGCATTGCAGGCAGATTCTTTACCAAGTGAATCACTAGGGATAAATGATTGGTATTGGCTAATGGTTGTAATGTAATGTTTCTAACATAGGTGTCATATGAAAATTGGGCTTATGGAGAACCTAATAATTATCAAAATGTTGAATACTGTGGCGAGTTAAAAGGTGACCCTGGTATGTCCTGGAATGACATTAACTGTGAACATCTTAACAACTGGATTTGCCAGATACGAAAAGGTAGGATGACCTGCCCTCTCCTTTATCTCAGATTGGAACACCAACCTCCTGTGATCCCAAAGTCTTCCCTTTATTTATGCAACCAAACAAGCAGAATAATATAAGGCAACTGCCAAGGGCCATCACTTCACAGGATAAGCGTGAACTCGATGAACACAGATAAGTCTTCCAACGGAACAGAGGATGAAAAGGGCAGCCCAGAATCCTGGACCATAGCGTGGCCTCCAAAATAATTCTCCCAAGCTGCTGTTCCTGTTCAGTTCCTACAGGCGTGGGAGTGGGCAGATGTTTGACTCTGTAAGCAGAGTAAAGAGAGTGTGATTTCTGTTGGGGGATTTTCACCCTCTGACCCCCATTCATCATCCAGTAGGTATATCCCCCTCAGTCTGAATGTATTGCAGACTGATTTCTCAAGGATGTTCATCTGAAGAGCTGGCAGCATTTTGAGGCCGCCGATGCTATAAGGTCCACTGTGTTGTTGACAGTCAACAATGATCAATGCATATGTATCAGTCATGATTAATGACTCACAAAGCTCCACATAGCCAAGTCAGATTCTTTTAAGATAAATAGGCCCACCCTTGAACCAAAATGTGTGTTAACTTCCTCCTTTATCAACAGATAAATAGAACCACATTGCCCTCTGCTGTCTGGGAACCTTGGCTACAGCTCCAACTCTGTTGCTAAAAATACTGTGTTGGTCTCCTGCTGTCTGTTTGCCTTCCTCTTGCTTAGATGAGTGTTTATAGTGTTTTCAGGATGGAGGAATGAATCAGTTCAGTTCACTTGCTCAGTCGTGTCTGACTTTTTGCAACCCTGTGGACTGCAGTACTCCAGGCTTCCAAAACTGTCCATCACCAACTCTTGCTTGCTCAAACTCATTTCCATCCAGTTGGTGATGCCATCCAACTATCTCATCCTCTGTTGTCCCATTCTTCTCTTGCCTTCAATCTTTCCTAGCATCAGGGTCTTTTCCAGTGAGTCAGTTCTTCACATCAGTTAGCCAGAGTGTTGGAGTTTAAGCCCCAGCATCAGTCCTTCCAATGAATGTTCAGGACTGATTTCCTTTAAGCTTGACTGGTTGATTCTCCTTGCAGTTCAGGGACTCTTTAAGAGTCTTCTCCAACACCACAGTTCAAAAACAAATTCTTCAGTGCTCAGTTTTCTTTATGGTCCAACTCTCACATCCATACATGACAACCATAGCTTTTACTAGATAGACCTATGTCAGCAAAGTAATGTCTTTGCTTTTTAATATGCTGTCTAGGTTGGTCATAGCTTCTCTCCCAAGGAGCAAGTGTCTTTTAATTTCATGACTGCAGTCACCATCTTCAGTGATTTTGGAGCCTGAGAAAATAAAGTCTGTCACTGTTTCCATTGTTTCCCCATCTATTTGTCATGAAGTGATGAGACCAGATGCCGTGATCCTCATTTTCTGAATGTTGAATTTTAAGCCAGCTTTTTCACTCTCCTCTTTCACTTTCATCAAAAGGCTCTTTAGTTCCTCTTCACTTTCTGCCATAAGGGTATTGTCATGTGCATATCTGAGGTTATTGATATTTCTTCTGGCAATCTTTATTCCAATTTGTGCTTCATATAGCCCGGCACTTCACAGGAATTTGGAGGAATGAATAGTGACCAGTTTTTCTTTAAAGGTCTCTTTGCTCCCAAGGACTAATTTCCTTGTGTGTTATTAGTAGCTCTGTTCTTACAGATGTTAAATTCATTAAACCAAAAGCTACATAGCTTGAGTCCTTTTATCAGATTCCGACACAGTCCAGGTAGATCAATAACTATTGGAAAGAAAAATATTTAACTTTTTATAAAACATACATTTAGTAAGAATATGCTTTTTTGAAGGAACTATATTATAAATAAATAGCTCATATCTAATGTTTTCAAATAATGAAAATTTACGTACTTTCACAGCTGATTATAAGATATGTTATTGTAAAAATAACATCTGTTGAGCAGCTTCTAAATACCTATAACTCGCATATTTTACCGCATCTCTTTACGTGTATGACTACTCCTTTTCATAGTCGAGAAAATTAAAGGTAAGAAATTTAAACCTGAACTGGGGTTTGAACCTAGGTTTTTCTGATTCCAAAACTTGTGTTCTTTTTTTCCTTTTATATAATGCTACTTGTTATGCTTGAAAACTGTCTTCCAATTTTTAGTGGTATTGTTGTACCTAATTTGTTGACCTCTTAAATTCCTAATTTTGTTTCCTTTGCTTTTCTCTCTCATGACATGATAGTAGAATTGGAGAGTAGAAGGAAGAGAAAGAAGAGTTAAACTTTTAGCTATATTAATCCATGAAAATAGTGAAACCAGAGGATATGAAATAGCACAAATTCAGTCACCTTTTATATCTAACTTTCTCTTGTTTTCCAGGACAAACTCCCAAACCTGAGCCAACACCAGCTCCTCATGACAGTAGGTGTTTTCATTTTATTTTCTTTTTTAAAAATGAATTAATTTATTTTAATTGGAGGCTAATTACATTACAATATTGTGGTGGTTTTTATTCATACATCAACATGAATAAGCCATGGGTACACATGTGTTTCCCCATCCTGAACCCATCTCTCACCTCCCTTCCCACTGCATCCCTCTGGGTTGTCCCACGGCACTGGCTTTGAGTGCGCTGTTTCATGCATCAGACTTGGACTGGTCATCTATTTTGCGTGTGATATACATGTTTCAATGCTATCCTCTCAAATCATCCCATCCTTGCCTTCTCCCACAGAGTCCAAAAGTCTGTTGCTTACATCTGTGTCTCTTTTGCTGCCTTGCCTATAGGATTGTCATTACCGTCTTTCTAAATTCTATATGTGTTAATATACTATTGGTGTACAGGTTATTCTTTTTTCTTTAATATATTTTTTTAATTGAAGGATAATTGCTTTACAAAATTTTGTTGTTTTTTGTTAAACCTCAACCTGAATCTGCCATAGGTATACATATATCCCCTTCCTTTTGAACTCCCCTCCCATCTCCCTCCCCATCCTACCCCTTTAGGCTGATATAGAACTCTTGTTTGAGATTCTTAGCCATACAGCAAATTCCCACTGGATATCTATTTTACATATGGTAATGTAAGTTTCCATGTTACTTTTTCCATACATCTCACCCTCTCCTCCTCTCTCCCCATGTCCACAAGTCATCATTGCCCTGTAAGTAAATTCTTCAGTAACATTTTTCTAGCTTCTGTATATATGCATTGGAATATGATATTGATCTTTATCTCTCTGACTTACTTCACTCTGTATAATAGGTTCTAGGTTCATCCACCTCATCAGAATGGACTCAAAGGCATTTCATTTTATGGCTGAGTAATATTCCATTGTGTACATGTACCACAACTTCTTTATCCATTCATCTGCCAATGGACATCTAGCTGGCTTCCGTGTTCTAGCTGTTGTAAATTGTGCTGCCATGAACAATGGGATACATGTGTCTTTTTCAATCTTGGTTTCCTCAGGGTGTATGCTTTTAAGAGTGGGATTGCTGTGTCATATGGTAGTTTTAGTCCTAGGTTTTTAAGGAATCTTTGAACTGTCTTCCATAGGGTCTGTGTCAATTTACATTCCCACCAAAAGTGCAAGAGTATTCCTTTTCTCCACACCCTCTCCAGCATTTATTGTTTGTAGGCTTTTTTATGACAGTCATTCTGACTGGTGTGAGGTGATATCTCATTGTAGTTTTGATTTACATTTCTCTGATAATGAGCAATGTTGAGCATCTTTTCATGTGTTTGTTAGCCATCTGTATGTCTTCTTTGGAGAAATGTCTGTTTAGGTCTTTTTCTCACTTTTTGATTAGGTTGTTTGCTTTTCTGGCATTGAGTTCTGCTTGTATATTTTGGAAATTAATTCTCTGTCAGTTGTTTCATTTGCTATTATTTTCTCCCATTCTGAGGGTTGTCTTTTCACCTTGCTTATAGTTTCCTTTGCTGTGCAAAACCTTTAAGTTTAATCAGGTCCCATTTGTTTACTTTTGTTTTTATTTCTGTTACTCTAGGAGGTGGGTCATAGAGGATCTTGCTTTGATTTATGTTAGAGAGTGTTCTACTTATGTTTTCCTCTAGGAGTTTTATAGTTTCTGGTCTTACATTTAGATCTTTAATCCATTTTGAGTTTATCTTTGTGTATAGTGTTAGGAAGTGTTCTGATTTAATTCTTTTATGTGTAGCTGTCCAGTTTTCTCAGCATCATTTATTGAAGAGGCTGTCTATGCCCCATTGTATATTCTTGCCTCCTTTGTCAAATATAAGGTACCCATAGGTGCATGGGTTTATTTCTGGGCTTTCTATCTTGTTCCATTGGTCTGTAGCTTTGTAGTATAATCTGAAATGAGGCAGGTTGATTCCTCCAGCTTCATTCTTCTTTCTCAATAGCTTTGGCTATTCAGGGTCTTTTGTGTTTCCATATGAATTGTGAAATTTTTTGTTCTAGTTATGTGAAAATTGCCATTGGTAATTTGATAGGGATCACATTCAATCTATTGCGTTTGGTAGTATAGTCATTCTAACAATATTAATTCTTCCTACCCAGGAATAGGGAATATTCTCCATCTGTTTATGTCATCTTTGATTTCTTTCATTAGTGTCTTATAATTTTCTGTGTATAGTTCTTTTGTCTCTTTAGGTAAGCTTATTCCTAGATATTTAATTCTTTTTGTTGTAATGGTGAATGGGATTGATTCCTTAATTTCTCTTTCTGATTTTTCATTGTTAGTATATAGAAATGGAAGTGATTTCTGTATATTAATTTTGTATCCTGCAACTTTGCTAAATTTACTGACTAGCTCTAGTAATTTTCTGATACTGTCTTTAGGGTTTTCTATGTACAGTATCATGCCATCTGCAAACAGTGAGAGCTTTACCTCTTCTTTTCTGATCTGGATTCCTTTTATTTCTTTTTCTTCTCTGATTACTATCACTAGGACTTACAGAACTATGTTGAATAATAGTGGTGAAAGTGGACACTCTTGTCTTGTTCTTGATCTTAGGGGGAATGCTTTTAGGTCTTCACCATTGAGAATAATGTTTGCTGTAGGCTTATCATACATGGCCTTTACTATGTTGATGTAGGTTCCTTCTATGTCCATTTTTTTAAGAGTTTTAATCATAAATGGGTGTTAAATTTTGTCAAAGGCTTTTTCTGCATCTATTGAGATTATCATATAATTTTTATCTTTCAGTTTGTTAATAATATGGTGTATCACATTGATTGATTTGTGATTATTGAAGAATCCTTGCATCCCTGGAATAAACCCAACTTGATCATGGTGTATGAGCTTTTTAATACTGAAAAAGCTAAATTCTGTTTGCTAAAATTTTGTTGAGGATTTTTGCATCTATGTTCATCAGTGATATTGACCTGTAGTTTTCTTTTTTGTGTGTTGTCTTTGTCTGGTTTTGGTATAAGGGTGATGGTAGCCTCATAGAATGAGTTTGGAAGTGTTCGTTCCTCTCCAATTTTTGAAAGAGTTTTAGAAGGATAGGCATTAGCTCTTCTCTAAGTGTTTGATAGAATTCTCCTATGAAGCCATCTGGTCCTGGGATTTTGTGTTTTGGGAGATTTTTGATCACAGCTTCAATTTCAGTGCTTGTAATTGGATTGTTCATCATTTCTATTTCTCCTTGGTTCAGTCTTGGAAGATTGAACTTTTCTAAGAATCTGTCCATTTCTTCCAGGTTTATCGCCACATAATTGTTCATAATAGTCTCTTGTAATCCTTTGTATTTCTGCATTATCTGTTGTAACCTCTCCTTTTTTGTTTCTAATTTTGTTGAGTTGATTTTTCTCTCTGTTTTTCTTGATGAGTCTGGCTAAAGGTTTGTCAATTTTGTTTATCTTCTCTAAGAACCAGCTTTTAGTTTTATTAATCTTTACTATTGTTTCTTTCATTTCTTTTTCATTTATTTCTGCTTGGATCTTTATGATTTCTTTCCTTCTACTAATTTTGTTTTTTTTGTTGTTCTTCCTTTTCCAGTTGTTTTAGGTGTTAAGTTAGGTTGTTTATTCAATGTTTTTCTTGTTTCTTGAGATAGGATTGTATTGCTATAAACTTCCCTGTTAGAACTACTTTTGCTGCATCCCATAGGCTTTGAGTTGTTGTGTTTTCATTGTCTTTTGTTTCTAAAAATATTTTGATTTCCCTTTTGATTTCTTCAGTAACCTGTTGTTTGTAGCTCCACCCATTCAGGCACTTAGAGGACTCCCTTGCCTGGGGTCCTTCTCTGTTGTTCGGCATATCAAGCACATAAAGGGGCTGCCCTGGCTGAGGTCCTACTCTGTAGATCAGCACTCCAGGCACTTAAAGGGGGCACCCTGGGTGGGGTCCTACTCTGTAGTTCAGTGTGTCAGGTGTTTGATGGGCCAACCTCTCTATTGTTCAGCTGCTGGTGCTGGCAGGTGGGGAGAGAGAGGCTGTGGTGATGGCTCCATCCGCTATGCATGACTTAGCAGTATCGCCTTGCTTCCATGGCTGCCTGGCTTTCCTCCACAGGCATTTCCCACCACAATCTCCTCCCTCACACCCCCTCGCCATCTCTCCACAGTCAACAGCAACCCTCGCCCTGGGATTGCTCCACAGTCCCTAAACTCCAGCTCCCAGCTGCTGCGCCTTCCACGGGACCTGCGTCCCTGTCCAGGGTATGTATGGCTGCGGCAAGGACTGTCTGATTCTCATTCCATTTAGGCTGCCACAGATCAGCTGTTTCCCTCTCAGCCTTAAATGTTTCTCCTCTTACTCAGACAGTTACCCTGATGTGGGGATCGGACCCCTGCTTCAATTCCCCTACTCACTGAGGGCAGGTCCAGTCCTACTAACACTCCTGTTTTTCCCCCTAGTTCCTTCCTCCTACTGCATTTTGCATGGTTCTGTGTTTTCTTTTCCACCGATCAGGTACTCCTGTCTGCTCTCAGCTGGTGTTCTGCATGCACGTCTGTGTCTGAAGGTATATTCCTGATGTATCCGTGGAGAGAGATGTACTCCATGTCAATCTACTCCTCTGCCATCTTGTTCTCCACTCCTTTTCTTTTCTTTTCTGATATTAGTAGCTTTTTTTTTTTTCTCTCTCATTGCTTTCTCAGTGGGAAAAAAAAATACTTACCCTGGGAAGATAGAAAAGATTCTTAATATCTTTGAGAATCTCATGAGAACTTGCGTCTTCTCCTCCAGACAGATACTGACATGCACAAGCATCAAGCATGTTAGTACAGTTTCTCAGCGTTCATGAATCAAACCCAAGGGCCTCATATATGACTTTCCTATGGCTGTTGTAAGAGATTACCACAACTTTGGTGGCTACATGCATTTGTTCTCTTACAGTTCTGGAGGTCAGGAATATGGTCTCAGTTTCCTTGGGCTGAATTCAAGGGATGGACAAGACCATGCTCCTTCCAGAGCCTCTAAGGGAGAGTCTATATCCTTGCTGTCACCGGCTTCTAGAGCTGCATTCCTTACATTTTTTGGTTAATGGCCCACTCCTTCATCTTCAAAACCAACAATGTAGCATCTTCTTTCACTTGTCACAAAGCCACCTTCTTCTGAACTCACATCTCCCTCTGTCTCTCTCTATAAGAATACTTAGGATTTACATTCCGGGCCTACCTAGAAAATTTAGGATAATCTCTCTATCTAAAGTTTTTAATTTAATCAGATCTACAAAGTACCCTTTTTCTGTATAACATTTACAGACTCCAGAGATGAATGCCTAGGTATCAGGACTTCCCTATTGATTCAGTGGCTAAGACTCCATGCTCCCAGTGCAGGGCTGAGGTTGGACCCTTGGTGAGGGAACTAGAACACACACTGTCACAACTAAAGACCCCAGTGTATGCCACAACTAAGACCCAGTGCAGCCAAATAAATTTAAAAAACAAAAAAGACTGGGAATGTTTTGGACTCTTATTCAGCCTGCTACAGCACGGAATCATAGAATTCTTTGGTTGAGAAGAAGCCTTGGAAGCTCTCTGGGTATCGGAATTCCTTAGTTCTCCGATTATACAGTGAAGCATCAAAGTCCATCTGTTAAAACCTCTTTGTTACACTGAGATGAAAACTGCTTTCTCATGGCTTCTATTCTTTGAATCTAGAACATCTGGGTACAAGTTAATCCTTCCAGCTCTGTAATTCTTTGATGAATGTAACGTTGGGAGTCCGCTTACCCAATAATGAAGCATGGAACTTAGTTTTTACAGAGTTGTTGGAAAGTAGATATTTGGGTTTAGGTAATTCAGTCTGTATTGGCATAAATGTTCTGCTCCTTCTGAGTGCTCAGAATTGCAGATACCTCTGAAGGGCTTTTCTGCCCTTTCACTTTTGTGTAGCCTACATACCAGATTCTTGAATTCATCTAAGTAAAATTCATCACATTTTCCATTTATTTTTCAGATCTACCAGTCACCGATGATGGGTGGGTTATTTACAAAGACTACCAGTATTATTTCAGCAAAGAGAAGGCAACCATGGACAAGGCACGAGAATTTTGCAAGAGGAATTTTGGTGATCTTGCTTCTATCCGAAGTGAAAGTGAAAAGAAATTTCTATGGAAATATGTAAGAATATGATTAAGAATGAAATGGTGACATGTGATAAGCAATAATAATGTCTGCGATTGCTATCCCATGGTGCAATTTCCAATTATGTGCTGAATTTGAACCTCCTGAGGTCAGGGATAAAGATGTGAGTCCCAGGGGAAGGGAAGAGGGTGTTGGCCATCACATAAGTGAATGACTTGATTTCTGAAATATTCAGTGCAGAATCATAGAACCCAGAAACAGTGTTTAGACTTTTTTGGGAGGACTGACTGGGCTTTGGGAGAATCCAGACTTGATGGCTTGGCTTCACTAATTTTGTTTTCAAAGATTGTCATTCTTAACTAGTTGTTATGTATTAGTCCTGAACCCTTGTGTACAATGCAAGTTGATTATTAATTTTTGTCTTAGTTGGATTAGTTTCTTGGTCAATAGATAGTACAACTTGATTATTCACATAAAACTGTTTCTTGACTATATTGAAATTTCAGCGAACAGTTAAAGTATAATTGATTTTTTTCCAAGCATGCTTCACTCACTCTTTCTCTTTAAAAATTTTCATGGCATCTTTATTGTTATCCAGAAAAGAGGTAAGAGAGAAGGAAAAATTAAATTCAACAGTAATGAAAGAGTAAGAATTCATTTCATTGTGAAGGTTTTGGAGTGTAGTCTGATTCATCTCCATTTTCATAGGTATACCATGGTTTGAAATTTTCAAGGTATTTCCTAATATTGCACCATTATATATGTGGATGGAGAAGTCCTTCCTTAGACACATAATCCCAAATGATTACTTTGTTTAAAAGAATATCTTTAATAATATCTAATTACTAATGGTATTTGATATTACAGAAAATGTCTTAAGGTATTTGCTATATAAATACAGGTTGTTATATAATGTGCATTTTTTTCCCCATTTTATTTCTGTGAAAAACACTGAATGTACAACAAAGTTTCTGCCAACAGCCTGTCTCATTAACCTGTAGGTTTTATTTAAAATTTGCATATCATATAAGTACAGATTTAACTATATGTAAACTTACATGTTCTAGGTAAACAGGAATGATGTACAGCCGGCATATTTTATTGGCTTATTGATCAGCTTGGATAGAAAATTTATGTAAGTAAATCAAAATAAAACAACTTTGTTAAGGACAGTGATGTGATGAACACTGAAAAAAGATTTTCAGACTTTCGTTTTGCTAAATGTATTTTAAGAAATCCTGCTGGACTCTCAATCTACAGAACATCTTTTAAAAAACTAATTTTAAAAAATCCTTTTAAGTATTTTCAACAGTATAGTTCTCAAATAAACAACTCAAGCTCTGATTGAATCTTGCAAAATGTTACCTCTCTTTGTTTTAGGAGGTCATCACCTGTTAGTAAATCATCTATTAGGAAGATACATTACCCAGATATGAATATTGAATGTATTTGAAAAATTATTCCCATTGCTACTGTCCTTGGTGCCCAGAACCAACTGTGACTGCTATTGCTGTTTTTGGCAAGAAAGACCCAAACTCACTCTCATTATTATTTTTAAAAAAAGATTTAGAAATTAAAAAAATTTTTGACTGCTCTGGATCTTCGTTACAGCATGAAGGCTCTCTAGTTGTGGTAAACAGGCTTAGTTGCCCCTTGGCATGTGGAATCATAGTTCCTGACCAGGGATCAAGCCCATGTCCCCTGCATTGGCAGATGACTTCTTAACCACTGGACCATCAGGAAAGTCCCACATAAATTATTTTTAAAAATCAGGATGTTTAATGTTCTTTTGGGCAAGCATCCATTTTAACCACCTCCAAAAGAGAAGGTCAAATTCAATGATCTCCTTTCTCTTTCCAGCTAATAGCCTCAGAATTTTTATAATTTATGAAAATAAACATTGACCTACCTATCTTAGTGGGCTTCCCTTGTGGCTCAGGTGGTAAAGAATCCGACTGCAATGCAAGACTCCAGTTTGATCCCTGGGTTGGAAAGATCCCCTGAATAAGGGAAAGGCTACCCACTCCAGTATTCTGGGCTGGAGAATTCCAAGACTTCAAGTCCATTTCTGGGGTAACTGGGAATCTCCATTTTTTCTCTCACTCAAGACTAAAGGCACTTACCTCTTCTGGGGAGAGAAAAGAAGGCAGAGTAGTCAGGTATCCAGTTGCTACAGGAGATCTCAATGCCCCGGGAGCAACAGCTACCTTTCTGGGGTTCCTAGTGGTCTCTGTAGAAACATCTCTTCTCTTTGCTTAAGATGCTGTGGTCTCTTCATCTTAATTAACTTGCCTACCTACCACTAGGCTGTAGCCAACTCTTGTAATTAGATTTTTGCCTAATACCTGAATTTTCTTTTCCAGTTGGATGGATGGAAGCAAAGTGGATTATGTGGCTTGGGCCACAGGTGAACCCAATTTTGCAAATGATGATGAAAACTGTGTAACCATGTATTCAAATTCAGGTAGACAAGATCACAAACTTTTTTTAAAAAAGTTTTTTTATTGTGGTAAAATTACATAATATAAAAGATACTATTTTAACCATGTTTAACTATACAGTTCAGTGGCACTAAGTACAGTTCACACTGTTGTAAAACTTTCACCATCATCCATCTTCAGATTTTTCACCTTCCTAAACTGAAACTGTCTGCATTAAATACTAACTCCCCATCCCCCCATCCCCCCCCACCCCAAGCCCCTGGCATCTACCAGTGTACCTCCTGACTCTATGAATTAGACTCTTCTAGGTACCTCGTGTAAGTGGAATCAAGCAGTATTTGTCTGTACCTAAAGTATATTGGAATGCATTTTTAAGGTCAACTTGATATATATCCTACAAACAGATTGCACCTTCATTTTTTCTCCTGTGCTGTATAGTAAGTTCTCATTAGTTATCTGTTTTACTCAGAGTAGTGTATATATGTCAGCCCCAATCTCCACTTTTCTCCCCTTGGTGTCCATACATTGTTTCTCCAGGTCTATGTCTCTATTTCTGCTTTGCAAACAGGTTCATCTATACCATTTTTCTAGATTCCACATGTATGCATTAATATACAATATTTGTTTTCCTCTTTCTGACTTACTTCACTATGACAAACTCTAGGTGCATCCATGTCTCTGCAAATGGCACAATTTTGTTCCTTTTTTGACTGAGTAGAATCTGCCCTGTGGTGTGATGTGTCATTTGCTATATCCCTAGGCTAAAAGCAACAAGTTGTGTGCCTACATCAGATAAGAAAAGAAGAGAGAATGAAGAATTCTAATTTTAGCAACACAACTGTTCAATTTGTAAGGTGAATGGATACTATATCCATTCTTCTTATAAATAAATAAGCTAATTAATGACAGTCTTCTCACCTCTCATTTGATGAAACATTTTTTTATCTCCATGTCTTTATCTGTAAAATGGGAATAACAACAGAATGTATCTGATTTTGAGAAAACTGAGGAGATCATACATCTAAACTACTAAGCAAATGCTTCATATATATAAAGTTTAGGTATTATTAGATTATTATTACTAGCAAGTCTAGCTATTTAAATAATTGTGCAACACCTAATATAGTCTTTGCTTATAGTAAGCTCTTGATTAAAATTAAACTATTACTGGTTTAAGTGAAAGCTCAAAAGGTTATCCACATAGATCTTTCTGGTCTCTTGTGTAAATGATGTTTGTAGTATAAATCATTTTTGAGAACCCTTATAAAATATAAACACATTTTTAAAGTATTTTTGACTACCATATATAAAATAGATAAATAACAAATACCTACTGTATGGCACAGGGAACTATTTCAATATCTTGTAATAGCCTATAATGGAAAAGAATCTGAAAAGGAATATATATTCCTTTTCAGATTCTTTTTGTATATATAAAATGCAATTATTGTGCTGTATACTCAGAACATAACATTGTAAATCAACTTTACTTCAATAAAAAGTTGTTAGTTTTGGGGAAAAAAAGTGGTTTAAAGATAAGCATGTAAATCTAATATAACTATTCTGTTGTTTGTCAGGGTTTTGGAATGACATTAACTGTGGTTATCCAAATGCCTTCATCTGCCAGCGCCATAACAGCAGTATCAATGCCACAGCTGTCCCGACCACAGTGTCAGTCCCAGGAGGTTGTAAAGAAGGTTGGAATTTTTACAATCACAAGGTACTAAGAAAATATAGGTGTAGTCCTGGCTCTGATCAATATGGAGCGTGACAATGCAAATCTTTCAGCTTCAAGTTAACTTTTGCTTACCTCATCACTTCAGAGAATTTTAGGCAAGAGCTCCCATGTTAAATTCTCTACGAGAATTGAGAATAGACTTGAAGATCTTATCCAAATACACAAATGCCTGTTGTTCCAAGGGAGAAAAAAACTAAGTTTTTTTTTTCATTTCTGTTTGGTTGTGAGCAAACGTATATTTAGCTCTGAATCATTTTCATTTCTTTTGTACGCGCTATTATCTTTATGTAATCCCTATGATTTTTTCCCTTTCCATACCAGTGTTTCAAAATCTTTGGATTTGTTGAAGAAGAAAGAAAAAATTGGCAAGAGGCACGAAAAGATTGCATAGGACTTGGAGGAAATCTGGCATCCATACACAATGAAAAAGAGCAAGGTGTGTGGGCTGTTTTATAGTCAGTGATGCACATAAATATGTAATTTTTTTCCCTAAAAAAATGGTAGACTGTTGCTTACAGTAAATGATTTTTTGGTTTTCCAGAATAAAGGCTAGGAAGGAAGAACAAACTCTTATTGAGAACTGTTTTATTAGTTGTAGCCACTGTGCTGAGTGTCTTATATGTAAATTGCCTTTCCATTTTTATAATGAGTCTATGAAGCAGTAATCATCAGTCCATTGTGAAAGAGAAAGTGGTATTCAGGAAGTCTTAGGTCAAGGAGCTTGGTGGGAAGGGGTAGGTCTGGGAACCAAACTGGGTCTTCCAGTTTCAGTTCCATTGGTTTCTGCCAAACCAGTTTGTTCACAAAAGAGCCAAAGAAGTAGAGGTTTTCTCGGAATAAAAGTTTTAAATTGCTCATTTTCCATTTACTGCTCTTCTAGTCACTTGATCCTATAACTTATAATTCAGTAAAACTAATTTTCCAATACAAACATTGAACAAATTGAGAAAAAATTTGATAAAACATGAGAATAAGCCAGAGCTTTAAAGAACAGGAGGAGAAAACATACTATTTCCATATAGCCGATAGTAAAATTCATTATATTGTTGTCAATAGGAGGTACTTGACACCTTTCACTTGGTCTGTTTGGGGTCACCTTATTTGTAGATATCTGCTTAGTTACTTTAAAAAGGATGTTGACCAACTGCAGACCATTCAGATGAAAGGAACTAAACAGATGAAAGTTTTGAAACCACAGCTAGCCCTGAGTCAGGACTGTTTGAAAGACGCTAAGATTCACAGTCAGAAGAGATGTTAACTTTGAAGGATTATCCCATGTGACTCGAAAAAGAAGACTTAGCACCCATGAGGGGCAGTTATAGGGAAACAAATTTAGTCTCAAAATTAGGAGCTTATTCCAACAATTAGAGTTAATTGGATGGGGTGCTTCAGGCATTTTTAAAGGACTGTAAAAATGCTTATATTAGAAGGTACTCAAGTGGGTGTTGCAGAGTCACGTGTGTTGATTGGTATATAGCCTGGAAGATGCTCAATGAATATTTATTGCACAGAGGAATTTATGCAGATGTTGTGGGGGGAGAGATGTGGACTGGGTGGTTTCTGAGTTCCCTTTTGGTTCTGAGATTCTTTGACTTCCAAAATCATTTACTGGAAAAAAAAGTGGTTTATCTTGAAAAATGTAAGAAAGAAAAGAGACCTTGGAACCCTGTATGTCACTCTCCCAAATGTTAATTTCAGTTCATAAATGCCACCATGTGCTTTTTTGGAATGCATTCTACACTATATCAACCAAACTTTTTCTGAGAACCTTTGACAAGTTCAGCAGCTTGCCAGATGCTGGAATAAAAGTGTCAAACCATAGCACACAGTAAAAAAATTCAAGAATATAATATTCACATTTCTCTAACCAGTCTACCACATTTTGGGCTTAGCTACCCAGCAGAGAAACACAATAATTGATTTCCGCTCTTAACCACAAAGTTCTGGTTCCTGGCATCACAAAATTAGAACCTGGGTAATAGAGATGTGCAGAAGGAAACAATTTTCAGATAAAATAACATTATTCCTGGCAAAACAGGCACACGTTGTTGAATTCTTATTGTGGTTCTTGGCAGAAAACAAGTCAGTGTTGAAATATTGGCAGGTAGAGCTTTTCCACATTTCATTTCAAGTTAGGGATAGGGCAAGAGTTATGATCTTGTTTGGGAAATAAAAACACAATATATATCTGTCCATGCTCTTTTCTTTCTGAAAATATTAGAACTTTTTCTTTACTTTTAGTTAATTGAGAAATAAGCAAATTTCTGAGCAGGGTGGTGGCGTCTGCTTTTCTGCTGAAGATTAATCATGTAGTGGTGGCCCTTCTATGGAACATTTTTTTATTTCATGGATAAACAGATAATCTCTGTAGGCGTCCTTCTATTTTACATTTTGTATTAGTAACGCAAGTACTTAGTCATTTGGTTTCCTGTTTGCATTCAGGAGTCGTGTTTTAAGTGTGTATGTTTGAAAACTGCCCTATAAAGCAGTGACCCCACCTCCCAACCTTTTGGGCACCGTGGACCAGTTTCATGGCAGACAATTTTTCCACAGACTGGGTGGGGAGGTGGTTTCGAAACGATTCAAATGCATTACGTTTATTGTGCACTTACTGCATTGTGATATAATGTTAAATAATTAGATAACCCACCATATGAAAAGTCAGATCACCAGGCATTAAATTCTCATAAGGGGCATGCAACCTAAATCCCTCACATGTGCAGCTCACAAAAGATTTCACACTCCTATGAGAGTCTGATACCACCACTGATCTGACAGGAGGTGGAGCTCAGGCGGTCATGTGAGCAATGTGGAGCATCTGTAAATACAGGGAAGCTCTGCTCACCTGCTGCTTACATCTTGCTGTGTGGCCCGGTTCCTAACAAGCCATAAACCAGTCTGTGGCTTGAGGATGGGAGACCCCTGTTATAGTGTCAAGATTCTTCCAGTAGGTGTCCATCTTCTCCTAGGTGTCCACTCCGCCTGGCAGGTGAGATTGCTGACCTTAGAAGGAAGCTGCTGTGGTTTGGGAGGCATGGGGATGGGCTACTGGAGAGACGACGGGGAACGTGTACACTTAAGCCTTTTACAGCTTCTGCATATTTGCCATCATCCTTTCTGCCACAGAATTAGTAAAGAAGCAACAGGCCATATTTGTCCTACCCTCTCTAAATTTCTCTAGAATTTCTCTCCCAGTGATGTGAGCACTTAGCATCAGGATGCCCCCTGGATCCAAGTACATTCCCTGGACACAGATAGGTGCTCACCCGTAGGAGGTGGCCGCCCTGGAGGAGTTCTTTGGGTTTGGTGATCCAAGGCGGTGATCATTTGAGAGCCTAATGCTTTTTTTTTTTTGATAGATAGTTTTTGTGTTTTCAGAACTTTTCAGAATTAAGAGCTCTTTTTGGCCCCCAGTTGTAATAGTCAAATTATCTTATTTATTTAATTAGGATATCTGCTAATTCATACATAGAATGACTGCTTGTATCAGAAAAATGTTCTTCTTCCTGCAGGATGGTAGGCAACCACAACACAGATCTGGGTGTACCAGATGGAGAGTGGGGCATGGGTTGGACTTTAGCTGCCCCTTCCCCAGTGCCCCAGTGCCCCTGGGCAGAGCACAACCTATACAACTGTCTGTAGTGACCAGGGTAAAACCTAGACTTTTTATTGTGAGAAGCTTTTCAAAGTCCAAAGCTGAAGTGATAACATGCTGGTCAAGTTAGAATATGTTTGTTTTCATGGCAAAACTTTTAAATGATAATAAAGACATTAATGATGTGCTTTGTATTTGTAAATTCATGTATTTTGAATATTTTTGATATTTGAGTATTTCCCCCCAAAGTTTAAAAATTATCTTGTGAAACTTTCTTTCAGCATTTCTCACATATCATATGAAGAACTCCACTTTTAATGTCTGGACTGGACTGAATGATATCAATTCAGAACACACCTTCCTTTGGACGGACGGACGAGGAGTTCATTACACAAACTGGGGGAAAGGATACCCTGGTGGGAGAAGGAGCAGTCTTTCTTACGAAGATGTAAGTATCACTGTCAGGTCACTGCTCTGTACACTATCACTTTGCTTCAGGTCACCATGGCATTGTTTAATCTTCCGTGAAAAATCTACTTTGATCCGATTCATTCTTACAGATTTTAACTGTTTCATACTGAACCAGCCTTGAACGAAGGAATATAAATTCAGTTAAGAACTCTGTATCTTTAGGTTAAGGGTAGGAGGAGATGGTGATGGTAGTGAGAGAATGGAAAGTCAGCTCCAACGTGGGCTTATGTTGTAGTCACCAGGTACCCCTGAACCCAGAGTTACCAATGTTCTCTGCATCAGCTGCCCCTAAGCTCTTGAAGCTGTTGTAGTATTTGGGACAGAGTTACTACTACTGCTTCTCAAGATATCATCGTCATCATTATCCTCATGATTGAGCTACCATTTGCAGGGTGCTTGCTATGTGCCAGTCTGCTAAGTGCTTTTGTACACTCATCTAAGAGACAGATGATGGCTTTGTTATTTCACTACTTTTGATCTTATATCGTGAAAGCCAACTAATCAGTGTTAAATGCTATATTAGGCATTTCAAAATACATGAAGGAACATAAGATTTTATTTTTACCTTGAAGAAGCTTGCACTTCAGCTAGATATCAAGTCTTGTACAAGAAAGAAGACTAACAGAATGAAAATGTGTAATGAAAAGAAGCTATAAAGCATGAGAGCAGTTAGGAGGAAAGAAACGCACTATGGGATGGAGTGATTTAATCACTCCATATCTATGGAACATATGCAACATATCTATGGAAGTTTTCCTTTGGTGGGAAGAAGGGATATGAGGAAGAATCAGCTATGGGTCTTTTCACTCAAGACGTTTAAAACACAATGATTAGAGGAATGTGGCAAGGGGATGGGGAAGTCACATTAAGTGGGAAAGGTGAATAGTCTTCAAGAAAAATATACAAGCTGGGTTTAGGCAGGACTAAAGAGCTTTGAATATAGCAGGAGTTTCATGCAGAAAAGAAGTAGGAGTCAGCTTTAGAGGGTGGAAAACAGGATTTAGAGAAATTTAGATGCCCTAGGAAAGAGTTTGGACTTTGTCAGATAGGCAACAAAAAAAACCGTTTGAGCAGAAAAATGATTTGATCTGGATGGCATCTTTATATAATTTGGTCGCTATGTGTAGGGTAAATGTATTCTGGTTATGGGTAAATGATCTTCTGAGGAGAAATTCTTTGAATCCTTATTACATAAATGAGGGCTGAAAAGTAGAATGGAGTGAGATAGGGTTTGCTTAGAAAGATTTCATGGATGAGTGATTAATTTTATTTAAAACAACAAAATTCATTGTGGCTCAAGTTTTTTTTGTTAGAACATAATGAAAAGGAGAAACAACAGAAACAAATCTAGAAACTGACCATACAGGGCAAAATACTTGTTAATTTTTGTTAGTTTTATTCCCAGATTTTTTTTCTTAGCTTGTGTAAAAATATAAAGTTTAAATTTCACACACACAAAAATCAACACATATGTTGTGTTGTGACAATTTCAGAGCTTTTAAAATGAAGAGAATTAGAAAGAGTTTGATAAAGAGAGTGGGAAAGAAATGTTTTTTTGCAGAGGAAATACACTTGTTCTGTTCAGTTTTCCTGGCTTAGAACAGAGATGCTGAGCCAGGATAATGAAAGATAAGAATAGCTAAGAAGGGATGAGTGGAGAATCTTGGAAATGTAGGATTAGGGGGTTCCAGATAGTTAAGGGTCATGGGATAATAAGGCTAGAGGCGGGGAGGCTGAGAAGATGACTCTGGCCATAGTGAAAGGTGTGGTAGCTTCCTGGGCATTTCTGATAGCCACATTTCTCAGAACCAGTCCCCAAATTTAGTAAGCTCCAGGAGTTGGTGATGGACAGGGAAGCCTGGCATGTTGCAGTCCATGGGGTGGCAAAGAAGTGGACATGCCTGAGCGACTGAACTGAACTGAACTGACTGAATTTTCAGTTAAAACAGCCAGAGTTCAGTGTGAGGGGTTAGTGCAATTGTGTGGAAAGTCAGGATGAATCGAACGTGCTGTCAATGAATTGTTGTTGTTCAGTCCCTGAGGCGTGTCCTACTCTCTGCCACCCCAGGGACCGCAGCATATGAGCTCCTCTTCCTCCACCATCTCCTGCAGGTTGCTCAAATTCATGTCCACTGAGTCAGTGATGCTAGCTAACCATCTCATCCTCTGCTGCCCCCTTCTTCTTTTGCCTTCAGTGAATTCAGACTATCCTAAAATTTGGAGGTTAGGGATTAGGATTTTTTTTTCTGCATTTTAATGACTGGTTCAAATAATTGTTGGTCTATATTTGGCTTTTTTTTTTTCTTTCATAAATATACAGGCTGACTGTGTTGTTATTATTGGAGGGAACACAAGGGATGCGGGAAAGTGGATGGATGACACTTGTGACAGTAAGCGAGGTTACATATGTCAGACACACCCTGGTAAGTCCTACCAGACCTCGCCAGACTGTAAGAGGTGGGGCTTTTACATATTTTTTAAGAATGACTTTCTTCTCGATTTTGTTGTGAGTCTTTAGCTGCTCTAAAAATTTTTTGCTTAAAAAAGGTGATCCTCGCACATCAATATGTTTATATGATCCATGGATGCCTGTGACAGACAAAAAGGATATTTTCTGTAATTTATTCATGAATGTGCTCCCTCATCCATTACTAAAAATGCATGGATTAAACCTGAAGTTGAAACTTTTTATAATTTTGATAGAAATTTGGGATGTTTGCTTACCTCTGCTTAAAAAAAAGTCAGAGGGGGGACACCTCATTTAAATTCATGTAATTTGAGAACCATTGACCCCAAACATCATATATGTCTCAATACTCGTTATGTATTCTATTTTTTTTTTGAAAAGCAGTTGTCTTACTTGTGGTCTTTTTTTTCATCTTAGGAAGCCTGACTATGGTTCAAGGAAAATAGAACAGAAATGTGGATATTGACAAAGAATCTAGATTGTAGTTATGTTCATTTCAGTTTCAGGTGAAATCAGAAAGTGTTTAGCTGCTTAAGAAGAGGATCAGAAAATAAAAGATAGATTAGAGACAAGGGTTGGAGATGAGGTGGGTTGTTGTCACCCTGAGCAGAGCTCTAGAGGAGTTTGAGTTGGAAGGTGCTTGCTGTCCCAGATCTAACAGATTTTTCTGTTCTTTCTGGGGAATCAGGGAACAATGAGTGAAAATCACTAAAGATATCTTCAGATGATTGGAAAGTTCTGCAGAAATTCTAGCCTTCTATTAATCCAAAAGCCGGCCCAAGCCACAGTCACATCGCCCACTTTGCTGTGCCCTTCGAGCACCAGGACCTTAGGCCACCAGTGATACTTCTGTGTTTCTGGTCTTGGGGGAAAGAAGGGAGACCCCTTCCAAGAGTGAATGATAATCCATAGACTTACTTAAAATCATTTTTCTTCTTCTTCCTGTAAACATATGAGATCGGATATTTATTGCCAACAAAAAATATCTTTAAGATTTTTAATGATTTAGGTTTAAGGAGAGGTTGACAGTGTTAAAGTGAAAAAGGCAGAATATAAAATTTTACAGACTACTGATGATGCAAAAAAAAGACTTTTAACTGCCTTAAACAAATAAGAGCATAAAAGTTATGGGAATGCATCAAAATAGAAATAGTGGATATGTGTGGATCATGGGATTAGTTCCTTCATTTTTCTGGATTTTTAAAAAATTTCTCTCACATACACTCTTTCTATATATATATATATTTACACTTACATTGTATATATTATATAATACCTCTATATATAAAAATTATTAGGAAATACTGAACTATTGAGGTGATTAAATTCTGAGTAATTTTTTCTCATTTTCTAAAATTTCCGCAAAGAACATGTGTTTAGTATTTTTTTAAAACACTGTTGTTCTCAAAAATTCCCTGACGGTCCAATGGTTAGGACTCTGTGCTTCCATGGCAGGGGACACAGGTTCCATTCCTGGTCAGGTAACTAAGATCCTTTAAGCCACGTGGTATGGCCTTAAAAAAATTCAATAAAATAAATAAAGATAAAATCATGTTTTTATTCATATGAATATGCATGAATAAAAATGAATGAATATATATTAATTCATATAAATATATAGAAATAAAAACATGAATGAATACATATGAATATATGAGTAAAAAAACACTTATACAATTCATAACACATGTTCTTTGATGAAATTTTAGAAAATACAGAAAAGTACAAAAAGAAAAAATTACCCATAATCTTAGCACCTGAAAATACCTCTCAAAAGTTTAGTTTTTCCTTGCAGTTTTTTGTATGAATGTTTTAATAGATAAGCTAATTAGATAGGGGAGCTAATTTCCTGGCTGCATATAGCCTTTTTAAAGTTTTATCTTAAGCTTCATTTGCCACTTTTAGCAGACCAAAGCTGTTCCAATGGTACTAAGACAAACCCAGCTCTCCCCAAGCTGGGAAAGATAGGACTTGACCTCCTGCTGGCTGCAACACGTAAGGATCCTGGGCTGGGGCGCTTGGGTTAATGCTGTTGCACCAACACACGGTGGCAGCAACAGCAGAAGAAAGGGGAGGTTGCCCTCCCTCTTGGCCGAATCAAAATTGCTGCCTTTGAGTCATCAAAGGAAAGTTTGGCATTCGTGGGGTGACAGAAGAAGGCACATGGAGGGTTGGGTTGGTATACAGTGGAACAGATCAGAGAACTGGCCAAGACAACATCGGTAGGCAAGGATATGTGGAGCCCTAGACCAGGGTTGGCAACCTTTTCCTGTAAGAGACAGATTATAAATATTGCAGGCTTTGCTGTCCATGAAGTTTCTGTTGCAGTGACTCAACTCTGCTGGGATCGTGGGCGATCATAGTCCATAAACAAGCGAGCGTGGCTGAGTTCCACTGAAACCTTATTTATGTGCACAAATTTGAATTTCATGTAATGTTTACACGTCACAAAATACTGTTCTTTGGTCTCTTTCCCCAAAAAACTCATGGGCTATAAAGACAGACAATAGGCCAGATTTCACCCTCTGGCTGTTACTCAGTGACCTCTGTTCTGCTCTTGGGCATCCACTAAGGCACACAGAAACAAGAATTTTTTGGGTCTTGATCAAAGTGTGGGTGGGTCTAGAGTAGTTATTAGAAACCCACTCTAAGAGATTAAGGAGGTAAGATCAGAAAGCTGGAGTGACTCTAACTTGCAAAGGCTCCAGTTTAGATAAGGCATAGAGATATGATGCTCTTACTTATCATAAGAATAAAGCTTGATCCTAACATCAAGGTTAAATGAACTGGCAACTGTTATATGGCTTCACTCCAGAGCATAAACCAGTCTCTTGAAGGTACATGAATCACTGATGAAGTCACACAGATGAAGTCAAATAGATATAAATGCAAATTCCATGGGTAGAATGGAACAGAAAGGGAGAGGGGAAGGAGAAGACTGTTTTTGACCTTAATATCTAACCAAGGTCAAAAAAAAAAAAGCTTAGTATTGACAGGTTGATAGACATCCTCTAATTTGTGGGTTTAAACTGTGGCATTTCTTTCATTCAAACCCTAGGTTTCATTGTATTTACAAGTCTTTTTGGTTGTATAGTTTAAAAACTTGATCATGTATTTCTATTAATATTCTAAACAGAGTTTGGAAATGACTTCAATCAGGCATACTGATTAAAAACCAAAACTTTGTGTTCTCAT
This sequence comes from Antilocapra americana, assembly GCA_007570785.1. Taxonomy (NCBI): domain Eukaryota; kingdom Metazoa; phylum Chordata; class Mammalia; order Artiodactyla; family Antilocapridae; genus Antilocapra; species Antilocapra americana. The sequence goes on along the minus strand of ML660812.1, from coordinate 899,986 downwards.
TTGAAATGGCATGTGAAAACGTGTTTAACACGCTCAATGGTTTGAATTTGGGCTATTTAGATTCTTTTTAGGATGCATGAAGTATAGAAGTCATGTGCTGATGGCACTCAAGTTGTGTTTAGTGTTAAATGAAAATATTTCTTTTTATTCTAGACCCCTCCTTGCCGAGTTCTCCAACAACAATTCCAACAGATGGCTTTATTAAATATGGTGAAAGTAGCTATTCGCTTGTGAAATTGAAGCTGCAGTGGTATGAAGCTGATGATTATTGCAAGCTGCACACTTCCCACATTGCTAGTATTCTAGATCCTTATAGTAATGCTTTTGCCTGGATGCACATGCAGACACTGAATGAACCTGTATGGATTGCCCTCAACAGTAACTTGGTAAGATGATGGAAACATGTGTGACTTGACATGACTGATAAATGGTAATTGAATCTGATTCTCTTCTGTTCATTCTGTTGAATACTTATTACATGAGAGAAACTGCTACCTAGAGCTTATCATACAGAGTGAAGTAAATCAGAAAGAGAAAAACAAATATCGTATATTAATGGATCTATATGGGATCTAGAAAAATAATGCTGATACACCTGTTGGTATGGCAGGAGTAGAGATGCAGACATAGAGAATGGACTTGTGGATACAGTGTTGGGGAGGAGAGAGTGGGACAAATTGAGAGAGTAGCATTGACATATATACACTACCATGTGTAAGACAGATAGCTATTAGGAAGTTACTGTCTAACCAGGGAGCTCAGCCTGGTGCTCTGTGACAGCCCAGAGGGGCGGAGTGAGAGGAAGGCTTGAGGGGGAGGGGATTTATGAATACCTGTGGCTGATTCATGTTGTTGTATGGCACAAACCAACACAATATTGTAAAGCAATTATCCTCCAATTAAAATAAATTTTTAAAAAAGAAAATGATACTAACATATATGAGACCCAGTTTTTCTACCACATGGTGCCTTCAAGGATCTGGCAAGTTAGTGATGTATGTCTGAAATCAAACTAAGACTTATCCAACTGATATTAATTCTCCTATTTCTTTTGAATATTAAAGTTAGATTCTATACCTGTTCAGTTTCATGTATTAATGTAAGTCTTTTTAGTGTCATGATTACAACTATGCCTTAGGAGTTAAGAAAACATCAGGGGCATAGTTCCTGGGCAATGAGGGGTTCTCCCTATTTTTTGTGGGAAGTCATTCTAGAGTTGTTATCCTTTCTAAAGTTGTGCAGCTTCTATTCATATGGGATAATTATCATTGCAGTCAGTTCTCTGGATTACAGAAAAAGATGGTTGGCAGAGGATGGGGTAGAATGAAGGATGAGGTTCAGAACTAAGAGTGGTGCTGGAGTTGCCAAAATTTTCCTAAAGTGAGTCTGCTCTGACACCACGAGATCCATCTCTCCTCCACCCGTACGTCTGTCCACCTAACTAGTCAATCAATAAACTTCCTAGTACAATAAACAGAGATGTCAATAAGTAATTAAGAGATAATACAAGTGTCAAAAAGGAATATAGACACAGTGCTGTGGCCTGAGAGGAAAAGGATCGTTTGTGCCAGGGGAGAGGACCAAGAGAGCTTCTCAGAGAAAATCAAACTTTATAGATATAGTCTAGGATAGTGGAATGCAAGGAAGGAGTTCTGAGAAGAGAGAAAAGGATAGAAGAGGATAAAACTGGAAAGCAGACTGATGTCAGACTTTATAGGACTTATTCTACCTGGATGCAGAGATGGAAACTTACACATCATGCAATGGATATTTCCTGAGTTAGGGTGTGTGTAGTGAACATTTTAAAGTACATAGTTCCAGATGATCTTATTTGCAAAGCAGAAATAGAGACATAGAGGTAGAGAATAAACATGTGGAACCTAAGGGGTAAAGAGAGGGGTAGGATGAATTGGAAGATTGGGATTGACATCGATAAACTATTGACACTGCATATAAAACAGGTAACTAACTAATGAGAGACTACTGTATAGCGCAGGAAACCACTCAATGATTTATAGTGACCTAAATGAGAAGGAAATCCAAAAGAGAGGGGATATATGTGTACATACAGCTGATTCGTTTTGCTGTACAGTACAACTAACACAGCATTGTAAAACGACTCTACTCCAATAAATAAATAAAATGTAGGAAAAAACTCTTAAGTTCCACAATGATTTCTGTGTTTAAACTTAAGCACAACGTTTTTACATCTATGTTGAATCTATTTTTAGTAATTAATTTGCTTACTAATTCATATATTTTCTTCTCACAGCTATGGTTGCAGTGCTCGTAAGAGTTTGAAATAGGGATTTATTTATTGTTAAAAAGTTTGAATAGCTTTCTATTATACCAACATTTATAACTAAAACAATGCTGTTATACTTTTTATATCTATGGAGTTAATGATTATATAATTGTTTGATTAAACATGGTACAATACTACAAAATTCTAACTTGCAATACCATATGCTTTTGCTTTTGTCATTAAAACTTTGGTAATTTCATTGGTAAATTAAATAATGCAGTTAGAAAGCAATAACCGTTAGAATGGTTTAAAAATGTACTTATCTCTGATTAAAGTTATCTGCATCAGTAAAATGTAGGCTTTACCTGTAAAGTCTCTTTTAGACTGTTAAAAAGATATCATTGAAATATTGCTACATATTTAACACAAACTTGAAATTATCTGCTATATGGGAATTGATAGCAAGATTTACTTCAATAGAAATAAAAAACTAATTGGAAAAAAAAAGATATCATTGATAAGAAAATGTTTGATGTTATCAATTAATTTGTATGTGACCATAAATTTGTTTAACTAAATAAGAATTTGAGTACGCAAATTGAACAGAACAACTAGCTTTTAAAAATGCAATGTTTCCTTGTGGTTGAAAGACCACCTAACTGGGAGGCAAGAGATGCAAGCTCCTCTCTTATCCACCCATGCCACCTTGCACAAGTCATTTGTCATTGCCCCTGTTTTAACAGTCAAACAGTAAGATTAAAAGAGGTGCATATTTCTCTCAAGGGTCCATGAGTTCAATAAAAACTGCTTAATCTCTATTATCATTTCAATGATAATATAATAGATATTTTATTTGTTCTGAGGATAAAATCTTTCTTTTGCACTGAAAGCCTGCAAATAGAGTTTTCTAAAATAAGACATAGGTTTTTAAGCCTGTATTTTTCAAAATAGCTTCTAATGGTGTCTTCATGAGTATCTCTAAGAAGTGGTTTTCTTCTTAAGAAAGGCTGCATTTCCTGAATTTGAGTTGGTAGAAATAATTTATAATCTTTTTATTCTCAGATGTTGAAGATTCCTTGTCAAATCGCAGTCTTAAACATACTTTTTACTCCTCACAAGTGTTCTTTTGGTATTTTCTACATGACCCTGGGCTTGATGTTAACGGTTGTTTTTGTTCTTACAGACCAATAATGACTACATTTGGACTGATAAATGGAGGGTGAGGTACACTAATTGGGCGGCTGATGAACCCAGACTGAAGTCAGCATGTGCTTATATGGATCTTGATGGCTACTGGAAAACAGCACAATGCAATGAAAGTTTTTATTTTCTCTGCAAAAGATCAGATGGTAATCGAGTACACAAAAACAGTCAAGAGATTTGAAATTTTCTCAATAAGCTAATACCACCATTGATATTCTTAAACAGGCATATGTTTTGGGGTAACTTAGGGATAAGAGAAAACATATTCCTTCACCTAACCAAAGACTGACTTGTCAATAAACAAATGTACATAGGTCAGAGTAACAGAGAGAGAAAATTTCCTTCATTGCTGGAGTTTATTTTTACATAGCTTTTTTTTTTTTAAAAATTTGGGATTATCCTCTGAGTCCATGATATCACAGTCCTCAGGAAATTATGATTGCTTTTGATGTTAACAACACAGCTGTATCAAAATACTTTTTCAGAATAGGTCACCTCAGGCCAAACAGCTAGCAGGGAAGGAGCACAGCTCCACCTATCAGCACACAGTTGGATTAAAGATTTAAGCATGGCCCTGCCCTACAGAGCAAGACCCAGTTTTCCCCACAGCCAGTCTCTCCCCTCAAGAAGCATGCACAAGCCTCTTATCCTCATCCATCAGAGGACAGATAGAAGAAACAAGAACTATAATCCCACAGCCTCCAGAACAAAAACAGCAGTCACAGAAAGCTAGTCAAAATTATCACACTGATCACATCCTTGTGTATTTCAATGAAGCTTTGAGCCATGGGTAGGGCCACCCACGTCAGATAGGTCATGGAGGAGAATTATGAAAGAACGTAGTCCACTGGAATAGGGAATGGCAAACCACTTCAGTATTCTTGCCTCAAGAATCCCAGGAACAGTGTGAAAAGGCAAAAAGATGTGACACCAGATGAGCCTGCCAGGTCAGTAGGTGTCCAATATGCTACTGGGGAGGAGCAGAGAAATATCTCCAGAAAGAATGAAGAGGCTGGGCCAAAGCAGAAATGGTGCCCAGTTGTGGGTATGTCTAATGCTGAAAGTAAAGTCCAATGCTATAGAGAACAATATTACATAGGAACCTGGAATAGTAGGTCCATGAATCAAGTTAAATTGATGTGGTCCAGCAGGAGATGGCAAGAATGAACACTGACATTTTAGGAATCAGTGAACTAAAATGGATGGGAAAGAGTGAATTTAATTCGGATGACCATTATATCTACTAATGGGGGCAAGAGTCCCTCAGAAGAAATGGAGTAGTCTTCATATTCAATAAAAGAGTCCGAAATGCTGTACTTAGGTGCAATCTCAAAAACAACAGAATGATCTTGATTCATTTCCAAGGCAAGCCATTCAACATCACAGTAATTCAGGTCTATGTTCCAACCACTAATGTCAAAGAAGCTGAAGTTGAACAGTTCTATGAAGACCTACAAGACCTTCTGGAACTAACACCAAAAAAGGACGTCTTTTTCATCATAGGGGATTGGAATGCAAAAAGTAGGAAGTGAAGAGATACTTGGAGTAACAGGCAAGTTTGGCCTTGGAGTACAAAATGAAGCAGGGCAAAGGCTAACAGAGTTTTTCCAAGAGAATACACTGGTCATAGCAAATACCTTCTTCCAACAACATAAGACATGATTCTACGCATGGACAGATGGTCAATACTGAAATCAGATTGATTATTTTCTTTGCAGCTGAGGATGGAGAGCTCTATATGGTCAGCAAAAACAAGACTTGAAGCTGACTGTGGCTCAGATCATGAGGTCCTTATTGCCAAATTCAGCCTTAAATTGAAAGTAGGGAAAACCACGAGACCATTAAGTATGACCTAAATCACATCTCTTATGAGTACACAGTGGAGGTGATAGATTCAAGGGTTTAGATCTGGTAAACCGAGTGCCTGAAGAACTATGAATGGAGATTCGTGACGTTATATAGGAGGCCAAAACAATCCCCGGGAAAAAGATATACAAGAAGGCAAAGTGGTTATCTGAGGAGGCCTTACATAAACCTGAGAAAAGAAGAGGAGCCAAAGGCAAAGGAGAAAGGGAAAGATTGACCAAACTGAATGCAGAGTTCCAGAGAATGGCAAGGAGAGATATGAAACTTTGCAAAGAAAGAGGCAATCAATGGAATGGGAAAGACTACAGATCTTTTTAAGAAAATTGGAGATACCGAGGGAACATTTCATGCAAAGATGGGCACAATAAAGGACAGACTAGCAAAGACCTAAGAGATGCAGAAGAGATTAAGAAGATGTGGCAAGAATACATAGAAGAACTATATAAAAAAGGTCTTAATGACCCAGATAGTAATGATGGTGTGGCCACTCACCTAGAGCCAGACATCCTGGAGTGCGAAGTCAAGTGGGCCTTAGGAAGCTTCACTGTGAACAAAGCTAATGGTGGTGATAGAATTCCAGCTGAACTTTTTCAAATCCTAAACGATGATGCTGTTAAAGTGCTGCACTCAATGTGTCAGCAAATTTGGACACTCAGCTGTGGCCACAAGACTGGAAAAGGTCAGTTTTCATTCTAATCCCAAAGGCAATGCCAAAAAAATGTTCAAACTCCCATACCAGTTGCACTGTTTTCACATGCTAGCAAGGGAATGCTCAAAATCCTCCAAGTTAGGCTTCAACAATATGTGACCCAAGAACTTCCAGATGTTCAACCTGGATTTAGAAAAGACAGAGGAACTGGAGCCAAATATTAACTTCTCTTGGATCATAGAAAAAGCAAAAGAATTCCAGAAAGAAATCTACTTCTGCTTCATTGACTATGCTAAAGCCTTTGACTCTGTGGGTCAGAATAAACTGTGGAAAATTCTTAAAGAGATGAGAATACCAGACCACCTTACCTGGCTCCCAAGAAGCCTGTATGCAGGTCACAAAGCAACAGTTAGAACTGGACATGGAACAACAGACTGGTTCGAAATTGGAAAAAGAGTGCGCCAAGGCTGTATATTATCACTCTGCTTATTTAACTTATAGGCAGAGTACATCATGCGAAATGCTGGGCTGAATGAAGCACAAGCTGGAATCAAGACTGCTGAAAGAAGTACCAAAATTCAGATATTCAGATGATACCACTCTAATGGCAGAAAGTGAAAAGGAACTAAAGAGCCTCTTGATGAGGGTGATGAGAGTGAAAAAGCTGGCTTAAAACTCAACATTCAAAAAACTAAGATGGTGGCATCCAGTCCCATCACTTCATGGCACATAAATGGGGGAAAAGTGGAAATAGTGACAGATTCTATTTTCTTGGGCTCCAGCATCACTGTGAACAGTGACTGCAGCCATGAAATTAAAAGGCACTTGCTCCTTGGAAGAAAAACTATGACCAACCTAGACAGTACATTCAAAAGCAGAGACATTCCTTTGCTGACAAAGGCCTTTATAATCAAAGGTATGGTTTTTCCAGTAGCCACATATGGATGTGAGAATTGGACCATAAAGAAGGCTGAGCACCCAAGAATTGATGCTTTCAAGCTGTGGTGCTGGAGAAGACTTGAGAGTTCCTTGGACAACAAGGAGATGAAACCAGTCAATCCTAAAGGAAATCAAAACCAAATACTCATTGGAAGGACTGATGCTAAAGCTGAAGCTCCAATACTTTGGCCCCCTGATGCAAAGAGCCAACTCATTGGCAAAGAACCTGAAGCTGGGAAAGATTGAGGCCAAGGGGAAAAGGAAACAACAGAGATGAGATGGTTGGGTGGCATCACCGACTCAATGGACTTGAGTTGGAGCAAACAGTGGGAGATAGGGAAGGACAGGAAACCTGGTGTGCTGTAGTCCATGGAGTCACAGAGAGTTGAATACAAGTTAGTGACTGAACAAAAATGCAGATTCATTGGAGTCAGTGATATTACAGTGATACAGTCTTAACATATGGTTGAATTGGCTGGTGATAAAGTCCTAGAATTCTACCTATAGCACTTGTTATAATATCAATGTCAGTCACAACTCAGATGGTTTTATAGCATCAAGGATCCTAGAAAATGAAGAGTGTCCAGAAGGAAGACTGACTTTGCAAATTATTTTTGGGTGATCTCTTTGGGGAACTTACTAACATCTTGGTGTAGGTATCTGTAGATCTATATTCTTAATTATGAATGTTGTTGATTGCCATTGCACCACAATACCTTCTATTTAAATATTTAAAGAATAAAATAATGATAAAGTAAAACAGAAATCTCAGTAATAGAAATGGTAGATCTAAATGATCACCATTAGGGCTTTTTAAAAAAATAATAACAGATGTTAAAAATGTTCTTAATTGTTAATATTTTATTCTGTGTACTACAGAAGCTTCAGATCTTACTTTATTTTAAATATCTTTTTATTAACAGAAGTCCCTGCCACTGAACCCCCACAGCTGCCTGGTAGATGCCCTGAGACAGAGCACTCAGCATGGATTCCTTTCCACGGTCACTGCTACTATATTGAATCTTCATATACAAGGAACTGGGGCCAGGCTTCTCTGGAATGTCTTCGAATGGGTAAGTGACATATTTACTGTCAGAAAATCCCACAATCATGTACTCTAGATTACCATGATAATAGTAGCCCTGTATGTTAAAACCTAGGGAATGTAAGAATATCTGTCTTTTTTGTCTTAATAATTCATATTGTAACAGAAATGTTAACATTATGCCCCTTAAATGCAATTTCTAACATTATAGCCTCAAAAGATTAAAAAATTCTGGTATGAAAAGCAATAATTTGCTGAAGAAGTCTTTCTTACTTTCTGCCCTAATATTTTAAATTGCTAGGATTATAATTCAGAGTGTTGGATTCACCTTTTATCACTAGTCAGCTCAGGCTTCACAAGTGCGCAGGGACCATTTTGCTTTCCCATGAATAGAAAAGCATTTAGATTTGATTATCTTATTTGTGAATAAGTAGGAAAGAAAATTCAAGTAGACCTGACAAAAGTGGAAAGTTTCCCTTCTGATATAAAAATATCAAATAGAGTGAACTTTTCAAGGTACATTAATAAATTTACCTACTTTAATCCCAGTAAATACTTTACTGAATTACCTTGTTACTGAAGTTTGTTTATGTCCTAAGTCAGAGTTTGTTTTTCAGCAGTGGTGAGCAAGGGTTACATTCTTCTTGTTCATTCAAAAGTCAGCCTGGAGTTTTTACTACTTCTTTTTGCTTTTATGTTCAGGTTTTTCTTCAGTTTTATTGAGGTGTAGTGGACATAAAAGTATAATACATTTAAGGTATACAAGATGATGATTTGATACATGTATTTGCTGGGAAAGGATTCCTACTGTCAAGTTAACACAACCATCACATCACATATTTACTTTTTTTTCCTTTTTTGGTGAGAATACTTAAGTTCTAATCTCTTAAGAAATCTTAATTATATCATATAGTGTTATCAACTATAGTCATTATATTATACAGATCCCAAGACCTTGTTTATCATATAACTGAAGGTTTGTACCCCATACCCCAAGCCCCTCACAACCACCATTTCTACTCTCTGTTTCTATGAGTTTGACTTTTATTTAATTCCACATATAAGTAATACCATATAGTACTTGTTTGTCTCTGGCTTACTTCCTTAAAATAATGCCCACCAGGTTGATCCATGCTGCTGCAAATGGCAGGAGTTCCTTCTTTTTAAAGACTGAATAATGTTCCATGGTATAAACATACTGCCTTTTCTTAACCATTCCTCTGTTGATGGTCATTTAGATAGTTTCCATATCTTGGCTATTGTTAGTAATGCTGCAGCAAACATGGAGTGTGGATATCTTTTCAAAATGCTCATTTCATTTCTTTTGGATATATACTGTGAAGTGGGAGTGAATAGTTGTATCTTTAATTTTTTGAGGAAACTCCATGTTGTTCCAGTTTACATTTATATTCCTGAGAACCTTTTCATGTACTTTTTAATCATTTGAAAGTCTCCTATGGAAAAAAAGGTCTATTCAGGTTCTAAGCCCATTTTTAAAACTGAGTTATTTGGGTTTTGCCATTGAGTTGTTTAAGTTGTATATTTTACATATTAAACCTCTATTAGGATGTGTGGTTTGCAAAATTTTTTTTCCCACTCAGTAACTAATATTTTAATTTTGCTTATGATTTCCTTTGCTATACAGAAGCATTTTAGTTTGGTGTTGTGCCATTTATTTATTTTTGCTTTTTTTTTTGCTTTTGCTGTTATGTCAAATACAAAAAATCATCACCAAGATTAATGTCAAGGAGCTTATTGCCTATATTTTCTTCTATGATTTCAGGTCTTACATCCAAATCTTTAATAATTGTGAGCTGATTTTCCTGTGCAGTGTTAACAGTGGTCCAGTATTATTCTATTTCACATAGCTGTCAGTTTTCTCAATACTACTTGCATGGAAATTTTTTTTTTAATCCCTTCACTTTAGGCCTATGTACATCCTAAAGTTGAAATGCATCTCTTGTAGACAGCATATAGTTGGGTCTTTTTCTTTTTTTCCTCTTCTTTCTCAATCTGTTAGGCCACTCTGTGTTTTTTGATTGGAGAATTTAGTCCATTTACATTTCCAGCAATTATTGGTAGGCATGGACTTAATATTGCCATTTTGTTAATTGTTTCTGTCTGTCTTGACCTTCCTTTTTTCCTTTCTTCCTCTGCCCATTTCCTTTGTGATTTGATGGTTTCTATAGTGATATGCTTAGATTTGTTTCCTTTTGTATATGTACTATAGGTTTTGCTGTGTGGTTTTTATGAAGCTTATATGAAACATCTTATAGTTATAGTAGTGTATTTAAAGCTGGTAACAACTTAACTTTGAATGTATCCAAGCACTCTATATTTCTACATTTTCCCCCCATGTTTTATATTTTTGATGTCACCATTTATGTATTTTTATATTGTGTATACATTAACAAATTATTGTATTTATAGTTATTTTTAATACTTTATATTTTAACCTTTATACTAGATTATAGGTGATTTACATACCACCACTATATCAGAATATTCTGGATTTTCCTATATATTTACCTTAACCATTGAGTTTTATATTTTCAAATTATTAATTAGAGTCCTTTCATTTTAGCATGAAGAATTCCCTTTGACACTTCTTATAAAGTGAAAGTTCTTCAGTTGTATCCAACTCTTTTGCAACCCCATGGACTATACAGTCCATGGATTCTCCAGGCCAGAATACTAGAGTGGGTAGCCTTTCCATTCTCCACAGCATCTTCCCAACCCAGGGTTCAAACGTAGGTCTCCTGCACTGCAGGCAGATTCTCTACCAGTTGAACCACAAAGGAAGCCCAGGAATACTGGAGTGGGTAGCTTATCCCTTTTCCAGTGGATCTTTCCACCCAGGAATTGAACCAGGATCTCTTGCATTGCAAGCGGATTCTTTTACCAACTGAGCTATTAGGGAAAAAATAAAGCTATCAGGGAAAAAAAATCTATTGCTGATGAACTCTTTACAGTTTTTTTTTGTCTGGAAAACTTTTTATCTCTCATTTAATTCTGAATGACAGTTTTTCTAGGTGGAATATTCTTGGTTGGACGCTTTTATCTCTAAGCGCTTTAAATGTATCTTCTCACTCCCTCTGGACAGCAGAAAGTTTCTGATGAAAAATTTCTTCATAGTCTTGTGGAGGTTGCCTTGTGTGTAACAAATTGCTTTTGTTTACCTGTTTTTAAGAATCTCTCTTTGTCTTTAATTTTTGACAATTTAATTCTACTGTATCTCAGTGTTGGTCTCTTTAGATTCACTGTATTTGGTACTCCTTGTGCTTCCTGGATCTAGATGTCTGTTTGTTTCTCCAAGGTTAGGGCAATTATCAGCCGCTGTGCTGTGCTAGGTTGCTTCAGTTGTGTCTGACTCTCCGTGACCCTCTGGACCATAGACCACCAAGCTCCTCTGTCCATGGGATTCTCCAGGCTAGAATACAGGTGTGGGTTGCCGTGCCCCTGTCCTGGGAAGGACCATTGGGAAGCTTTTGGTCCATCATTTCTTCAAGTACTCTTTATGCCTCTTTACCTCACTCTTCTCTTTGTTTTTTTTTTTTTTATTTATTATTTTTTTTAATTGTTTTTGCCATACATTGTCATGATATCACCATGGGTTTACATATGCTTCCCCTCCGGAACCTCCCTCCCTCTTCCCTCCCCCCCCGCCCCGGGAAATCTCGCTGCACCAGCCCCGAGCATCAGTCCTCGGCTGGCGATTGATTAGACATATGAAAATTAACATGCTTCAGTGCCCTTCTCCCATATCATCCCACCCTTACCCTCATCCACAAAGTCCACGAGTCTATTCTATACATCTGCGTTCCTTTTGCTGTCTCGTATGTTGGGTTCTCGTTACCGTCTTTCTAAATTCCATATATATGCGTTAATATACTATATTGTTGTTTTTGCTTCTGGCTTACTTCACTCTGGATAATGGGCTCCAGTTTCGTCCATCTGAGTAGAATTGCTTCAGTTGAATTTTTTTTTTAATGCTGCTCACTCTTCTCTTTGGACTCCCATTATTCAGACTGGATAATCACAAGCTTGTTGATTATTTCTTTTACTTAATCAAATTCAGTTTTTGGCTTCTCCAGTGAAGTTTTCCTTTCAATTATTATAATTTTTAACTCCAGAATTTTATTTTTAAAATAATTTCTATCTTTTTATTAATAGTCTCTATTTAGTGAGCAATTATTTCATGCTTTCTTCTAGTTCTTTAGACACTTTTTCCTTTAAGTTCTTTAAACATATTTAACATAGCTGATTTCAAAAGTCTTTGTCCAGTAAGCCAAAGATGTGACTTTGTTCAGGAAAAATTTATATTGACTGCTTCTTTTCTTGGTATGGGTCATATTTTCATGTTTCTTTGAATTTCTTGAAATTTTCATTGAAAAATATGTATTTAAAATAATAAAATAAGCAACATTGGAAATAAGTTTATTTCTACTCTACAAGGTTTGATTTTGTTGTTGTTTCCTTGTTTAGTAATTTTCCCTCATCAATTCTATAAAGTATGTATTCTTTCTCTTGCACAGTTACTGAATTCTCTACCTAGTTAGTTTAGTGGTCAGCTAATGATGTGAACATATTTCCTTATTGCCAGAACCAATAAGTGTTCCTGGTTTTACTGAGGGGCTCTGTCTGAGGACATGCCTTCAGCATTCATACATGAAGTTTAAAACTCTACCTTAGCCTTTACTTCCTGCTTGCGCAGTCCCTCAAAGTCGGCCAGAGGTGAAAATGTAGAGACTTTTCAGATCTTTCACAGACATGTACACACTCCAGTGCATGTCTGTGGCCTTCTCGATTCCCAGGAAGTTCCCTATGGACATTTTACTCCACAGTCTTTCCTTTTAGCTTTTGGTTAGCTTGTTGTTTCCCTAAAATTTTATCACTGCTTCAGGCAGCTATACTGTTAGATTATTGCCACTGTTAATTTTTCACAAATTCCCCCAAGGAAAATGCTGTTTACATTGGATGAGCTCTGAGTTAATTCACATTAAGGCAGGTTCTGCCAAGTGAGGTTTTCCAGGGGACTGTCAGAGATCAAATAATGGAAATTCTTTGAGAATGTGACTTGGAAAGAGCCCCAGTCCCATTCTGACTTTCCCAGTGTCTTCTTGATTTCTGGTCTTCAGTGTGATTTTGAGGCTTTTGGCTTTTAAGGCAATCACAGAGCTAGGGATAAGGCTATGGGATTAGGATAAGTTAAAACATCATGAAGTTCACTTTCCTTATTGAGAGTCAATCATTTTTCTTGAATAAATACTTCCTGGATTGTTACAAGCTGTTGTTTAACTTTCAGTGTTCTGGAAAAGTTGATTTGAAAAAAATTTAGTGTTCTTATTGCGTAGGGGAGAGTATTTTCGAGGGTTCTTACTCGACCATTCATTATGATGTCACTTGAAGCCTCCTTTTTTAAATAAAGAAATGTTTTTTCTTTTATGTTGCTAAGTATTTTTTTAAAAAATTCTTGGTAGTGCATATGTAGAAATTTTGTTTTCAACTGTAGATAACTATGCTTTCCTGTAAGTAAAATGAATGATTCACATTCATCAAAATATAGCCCATATATATTGAGATGGCTATCATCTATGAAATATATTTTAAAATAAAATATGAAATGATGCAATGAAAATAGTCAGCAAGGTACCAGTAATGTGGGATGGAGGATGTGGTTGGGTATAGGGCAAGATTTAGATGCCTGGATCATGCCATGTCTTTGCTCTCCACAATCATTAAAATCTTGAAAGAGCTTACCCCCTGGACTTTAAGATTCCTTATCTGTAAAATGGAGTAACAGTAGTACTAACTTAATAAGATAGTTGTAAAATTTTAGTGAGATAAACAAATTTTTAATGTTTGTAAAGTCCAAAGCAAAATGTCTGATAGAAACAGCTTAAATATATTTTAGGTTGTTATTATTTAAAATTCTATAATTTTACAATAAAATACAGTACTGGCACTGAAGCAGTCTTTGACTGGTTATGTTAGATGCTATAGAATCCAAGCAGCCTTTCTGTTTCCTGTCTTCTTTTTGTATAGTCATATACATAACAGCTGGTTTAATGCTTTTATATAATCATTCTGCTGCCTAAAAATCATTAGGCATCATTCTGCTGCCTAAAAATCATTAGGCATCATTCTGCTGCCTAAAAATCTAAGTGTTTTTTAATCACCACATTACCCTAAATACCAGTCTCCTGCCATTTGCAGTGAGATCTAACCCAAGGCCTTTTTTCACTCATTGACTGGATTCATCCAGCCAAACTGAGCTATCTATCAATGCTATTCATTTACGTCAATAGGTTGCCTTATTTACCTACCTACCTACCTTTCTGTCTATTTCATGTCTTATTACTATAAACCAAACATGAAGAATTCCGTGCATTTGTGAGCCACCTCTATGCTTCCCTGTCTCTTTATTTTTTTTTATTCTTCCTAATCTCAGAATTATTTTCTATTCTTTCTACTTGAAATCTCATGCTCCCTAATATTTTTAAATTCTGGTTCTTGCATGCTTCCTTTAAATAGCTTCCCCTAAAACAAATCTTCTCCCTGTTTGACATGTTAGTCAACATTCAGAAAACTAAGATCATGGCATCTGGTCCCATCACTTCATGGCAAATAGATGGCAAAACAGTGGAAACGGTGTCAGAATTTATCTTTTTGGGCTCCAAAATCACTGCAGATGGTGACTGCAGCCATGAAATTAAAAGACACTTACTCCTTGGAAGGAAAGTTATGACCAACCTAGATAGCATATTGAAAAGCAGAGACATTACTTTGTCAACAAAGGTCTGTCTAGTCAAGGCTATGGTTTTTCCAGTAGTCATGTATGGATGTGAGAGTTGGACGGTGAAGAAAGCTGAGTGCCAAAAAACTGATGCTTTTGAACTGTGGTGTTGGAGAAAACTCTTGAGAGTCCCTTGGACTGCAAGGAGATCCAACCAGTCCATCCTAAAGGAGATCAGTCCTGGGTGTTCATTGGAAGCTGAAACTCCTATACTTTGGCCACCTCATGTGAAGAGCTGACTCATTGGAAAAGACCCTAATGCTGGGAAGAATTGGGAGCAGGAGGAGAAGGGGACGACAGAGGATGAGATGGCTGGATGGCATCACCGACTCGATGAATATAGGTTTGGGTAGACTCTGGGAGTTGGTGATGGATAGGGAGGCCTGGTGTGTTCATGGGATCTCAAAGAGTCGGACATGACTGAGCGACTGAACTGAACTGAACTGAATACATTTTTTTATATGCTCAACCTATTCCTACTCACTGAACCAGAATCTTCTTGAGGTATTCTGTGTTCTACTCATTTTTGTATATTCTGCAGTGAGTTGTCCAGTGCTTGTACACAAATGATGCCTAAAAAATCACATTTTCAGAATGGAAACAAATTCTTAGAAGACAGATGTTCACTCTTTGAAATTCTTCCCCTTAAGTGGAGATAGTGGGATGATTTTTATTGCTCTTAATAGTAGCACAGTCATTATAAAAATGTTTTCAACTACTTAGGTATATTGCCATCTTGTTTATTCTTTTGTACTATGCAGGTTCCTCTCTGGTTACCATTGAAAGTGCTGCTGAATTGAGTTTCCTGTCATATAGAGTTGAACCACTTCAAAGCAAAACAAATTTTTGGATAGGATTGTACAGAAATGTTGAAGGTAATTTTTGCACCATGATTTTTGAATCATGAATATTTCAAAATGTTGAAGTATTTCAAAATATTTCAAACTTGTTTCAAAACAAGTTTTCAGTTCTAGAAAATCTTGCTTTAATTAATGATTAATTTGTGACGCATTTGAAAATTCAAACTCATAGTTTCATTTGAAATAAAAACTGAATATTTAAGTGACTCACACATTAGGCTCTCTTGAAAGTTGCTAAAAGAAATATCCACTGTTGCTAAGTTAAAGAAGTTTTAAAAAAATATTTTTTATCTTTTGCTATTAAAAAAAATCAGGGGAAGATAGCTTTACATATATATACTATTAGGAATAAATTTTCAACTGAAACTACATTAGAAACAATTCTCAGTTTCCTTTCCTCTATTAATTAATTGTTATTATCTTGCCTATTAAAACTCTTAAATGTAAATAGCCATTGATTGTGGTATAAAATAACATTCTTAGAAGTCTTACATGAATAAGTTGAATTTATTTTAAGGGGGATTATTTTTAACTTGTAATTTTTTTGGCTTCCTCTGATAATCAGGAATGTGGCTGTGGATAAACAACAACCCACTCTCCTTTGTCAACTGGAAAACAGGTGATCCCTCTGGTGAAAGAAATGATTGTGTCACTTTATATGCATCTTCTGGATTATGGAGTAATATTCATTGTTCTTCCTACAAAGGATACATTTGTAAAAGACCAAAAAGTAAGTAAGAATTTGTCCTATGATACATATGTTTCTAGGCTCCCTTTTCTTGCAAATATGAAGATGTTAGATGTGGAATTATAATGTGATTACAGGTTCCTTATAAACTCTCCCTCTTTATAAGCGAGAAATATAATCTGCCATGGTGATCAGTTCCTTCTGTCTCTTTAAGTGAGCACAAAACTTCCTGCTTAATTGAAGTAATGATTTTGGTATATCAAAACACATGTGATAAGATATCCATGCACATAGATTTGTGAATTTGGGAGAAGTTTGGAGATCTAGCCTTACGGCATATGAGAAAAAGAGATAAAATACATACCTTGACCAAACAAGAAGTGGACAGTGGGGAGGAATGAGAATTTATTAAGAAATAAATCATGTAAGACCAATTAAGTTTCTTCCTGAGATTGAATGGCAGACCATGTCAGAACAGGGATTGGGGGAATTAATAGTATTATGTGCCCATGATATGGTACTGTCCAGATGTTCACAATAGTTTTATGCCATTCTACTTCACATAGTATCTTTACCAAGAGATAAAATTAATTAGATAATAGATTTAAATAAATGAAATAAGTAAAGTGATAGTCCATCCCCAGTAGGTCTTATTATTTTGTTGTTGTTGTTCAGTTAAGTTGTGTTTGAGTCCTTGTGAGCCCATGGACTGTAGCATGCCAGGCTCCTCTGTCCTCCACTGTTTCCCAGAATTTGCTGAAATTCATTTCCACTGAGTCAGTGATGCTAGTTCTTCATTCTTTGACAACTCTGTTTTAAGATACTGTACCCTTTTGTGCAGTGTTGGATTCTTATTTTAGTTTTCATTCAAATGCCTTGTAATATCATATGCTTCAGTGAGCTATTTTCAAAACCACTAGCCTAGAATATAGTATTTTATGGGTAGATTGGGTAGATTTTGGTGGTATAAGTGGCTCAAATGCAACTGGGGGACGGGGATTCCTGTTTTCAGATCTTCCAGTGTGTTTAAACTCACCATGCAGCTGTAGGTTGCAGTTATAGGATACATAGATAGATAAAATCTTTATACAGATTTTAGCCATCTGTCTATCTATCTGATTATTGTATATCATATATTGCCATAAATCAAATATGAGTAATTTGATGTATTTGTAAACAAAATAATGCTATCTACATGCAATTATCATGGATCTTTATAACTATTTAATTATTTTGTTATTTTACAAACAGTTGTTGATGCTGAACCTACGCATACATTAATTACAACAAAAGGTAAGATCATCATGAAATTTTAGGTTCCATACTAGCAATACATTGATACAGTGTGTTTGTTTTAAAAACCATAATTTTCCCTTCCTACACCCATTTCACTCTCAGTCAAATAGCTTGAGCTACTCTAGCCTTTGTGGCATCGACCTGCCTGGCTCCTGTGGCCATGGGATTCTCCAGGCAAGAATTCTAGGTCTTACTGAGGACACTGCTTTGTTACACTAATTGCCCTATGAGAACCCAGGGAAGAAATTTCTCTTAGGAATCCCTGTGATTTCTTTCTTTTCTTTTTTTCTAAGCTATATTTATTTATTTATTTATTTATTTATTTTATTTATTTATTTTTTATTTTTTATTTTTTTTTAATTATTGTTTTAGCCATACATTGTTATGATATCACCATGGGTTTACATATGCTTCCCCTCCGGGTCCCCCCTCCCTCCTCCCTCCCCCCCGGGAAATCTCGCTGCACCAGTCCCGAGCATCAATCCTGGGCTGGCGATTGATTAGACACATGACAATTAACATGCTTCAATGCCCTTCTCCCATCTCATCCCACCCTTACCCTCATCCACAAAGTCCACAAGTCTATTCTATACATCTGCGTTCCTTTTGTTGTCTCCCATGTTGGGTTCTCATTACTGTCTTTCTAAATTCCATATATATGTGTTAATATACTGTATTGTTGTTTTTGCTTCTGGCTTACTTCACTCTGGATAATGGGCTCCAGTTTCGTCCATCTGAGTAGAATTGCTTCAAATGCTATATTTAAAATTTTAGTTTTATGGACAGTTTGAATAAGGAACTGATCTCATTCACTTATGTTGTTTGTTGCTAAAAAAAAAGTAAAAGCGAGATGTGTGGCTTGCCTGCAGCTCTCTTAACTTCCTACATGCTATTTGTTAGCTATTACTCATGCATTAAAATTTCCAGTATTCATTTTCTTTTTTCCCTAATTTTCCCCCTTGGTGGTTATTATTATCACTGCTTTTACTCTTCCATTTATCTTCATATGATGTATGTGTAAGGAGCCTTCAATTATTTTTAAAAGGTATAAGTATTTTAAAATATTATACTGGCGCACTGCTGCATAGATACATGAAATACTCTTGCAACTGAATAGTCATCTGAACATCTGAATTAATCATCCATGGAATTCTATATTCACGTCCTAAATTTCTGTTTGGCAAATGTCACTGGACAGGAAATTCATGCATTTTAGTTTTTCTAAGACAGTTGTACTGTTCTCCATGGCATTCTACTCTCTGCCTCCCTCCACTTACCTTTTTCCTAATATTTTTACTTATTTATAGCTGATCCAAGGAAGATGGAACCTTCTAAAAAGTCTTCCGGTGCGACAGGAGTGGTAGTCATCGTGTTCCTCCTGATTATAACGGGTGCTGGCTTCACTGTGTACTTCTTTTATAAGAAAAGACGTGTACATTTGCCTCGAGAGGACACTTTTGAGAACACTCTGTATTTTAACAGTGGATCAAGTCCAGGAACTAATGATACGAAAGATCTCATGGGCAACATTGAACAGAATGAACATGCGGCCATCTAGTATCATGGTATGATTTAGGTATATTTGAATTTCATAAAATTATAACTAAAATGATAAGGTCTTTTGTTTTGTTCAATGTGATTATTTCCTTTCAAATTATAATAGTACTGTATTATGCTCGTCTGTCTTTTTTCCTTTGCCTAGTGGAAGAAATAAGTGCTCCTTTTTAAGCCTGGAAAGATATTTTCACAAAAGAGGGATAATGACATTGACTACTATGTTTAAGAAGATCTTAGGTGAATATACAGCATGGGTGTATAGCTTGTGTCAACTGCACTCAGATTACAAGAACCCCAGAAACAACCAACTAAGCGTCCTGAAATCATTTAAGGAGATTCCAAAGACTTGTTACCCATGAAATAGTTATTTGGTAATTAGAAGACCATTTTAAAAATCAAGTACATATAACCTCAGGTGACACAAAAATTTAGTCACCTTTTTCCTTATACCCATCTTGATTTTTTTTATTCTAGTTATTCAGAATTTTATTTGTACATGTGCAGAAAGAAAAAGGCAGCTGAGAATCTTGTTTGCCCCAAGCAAGATTTTCCAAGCTGAACATTACAAATGTGTTCTTTGTCCTGTTTTATGTATATCAGGAATGCAAAGATTTGAAATAAAAATGTAAATTTGCATAACTGGATGTACTTAGATAATGTGAAATAAACATCAAAGACAAGGTCTATTTTTAATAGATTTGTATTTTGGTGATCTTGATAAGTGTAAATTTTCTTTTAACTGTGATTTATTTATCCATTTACTTTACATTTTACTTGGAAAATTAATGATATTATCAGTAGAGGAATTTTTTAAATTAAGCTCTTAATGTATTCAGAAAATATAGATTGCTAAAACATTGTGCATAAAATTAATTTTTTGCTATAGTGACTTGGCCTATTTCCCTGGATCTTCTCAGAATGCAACAGTTGAAGGCACTGTTATTGGGAATTAGGTCACTAAGTATCTCTTCCTCGCTTTAACAATTCCTTTTTGCTCAAAAACTTTTCCTCAGATGAAGTTTTGTATACACTGTAAAATATATCAGAGGTGTCTCATCTACCCGGTATCATATTTCCAACTCATCCTTGCCTTTCCCAAGAGGTTATTCACGAGCAGAAGTTCCTTACCTGAAGTCCCTAAACAGGGATCCTTAAATGGCATTAAGGGGTCTACAAAGACCCTCAAATTGTTTGCAAAATGTTATCTCTATTGGTGTTTGTGCCCCTACTTTTTTTTTCCTGGGAAGAAAATAGCTAGATCTTCAAGAAAGTCTATAACTCACAAAAGACTAAAAGGAATTCCCTAGTGATCCAGTGGTTAAGACTTTGAGCTCCCAATGCAGGGGGCCCAAGTTTGATCCCTGGTCAGGAAACCAGATCTTGCATGCTGAAACTAAAGATCCCGTGTACTGCAGCCAAAAATAAAAAAGAGAGAGAGACTAAGAAGCAGTGTATTGGTTAGGAGGTAAGATGGAGTTTGCAATACCCCATCTTAATGGGGTTGCAAGAGGTGGGCAATTGTGAGAAAGCTTTCTGGGAACAAACAACTTTCTCTCATGCCTTGGACAGTAGAAAACAAATTGCTTTTATTTTCTTGGTGAGAACAAAGCATATTCCATTTGAGGACATTCCAATGGAAACAATGGCTACAGTGTCATAGCAGTGTGTGGTTAATTATACTGAAAACACTTTATATATGTGTTTTTTTCTTTCAAGATACAAGAGAAACAAGAAAGAATTAGAAATATGGAGGAGGAGAAATATAAGAGTGAGCATGAGTTACAAATTCTTTACGCAAGTCATTTTCTTTAGAACTCAGAGCTACATTTTTGCAGGAAGTATTTTGGACTTCAGACGTTTGTCTCATACTTAAATGTCTTATCCGTTCTGTATTCAGTAGGATGCTGAATACACCTCACATTATCCACTCAAACATACAATCAAATAGATGTCATCCATATCTATACATGTACTCAAACTCAGTAGCATATTAAGCATACGGTGGGTAGAGAAGTTTTATAAAGTGAAGAAGAGCAGTTTTGTTTTGTTTGCTTTTTACATTTATTTTTGGTTTTGGTGGTTGTAGTCCATTTGTTTTTTTATTTTTAACCAGAAATTCTTTCTGAGGATTAAATGTTTAAGTGCTCTCCACACTGGCCTTGCACTTGTTTTCATCAGAATTCAGTCGGAAGATTCTTAAAGGATTTTTTTTCCCCAGTTGAACTCAAAACAATATGAATAGTCTTTAACTTGATCTCTAAAAATAAAAATGATATCTCTAGAGACTGGAAATCTCTTGATGTGTCTATGTGTCTATTTTCAGTGTTCACTTGGGCACCTATTTGTGTATTTACCTATTTGTTCATCACATATACCATCAGCATCTCATACATATCTCGGGTGTTGAGTTAGGTCCTAGAGATTCAAATGTGGGTGAGAAGCTGTGCTGGTCCACGAGAAGTACACAGTCTAATGGAGGTCCAGGCACACATGATCATTTTGGAGGGATTTTTTTTTATTAATGTGTAGTTGATACATGCTATTATATAAATTACAGGTGTATGATATAGTGGCTTGCAATTTTTGAAAATTATTCTCCATTTATAATTATTAGAAAATATTGACCATATTCCCAATATTTTACAATATAATCTTTATAGCTTATTTTATGCATAATGGTTTATCCTCTTAATCCCCTACCCTTGTTGCCCCTCTCACCCCACTGGTAACCACTGAAGTGAAATGAAGTGACAGTCACTCAGTCGTATCTGACTCTATGACCCCGTGGACTATAAAGTGCATGGAATTCTCCAGACTAGAATACTGGAGTGGGTAGCCTTTCCCTTCTCCAGGGGATCTTCCCAACCCAGGGATCGAACCCAGGTCTCCTGCATTGGAGGCAGATTCTTTACCAGCTGAGCCACAAGGGAAATCCAAGAATACCAGAGTGGGTAGCCTATCCCTGCTCTAGCTGATCTTCCCAACCCAGGAATTGAACCGGGGTCTCGTAAACTGCAGGAGGATTCTTTACCAACTAACTGATCCATCACCATTAATTTCTTCTTATTGTCTGTGAGTCTGCTTTGTTTTTGTTCTATTCACTAGTTTGTTGTATGTTTTAGATTCCATGTATGAGTGATATTATACAGTATTTATCTTTCTATCATGACTTATTACCTAGAATATGGACTTAGGCCCCCCAAGTCCACCTGTGTTGCTGCAACTGGCAAAATTTTGTTCTTTTTTTATGGCTGAACAATATTGCATTGTATTTATACCACATCTTCTTTACCCATTCATCTGTTGACTTCCATATCTTGGCAATTGTGCGGATATGAACATTGGGGTACAGGTATCTTTTTGAATTAATGTTTTCTCTCTTTTTTTTTTTTGGATATAAACCCAGGAGTGGAATTGCTGGGTCATATGGTAGTTCTATTTCAGTTTTTTGAGAAACCTCCATACTGTTTTCCACGCCAACTGAATCAGTTTACATTCCCAGCAACAGTGTGTGAAGATTCCCTTTTCATTGCATCCTTGCCAGCGTTTGTTATTTGGGTTCTTTTTGATCATGACCATGCTGACAGATGTGAGGTGATATCTCATGGTGACTTTGATTTGCATTTCCCTGATGATTAGTGACACTGAGCATCTTTTCATGTGACTGTTGGCCATCTGTATTTCCTGTTTGGAAAAACTGTACACTCAGGTTTTGCCCATTTTTCATCTGAGTGTTTTTTTTTTTTTTATGTTGAGGTGTATGAACTTCCAAAACCTCATTTTTAACGTAATTTAGTTTTTAAAGACACTGTCTCTGAATGCAGTCACATTCTGAGGTTCTGTGTTAGGGCTTCAACATATGAATTGGAGAGGGGGCACAATTCAGCCCATAGAATGCTTCTATAACCCCCCTTTTTTTTTTATTGATCCTTGTATTTGTAGGCTTCTCCAGACAAGTGAAACTAAAAGGTCTATCTATACATCTATTTATCAATTATCTATATCTGTATATCTATGTATCATCTATCTCTCATTTATCAATTACCTATCATCAGTCTATCTATGTTATTATTTTCTACTGGTTCTATTTCTTTGAATCCAACTGATATGCCATTCTTATACTGACACCACTAATTATATTATTTGTAAACATGTTATTCCACTAAACCCAAACTACACGTATTCCAAATTCAATGTCCATTTACCATGGTTCTCAAAAATGCTCATGGTCTTTCCAACAGGGCTTAATACAAGAGAAAGTTTGACAGGGGGTTAGTTGAAGTAGACAGTCTGAATCAATTATGGTTAAAATCTCTTATTTCTACAGATTTAAGAAACATGACCACATGAAAATATTTCTGGGGTCCCTCCCAGGGGTTTGGAAGGGACCTATATGAGTGAGGGGCCCCAAAGTTTAAGCTTTATTTGCTTCATTATAGAACCACTCTAGGTGTCAGGAACAGCTTCTGATAGATGGAGACTGAGCAGAGCCTGACGAGACAAATAGAATCTTGAGGTGTAAGGAAGGAAGGTAGAGGCGGATGCCAGAGAGAGGAAGAACTTGGGCAAAGCCACCGAGATGAGAAACAGCTTGTTGTCATTAAGTAGGAAAGTGAGATGCATGTGGCAGGGGCTGGAGTTTAGGAATTGCCTCAGATACTGACAGGATGGCATCTTCTGTTTGGTCTTCCCTACACCTGACCTGCATTCAGAGCATCCTGGTGTCATGTCAGGCTCTACCCACTTGACCTGACCAAGGAGATGACCTAACTACTTCTTTGCCTTAAAACACACATAATCAAAGCTGCACATGTGACATGGCTTAACTTAGGAAGGCCTTCAGAACTAACACTTCTTTTTCACCGAGACATTCAAATTCAGGGCCATTAAGTTACTCTAGTAAACTTGGTAAGCATTAGGATCGGAGAGAGTAGGGTGAATTGAGAAGCATTGACAACATACACACGACCATGTGTAAAACAGATAGCCAGTGGGAGGCCGCTGTATAGCACAGGGAGCTCAGCTCTGTGCTCTGTGATGACCGAGAAGGGTGGAAACTAGAGTCTGGGTGGGACTCAGGCGTCAGCTTGACTAGCAAAACAGAACAAACAGGTAAGAACTCCCTGGGTGAGTTCATGAAGTTGGTGATGAAAAAATTGATGTTAAATAATACTTCCATGAAAGTTAATTATTCAGGATCCCCTAGGAGGTCAAAATTCTTGAAAACCTGAATATAGTAATGTCACTCACAATTATGGGGGATTGGTTAGTGAATTTTCTGATGTAGAAAAGCTACCATCAATATAGTTTTATTTTTAATTTATTAACAAAGAGAGGATATGACCCAAAATAATAACATCATAATTTGTCTTCTTATACTTCTGGTTTTTCTCATTGTGTCCAACTATCAAATAAGAAAATTTCCTTAAAACAATATTTTGGATTTTAGATGTTATCATAAAAAAGTTTTAGAAGACTTCTTCCACTGGAAGTGTTGCCCAAACCTCTCAACAACATACCAGGAACACATGTTTTGGTATTAGAATTTCCTTAGCATTTTGTAAATAATGTTTTTCATTTAGAAGGGACCCCTGACAGGCAACGTTTTTCAACAAAAGGTGACACTGACATTGGAAAGGCTTTCTGAGTTGGCTGGGAATCCTGGCTGTGCTGTGGGACCTTTAAAATGTTCAAGTTATTCATGGCAGGTCTGCACAATTAGGTTTTGGCAAAGACTGTTGATTTCATTCAACTAGCTCTGCGGGTTTGAGTTAACCTTTCTCCTTATGGGTCTGGTTACAGCTCATGTACAAACAGTTCTCTATCAAATTTCGAGAAACCTGTGATGCTACCATGTTCTCTTTTCTGTTGACTTAATTGTTTTTTTTTCTTCAAGGGCAGGAAAGTTCAAGACTGCCTGGGCTTGCTTTTAATTCAGGGTTTTGGCAGGGGTTCTCAAACTCTGATGGGCAGAAGAGTCTCTCAGAGAGCTCATTTAAAATAGAGAGTCCTCTGGGCCCCTGCTTGTGATTCTGATTAAGTGGATGTGGGTCCAGTCCTGAAATCTGCATTTCAACAGCATCCCAGGGGATTCTGATGCCCTCAGGCTGTGATTTTGATGAGTAATCTACTCTGGAATCATTTTTAATGTGAAGGTATCATTTTCCCCAAAGCTATTATAAATCCTAAATAATCCATGAGGTCAAAGCCATGTAACTAAAAGCATGGAAGTTAACAAAAACTGCAGTTTTTCAATTCTTTCTATTAATCAGAAATTGTTGGTGCTAAAATCCACTTCTTTACTTCTTTTCTGAACTCCCTTATACTCTCTGCTATGGACTGAATATATACATACCCCCACCCAATCCATATAGGTTGAGACCTAACCCCGAAAGTGATAGTATTTGGAGGTAAGGTCTCTGGGAGGTGATTAGGTCATGAAAGCAGAACCCCTATGAATGGATTAGCTAGTGCCCTTATGAAAGAGACCCCACAAAGAGAAGACCATCTTCTATTAACTAGGAAGCTGGTTGTCACCAGACACTGAGTCTGCTGGCACCTCAGTCTTGGACTTCCCAGCCTCCAAAACTGTGCGGAATGAATTTCTGTTGTTTATAAGCCATCATTTATCTTGTTATAGAAGCCCAAATGAATTAAGATATTCTCCCAAGGCTGCAGGGTTCTTATAATCCCTTCCACAATCACCATGAATGAAGATGTGTGAGTTGACAATTTGCCTCTCTTTTCCAGCCTTAGACTATGAACTCCAGGAGGGGAAAGGCTGACATTATGTGAACCTGAGCAGAATCCTAGATCTTTGTGAAAAGAGCCGTTTCTCTATGTTGTCGGTAATAACAAAATTGTTTATCACCATAGAGACTCTTGCTTCATGGAAGCATCAGTCTCCCTGGGTCAGTTTGCTCATCGTCTAAAAGGAAGCGAATGGGAACCTTCTTACTCTCAGGACCATCTTAACTCTATAATCCAGTTGTGCTCTCTTGAGATGCGAGAGAGCAGGCACAACCTCATCCATTTCTTTGAGAAAAATTGCCATCCATCTTTCAAAGAAGATTCTGTCTCTGTTTTCCTCCAGTTTTCTGGAAATCAGAGTAACACTTGGCTCTAAAGGTCACAAGGGAACTGATGAAGTACCTTTCAAATGCCAGGCCCAGTGGCAGGCAATCAAATGAATTCCAGCTGGTCCTGGAGTGTGTTCTGCTTACTGCCATGTGCCACCCTGGGGGTTAATTTCCCAACTCAGGCCCTGAATCTTGAACTGGTGTGGATCCAGGAGAAGGATCTGAAGTCTCTAGTGGAGAAGAAAAGAGGGTGTTGGACTGACAGTGCCTAGGAATCTGCTTCTTCAAATGGGAGAGTTCATTCACCTGGCAAGGTTTGACTCCCTCCAGGAAATACCAGGCTACAGGACGGGTTAAACCTCTCCAGTCTCTATGTGTTTGTGTTATTGATCTCTGGTCTCAAAATGAAATGTTATTTTCTCTGGACTTATCCAGGCTTCTATCTGGGCCTTTGCTACTCTGTATCCCTAGGCTGTAACTAGAGACAGGTTACTTAAGAACTGCTTTTGTTGGAAGTCTGTTCCCATATACTGTGCACCCCACCACCCCACTAC
This sequence comes from Antilocapra americana, assembly GCA_007570785.1. Taxonomy (NCBI): domain Eukaryota; kingdom Metazoa; phylum Chordata; class Mammalia; order Artiodactyla; family Antilocapridae; genus Antilocapra; species Antilocapra americana. Next base: position 873,209 of record ML660812.1, on the reverse strand, counting down.
CTGTGCTGTGAACCACCTCTCCTTATGAACCACAGCCTGGCCATATATACCTGTGTTCATCTCAAGTCCTTACAGTGGATGCACCACAAAGCAGGTACTGGGACTCCCGCTTTTGAAACTGAGCAGGACCCCAGGGTCCTTGCCCATCTCCTCACAATGTCCTCAGCCTGCCTTTCCTCTGTGGAAAAAACTTCAAAGTTTAAAAGTTTAATCAGATGCCAGGAGCCGTCAGGATGCCCCCTTGTTCGGATGACAAGGTCATGAGACTAAGAAAGAAATTGCAAAGCTGACTTTCTTTATCAGGGCATCCCAGGCTAGGCCCCACCCTGGTATTTTTCTTGGAAGTTCTGTCCATGCTCGGAACATTGGATCATCTCAGTAGCTCAGTCACAGTTGAAAAGAATTTGTCCTGAGATTATCCCCCCAGACCTTATCGACCAGAGGATCCAGGAAGGTGGATCACCTTCCCCGGGGGCTAAGGAGGAATGAAAGGGATATTTAAATAGACTACTACTCCTCCTACTATTACTGGGGAGTTTACCTAGAGTTCTCTGGGGGTCATGGCAAGGCCACCACCAGAAAGGCTCATACTTGGGTCACCTTTCCACCTCCCACTCTCCCTACCACTCCATGGAGGAGGCTCTCTTCCTTGAAGAAACCAGGCTGGAATGGGACTTAGGAATGCTCATAACTGTGGCCAGCATAGTTGGAGATATTGATTGCTTTAGGATAATGTAGACATAGGAATTCATTATGGTAGTTATAAGGTTAATAGGGTTTTATTGCTAAAGCAGTGCTGCTTGACTGTCTCTTAGTCCTCTTTCCTCTTCCTAAACTGTCTTAGTCCTCTTTCCTCTCTTTAAACTGTCTCTTTGTCCTCTTTCCTCTTTCCTCATAAGAACTAAGTAGGTTACTAGTATAAACAGTCTCAAGCTTTAGCCCTTCCCTCTAGCTTCTACATAGTTGCACCTGATAAGAGAAATGTAACCTTTCTACTTAGGTTGATGTACTTATCATGATTGAATGAAGTATACTGAAGACATTCAAATGGTAAACATACTATTGTTAAATCTAATTACATAGAAATCTGACTTCTGCAGGGGGAATGTTTCATGATAGTTTGGAGAATGAACTCAATGATAAGGTTGCTATGGAAGGTAGAAAACAAAAACTTGTATAGATGATAGGTGATGTAATGATGTAATGGGGATGTCTTTTGGCTATAAAACTGTAAACCAACAACAATATATTAGAGACTTCTCCATCTCCTTTTGGAGAGACTTCATCATCCCACAAACTAACAGCAATAAAGAGAGACTGCTCCATCACCACACATCGACTCAGCTCAGTTCTTCTGCCGACGCCACTCATCCCTCAAGACCCCCGGACCTCGCTGGGGCTGGACCCTGGCAATCAGAGAAGTGAGAAAATGCAGAAACAAAGGAAAACAATCAAAGGAGATCAAATAGAAATAATGTCATTAAGGATAGTCAAGGACCTTTAGTTCCTTCTCAAGGGCTGTATATACTATTTTGAGCCATAGCCCATAAGCTGTCTTATAGATACTGAAACTGCCACCAAGTGGAAGAAGTTAACTTCATGATGACCAGTCTCTAGCTGTGACAAAAGCTGCCAGAGTTCCAAGGATTGGCCTCAAGGAAATGGAAACTGATCAGCCTTGGAACTGAAGACTAACTGTACTTAAAACGATCAGGATGATGCTGGTCAGACTACCAATGACCAATTTCAAGATGACTGTCAGAGCTGACTATGCTGTTTCTGCATGTAGCCTCCTCCCTCCATCTATAAAAACTTTTGTCTACTGATTGTGGAGGTGGGGCAGGCAGTCAGCCTTTGGACAGACATCTGTCCCACGCTCTCTGGTTGCCAGCATCTAAAATAAAGCAAACTTTCCTTTCCACAAATTTGGCCTCTTTTGGGGGTTATGAGGGGTGAGCAGCCAGTCCTGGGTTCAGTAACACTTTGACTATCCGTGGGGGCACTCCTTACCCAGTGAAGACACCCAAGCCAAACTTGCAGAGCTTGAAGGAAGCAGACCCAGTTTGGGACCTCAGCCTGAGCAGCTGACAAGGACTCTGCTGCCAAGTGACAGAGAGTCTGGCACAACCTCCAAGGGGCCTCAGCCAACTGGAACTTGTGCAGCCACTGTGTTCCCCACATCATCTTCAAGATGTGTACCGTCCCTGGACTTGTTCCTCTTCCTCCTAGCCACATCTCTCCTCAACAAGCAGGAAAATTTCAATTCTCTGGGGTTTCCATGGGGGCCAAGAGGAGCAAGGAATACATGTCTTGGGAAGCCAGACAGTATCAGGTAGCTTTTCCTGAAGCTGATCTTCAAAGAATCCAAGCCACTGGGTTCTTCTGGACAGTCTTCAACCAAGTGTATTCCGCAGCGCCAAGCCTCAGGATGTCAAAGACCCAATGTCCCAGCTCAGAGATCATTAAGTAGAAGGAACAAATTCTCCCTTCCTTTGCTCATTTTTTAAAAAATATACTTTTTGACGTGGATCATTTTTAAAGCCTTTATTGAATTTGTTACAATGTTGCTTCTGTTTTATGTTTTGGTTTTATGACCTTGAAGCATATGGGATCTTAGCTCCCCTACCAGGAATCCAACTCACACTCCCTGCATTGGAAGGTGAAGTCTTAACTACTTTACCGCCAGGGAAGTCCTTGCCTTTTTGTTTTATTCAGGCCCTCACTAGATTGAGATTTTCTCTCTTAAATTCTACAATCTAAAGAGGTTCACATGGGAAATGCTATGTGGCCCCAAAGAGAAGCTGAGTTTCTATAAGTTCTAATAGAAAGCTGGGTTTCCTTTTTTGTTTTGTTTTTTAATTAAAAAAAGTTTTTGGACCATGCCACGCAGCATGTACGATCTTAGTTCCTCAACCAGGGATCAAAACCGAGCCCCTGCATTGGAAGGACAGAGTCTTAACCACTGGACCACCAGGGAAGTCCTGGAAGCTGAGTTTCAATCATAAACTATCATATATTGATCTGATAGTTACTGTTAGGCCTCAACAGGGCCACAGGGTGCCCTGCTTCAACATTATTCTGGGTGTGTCTGTGAACCTGTGTCTGGATGAGATCAGCATTTGAATCAGTAAACTGAATAAACCAGGTTGTCTGTTGAGGGCCTGAATTTGCTCTCTTGGGGTAACAAGACATCAGAGTGCCTCAAACTGAGAGAGAAGAGCTTCAGTCTTAGCTAGGATTCTGAGCCTCACACACAGAATGGAAACAGGAGAAGCACTAAACAAAAGCAGACCACAGGAATTAGGATGAGAAGATTCTTAGCCATTACCAGAGGCTATCACTGATTAGGTCTCCCTAGTGTTTGACCTGGGACTTTTGATCCAATTCAGGAAGGAATTTCTCTCCAGCCAATTGACAAGGAGTCTCAGAGTTAGATTGAAGTTAGCATAAGAATATAAAAAGCCATATTTCTCACGCACATGGGTGCTACTCTGACTTTCAATAGTTTTGTGAATCATTATCAACCAATGTATTTAAACCATCTGGAAAAGTAATACTTTTGTTCAATATTGGACAGATAAGCTTAACAAATTAATTGAAAAACAGATTCTCATTCCCCAGTGATTCATATTTTGACATCTTGTGGGAAAAATCACTTGCTGGATTGGCTTCAGGTGTGTTTCCAAAGGGTGGGACTTCTGCCCACCTTCAGGACTCAAGAGCACTCTCGTACTTCTACATCTTACCTATGCTGGCATCTTCCACTGCCAGGCCCTTCCCTGTTCCTAACAGTAGGAATTCCATCCATTCAAAGACATACTCTGATTCCACATTTATCAGGTAGACTGAAAAAATGTGGATTCCTCTCTTTGTTTGCAACCACTAATAATTTTATGTCAGGGCAGTGAAGTGTCTATATAACTGTTTACTGCTTGTGATCACTATTTTCTATTGATGAGTCCTCCCTATTTATTAAATACAGTGTGTACCTCTAGGAACACAAAAATGATTAAGACCCAGGCCCCAAAGATGGGTGCAGCTAAGACATAACAAGATGTAAACGCATGAATTAACATACCATGGGGCAAATGGGATAAAAACGTATCACAAGGCATAGATGATGGAGATTCTACCACACAAGAGAATCATGGAAGGCTTCTCAAAGCAAGTGGTATTTGAACTGGGTCTTAGGAAAACCGAACTAGATTCAGCAGCTGAGGGGAGAAAGGGCCATTTCAGTTTGAGAGAATATCTTGAATACTAAAACCTGGGGAAATTTGGTGTAACAGGAGCAAAGCGGCCTGGAGAAAAAGCCAAAGAATTTTCTGGTGGTCTAGTGGTTAAGAATCTGCCGGCCATGCAGGAGACACAGGTTCGATCCCTGGTCTGGAAGATTCCACATGCTGTGGGGCAACTAAGCCCACACACTGCAACTAGAGAAAGCCGGTGCACAGCGGTGAAGACCCCGCACGGCCAAAAGTAAGCATCTTTTTAAAAGGGCGGGGGGAAGAAAAAGAAGGAACTGAAGTGGAAGGGACTGTAGAGTGAATTACATGGGATTACATCACAGAGCTTATATAATGATTGCAGTGTGATGACAATCTATTTACTGAGCTCCTATAGGTGCCAGGTACTAAAATGCCCTGAGGGCAGATGATGTATGCATCTTAAAGGGGAGAGAAGAAGGCTCAAAGGTCCCCTAAAAAGTCCTACTCAGGGCCACTATTCAGTATTCTTTCCACAGGTCTGCTGGCTCCTATTACCAGCACAGCCTGCTTTAAGGAATTCTAGAAACTAGTCTGGTGGTTTCCAAATGTGTTCTCAGGAACCCTCAGATGTTATGCAATCCAGAAACAATAAAGAATACCTCCAAAACATAATCACCACTCTTCTCAGATTTACATATTTGGGTGACCTCTAAGAATTTCTTTTAAAAAAAGAGGTGTGCTGCTAAAACAAATAATTTAAAAAGGAAAGTCATTGATTTAGTCAAATCCTTTCTTTTAAAAATTATTTTCCCCCATTGTGCAAGATTATACATTTGTTATAGAAAATTTGGAAAATATTGAAAATGGAAAGAAAAATCACCTATGTTCCTATCACCAATGGGGAGTTACAATTAATAGTTTACTTATAGTCAATACTTTTGCCATGAATATATTTGACATAGTTATGATCTGAATAGCATTTTACATAAGTGTTTAACAACTTTTTAATTATATAGTGTGCCTAATAATTACACAAATATTAGAAATCTTTTCATGCCAAGATAAAAATCCATTGAATAATAAGCAGTGAACAATTTATTTTGTAAAATGCTCTTGAATGTCATTAGTTTATTAAACATAAATGTTGAATCATTTTTTCTTGGCAAGATTTGAGTTCACATTTTTTAAAAAGTCATCAGGTTAAAGGATATTCAAAAGACACATTTCAGCCGAAGTCACATACTTTTGACATATTTAACGATGAATACCAAAGTTTTGATCTTAAAAGCAGAATAAAACATTCACTGATGATTCTACTGTTTTCCTAAAAATATTCTAGAAACTGCAATGTTTTAAATGTGTGGAGGAAAAAATACATTTGATGGTTATATACTTTATGGAATATCCTTTAATCTCAAATTACAAAGGCTAAGTTCTCAATTTTAGAATCAAACAAATGAGAAGTTGAATTTTTTTAAAGACATATTTCCCAGTGGTTTGGACCAGTACTCAAGATTCTGAAGAAATATTAAATGTTAAATACATCCTTTGATTGGTAACATCTACGGTGGCACTAGTGGTAAAGACCCCACCTGACAATGCAGAAGACATGAGACATGGGCTCGATCCGTAAGTCAGGAAGATCCCCCGAAGGAGGACATATCAACTCACTCTAGTATTCTTGCCTTCAGACACAACTGAAGTGACTTAGCACACATAACTAACTCCAGGACTTTGAAACCAGTTGGAGAGTGATTAGGAGATGAAGAAAGATGTCAGAAGTTCCATTTTCCTTACCTCCTCAGAAAAGAACATGGATGCACACCATAGCCTTTGGAATGCTAATCATCATATTCACCCACATCATTTCACACTCTTCTCCCTTTTTAAATGGAACTATAGGGAATAAATAATAACTTTTAAAATAATATAAACTAATAAATATTATTTATTCCCTGGTGCTCCAGTGGTTGGGGAACTGTGCTTTCACTGCAGGACACGTGGGTTCTATCTCTGGTTGGGAAACTAAGATCTTGCTTGTTGTGCAATTTGGCCAAAAAAAGTAAAAAAAGAAATGACACCATAGTTGATTTACAATGTTATGTTAGTTTCAGGTATACAGCAGAGTAAATTCACTCTTCTCCCTTTGATACCCTACCTCTTGGTATTCACACTGGTAGTATATCTCTACCACTGAGTGTAGGTAATTCACTTCTGACCAGTTCAATATGCAGTGTCACCTGGGATTAGAATTCACTAGATTGCCAAGGACCATGCGGGCTTGAAAGGGGATCCTTCCACAGTCCAATCCTCAAAAGAAACCTCAGCCTTGGTCACCACCTGGATTGTAGCCTGATGAAACCCTAGAGTGGACAACCCATGTGAGCCACGCCTGGATTCCCAACCCACAGAAATTGTGGGATAATCAACAAGTCAACCATAGCCCAAGCTTGTGGTTCAGTGTGGTACAGAAATAGATGATTCATGCACCTGTTTACACAGTGATTCACCCCGAGTGACTCAGGAAGTAACTGGGAAATTAAGTGGTCACCAGGCCTCCTCATTCCAACTCTCCGTTTCCATGAGCTTTCTCCATGTCTGAAAACCCTGCTTTAAGAAGCAGAAAAATGGTGCTTTGTGATTACCTGGAGGGGTGAGATGGCGGGGGTGGTGAGGAGAGGCTTAAGAGGGAGGGGATATATGTATCCATATGGCTGATTCAGGTTGTTGTACAGCAGGAACTAACACAACATTGTAAAGCAACTATATTCTAAAAAAATTTTTTAAAGGAAACAGAAAAAGATGGCAAGTCATATCATTGATTTCTCAAGAGGTAGCAGTATTTGCATTTGGTGCAGATCAACAGAGAACTTGCCAGAAAGAAGTTCACAGATAGGGGTTTCTGGATTTCACTCAACCAACAGTCCAAGAATAGGCAGCCAGGGCTGCTAGGGTGGTTTGGATGATACTTTTGAGGCCTAGGCTCCACTTCTGTCTTCCTGCTTCAGTTGGAAGGAGGAGGTTCTTATTCTTTTGCTTTTTACCTCTCCCAGGCCACAGGTGTGTCAATTCGGCATCCCAAGCGAGAGGCCCTCTTTGACGGCCCCAGCGGACTACCACTCACATCATCTCAGAGCTGTGTCACCTGTCTTTTAAAGAGCCTGGAGAAGCAAGGGTTTTTAGTTGAGCACTTTGCTGTCCTGAAAAAATGAAGGCAGGAAGAATGGTTATCAGATAGATATCTGGCAACATCTGCCACTCAAAGCTTCATTCCCACAGACAGAACCATGGGAAGATGGGATAAAAGGAGGAAGGAAATAAAAAGAGTGGAAATTAACGATGTGAAAGCTGGCTATAATGAGGATCATCAAAGCCAAAGAGAAAGGTAAAATTTTTTTTTGGATCATATTTTATATTTTTATTGGAGCATAATTGCTTTATAATGTGTTACTTTCTGCTGTACAACAACATGAATCAGCTGTATGTATACATATATCCCCTCCTTCTTGAACCTCCCTCCCACTCCTCCCATTCCACCCCTCTAGGTCATCACAGAGCACTAAGCTGAGCTCCCTGTGCTATAAGCAGCTTCCTGCTAGAGGTCTTACACATGGTAGTATATATATGTCAATGTTACTCTCTCAGTTCGTCCCACCCTCCCCTTCTCTCCCCTGTGTCCATATGTTCATTCTCTATGTCTGCATCTCTGTTCCTGCCCTGCAAATAGATTCATCAGTACCATTTTTCTAGGTTCCATACATATATGTTGTTATTTAGTTGCTAAGTCATGCCTGACTCTTTATGATGTCATGGACTATAGCCTGCCAGGCTCCTCAGACCATAGGATTCCTCAGGCAAGAATACTGAAGAGGGTCACCATTCCTTCTCCAGGGGATCTTCCCGACACAGGGATCAAACCTGTGTCTCTTGAATTGGCATGTGGATCCTTTACTACTGAGCCACCAGGGAATCCTCATATATGTGTTAATGTGCGATGTTTGTTTTTCTCTTTTCAACTTCACTCATTAAGACTTTAGTTTCAATTACATCACTACAAATGACCCAATTTCTTTTCTTTTTATGGTGGAATAATATTCCAAAAGGTGAATTTTTGAAATGACTAATAAAGCCATTTTTAGCAGGTCTGACACAATATAATAGTAAAAACACTGTTTCAAAACTAAGCATATAACATAATCCATTTGTTATCTTGGACAGAGACACCACCCTCTTTTTTTTTTAAATGCTCTTAGATATCTTTTTTTATTAGTAGTTATACATGGTTTTCATAAGGAAAAGAAAATATTATTTGAAAGTTGCACATAAAGTACGTGTTTTTTAAAAATCATGTTTACTATTAGTTTCCAAATCAAAGATCATCTAAATGTCAACATTTAAAACAGGTGACATTTTCTAACTGTTGCAGATAGTGATGTCACAGAATCAGGAAATGGATAAGACTCTAGTATCTACCCTATAAATGTTGTCTTTCAGTTGAGCATTCAGATTTTCCTCTGAGAAGACAGTTGAAGAGGGAGTAGTGTTTGTTTCAAATGCCTAGTGGGTAGACCTATTATGTATTACAGAAAAGGAGAGTCTGAAGTTCTATTCGTTTTAAAGTTTTACTTTTTTTCTGAAAAAAATTTTTTCCTTGAGAACTTTTGTGCTGAAGGAGTTTTGGGGAGAATTCAAAAATCAAAATTTAGCAGATCATTTTTTTTTCTTTTTATTTTTTTAAATTTTTTAAAAAATTTATTTATTTTTTTCTTTGCATTATCGTGTTGGTTTTGCCATACATTGACATGAATCCACCATGGGTATACATGTGTTCCCCTTAAATCTTTCTGTATCACATGAATTTTTAATTTTTTATTAAAACAATTTTTTTTAAAAAACTCTATCCAATACTATACAATGACCTATATGGGAAATGATTATTTTCTTTATGATGAACTTTTGCCTGATTCGTTTGTGTAGCCCATGATTCATTGTAAAAAGAAGCCTAAACTTAATAAATAAAAATGGAATCACATTGCAACAGACAGTTACTTGCTGGTATAAGTACTAAGTTTGATGTATACAGGCCTGGATTTCTGGTGGCATCTACTAGCTCTGTGACCTGAGGATTTTAGAAATGTACAGTGAGAAATTCATTAGATTCAGGACTTCCTGGTGGTCCAGTGGTTAAGAATCTGTCTGCCAATACAGGGAACAGTTTTGACCCCTGATCCAGTACAATCCCACATGCCATGGGGCAACTAAGCCTGTGCACCCTAGAGCCCATGCTTGGGAACAAGAGAAGGGTATCACAACAAGAAGCCCAAAACCCACAGAGAAAGCCCTCACAAAGCAATGATGACCCAATGCAGCCAAAAATAAATTTTAAAAAATGAAATTAAGTAGGTTCAGTTGAGATCACACGAGAAAATACATGTGAGGTTACTTAGCCCAGTGCCTAGGCATTAAAGACAATTCAAAAATGTTAATAAACTTTATTTAGTTATGACTTAGGGAGGTTAGAGTCTTGGAAAAGAGGGAAGAAGACAGCATAATGGGAGGACAGGGGAAAAAACAAGAAGTAGCTCAGGGTCTTAGGACCTCATCTGACTGCCAGAGATGGCTCCATACAGAGCGAGCTGGAAGCTGAGGAAGAGGGACACATGCAGTCCTACCATGAGCTCAGAGTCTCCTTTCCTCAGGACATTTGCTAGAATATTAATGTAATGAATCTATAAATCTGGGGTGATTATGGAAGTGAATGATGATCCTTAGGGTTGTACAGTACGCAACCTACAAAACTGTGCATGGCCACCCTAATTGATACAAGATGGCTCTACACTTTATTCAGTCTCTTCTGAAGTGGCTGCCATCTTGTATTGTTACCTGGTGGGCCCCTTTAAATTCTTTCCAGGTCAAGGCATTATATTGATATGAGGTAGAAGTTTGAAACTCAGATCACATAGCATGGCAAAGAATTGGAGCTGAAAGAAGGACAGATTAATGTCTTTCAGCTTCCCTTCCACCTCCTGTCTACTACATCTTCCTGCATCAGCACAAAAAAAGTCTCTGTATATCAAGAGATTGGCTTCCCTAGTGGCTTAATAGTAAAGAATCTGCCTGCTAAGCAGGAGATGCAGGTTTGATCCTGGGTCAGGAAAATTTCCTGGAGAAGGAAATGGAAACACACTCTAGTATTCCTGCCTGGGAAATCCCATGGAAAGAGGAGCCTCAGTTCAGTTCAGTTCAGTTGCTCAGTGTTGTCCGACTCTTTGTGACCCCATGGACTGCAGCACGCCAGGCCTCCCTGTCCATCACCAACTCCTGGAGCTTACTCAAACTCATGCCCACTGAGTCAGTGATGCCATCCAACCATCTCATCTTCTGTCATCCCCTTCTCCTCCCACCTTCAATCTTTCCCAGCATCAGGGTCTTTTCAAGTAAGTCAGCTCTTCACTTCAGGTAGCCAAAGTATTGGAGTTTCAGCTTCAACACCATACTTCCAATGAATATTCAGGACTGATTTCATTTAGGATGGACTGGTTGAATCTCCTTGAGTCCAAGGGACTCTCAAGAGTCTTCTCCCACAGTTCAAAAGCATCAATTCTTCTGCCCTCAGCTTTTTTTTAATAGTCCGACTCTCACATCCATACATGACTACTGAAAAAACCATAGCCTTGACTAGACTGATCTTTGTTGACAAAGTAATGTCTCTGCTTTTTAATACGCTGTCTAGGTTGGTCTTAACTTTCCTTCCAAGGAGTAAGCATCTTTTAATTTCATGGCTGCAATCACCATCAGCAGTGATTTTAGAGCCCCCCAATATAGTCTGACACTGTTTCCACTGTTTCCCCATCTATTTGCCATGACATGATGGGACCAGATGCCATGATCTTAGTTTTCTGGATGTTGAGTTTTAAGCCAGTTTTTTCACTCTCCTCTTTCACGTTCATCAAGAGGCTCTTTAGTTCTTCACTTTCTGCCGTAAGGGTGGTGTCATCTGCATATTTGAGGTTTTTGATATTTCTCCCAGCAATCTTGATTCTAGCTTGTGCTTCATCCAGTCTGGTGTTTCTCACGATGTACTCTGCATATAAGTTAAATTAGCATGGTGACAATATACAGCTTTGACTTACTCCTAGGAAAAGAAGTACAGAGGAGCCCTGTAGGCAACAAGCCATCGGATTGCAAAAGAGTTGGACAGGACTTAGTGACTAAACAACTTATCAGGAGATAATGCAGCAGATGAAACTATTTCCCAATTAGGGTTAAATCTTTGTAAATATGAACCAGGAGTCAATGAACTCCTTCTTTGTCCATAAAGGGGGTTAATTCACACCTGAAACTCATTATCCCCAGAGGTGGGTTTGGATTGCAAATATAACCATGCTTAAGGAAGGTTGATTTCAGGCTTATTGGGGAAGGAGGCAGATTGGGGATAAGAGTTAACAGCTATAACCCAGATCAGATGAGGAAAGCAACACCTCGCTGTTCAGCCGAGTGCTTCCTCCTCCTACCTTGGGATCTGCCTACCTTCCAGCCTTCCTCCAAGGCTTCTCCTTGCCCCTCCTAATGGCTGTCTCACTCTGGGGCAGGAAGAGAAATCTGGTTGGTGGGTGACTTAGGTATGACTGTGAGGGGAGAGCAAGTCTCCAGGCAAATGATACAGATTGTGACCTGAGGGAGAAGTTCACTTTGTTGAGAGCCTCTTAGCTCCTGGGTGGGCTGGTGGAGGTGCTGGGATCAGCTGAGACTAGTAATGGCTGTTTGAGAATTCCTGCAGGAGGTAACTCGCTGGGGCTCTAGGAGGTGCGAATCCCTAGCCACAGGGCGTCTGAGACTAGGAAACATAGGGCTTCCAGGCTGGACATCCATCTGGGAATCAGGAGAAAGATCTCAAAGTTCCAGCAGAGGGCGCTCTCCCAGGACCTGAAAATTATACGGAGGGACTTGGGTGAGGAGGGCTGGTCTGGGGACCTGATGATTGGAAATGGGCCAGGAAGCAAGGGCTTAATTTCGAAATAAGGCAAAGCTGAAGTTCTGAAGAGCAGCAGGTGATGAGAGGACTGGATAATTCGCTCAGTAGACTTTGGGCTGCTTAGTTACTGGCTCACCGAGTCCCTGAGACAGACAGGGCAGAGCCTACAAATGATGCTCGGGCGGTTCCAGCTACTGGGTGGGCAGCAGGCCGGAGCAGGAGCTTGCGGGGGAACTCTGCCCCGGGTGCCCTCTCTGGTCCTGAGTCCATTTCCTGTTCTGCGTCCACCTCCACGGCTGGAAGGTCTTGACCACCTCCTCGCTCCTCTGTTGGACGCATGGTTTTGGACTCTTACTTCAGGTATATCTCCCTACAGATTTCGAGAGAAACAGCCACGGCCCTTCCCCTGACAGTTTAGATAAATCTTGAGTGTTCCCTGATGTGTGGGTCAAGAGCAGTCGGGGGTTTTCTAGAAGCGCTGGCCTTCTGTATTTCTAACAGGCTTACCAGCATTGTCCTAGGATCATTTCACTCTTGTTCCCAATCTTCATCTGGTGAATGTTTGAGACCAATTATCTCACCTTCTCTGTTTTTTGCCTTGGTCTCCCTCCCCAACCACCACCTTAGAATCCAACTCAGAAATCTCTCTCCTTTTCCTACACTTTTCAGATTCATTTTGTGTCTCTGGAGCCTCTGTGCTGTTTCCATGTCCACTTTGAAATCTTGGGTTTTTAACTTCCCTTAACTCCTATAAAATTTACAGCATTTGTTCTTTCAGCCGTTTATTCCCTAATAAGTTAGTGAGAGATCGTTTCACAGCACCGGAGGGCACGATGTAATTACTTCTAACACAGACTCTAAGATCAGAATATACACAGCTAATTAAAGTTTCCCACTTAAGTCCCAGGTAAGAATTTTATTCCTCCAGCAAATTATTTTTTTAAATGTACTCAAGAACGTCTGAAATTGTTTAAAATCCTGTACCTTATAAAATAAAGCTCTAATGAGCCTGTATTTTTTTTTTAACAAATCTTTGGTTTGAGTGTGGATAAAGCAGTTATCACAGTCATCTGAGAAATAAAAGAAATCTTGATTTAACATGAAAACCTTTCCATTCTGTAAGTGAACTCATTTGACCTAGATCTATCCTTTAAAGGGCAAGTGGCTGTAAGAAATTCTAAGGTTGTTCTCAGAATTCTAAGACAATTGGTAAATATTGATATAAAAAGTCGGGTTCATTAGCGACACCGATTTGATTTTCCTGAAAATCGGCCAGACAGAAAGTTCTCACTTTTATCCACCTTCATTGTTACTCTCCATAGCAACTGAAAACTTTTCTGGGCTGAAATAATCCTCTCTAGCTCCCAGCGCACAGTCAAGGAATTTTAAAAACAGAGGACTTTGTAACCACGAAATACCCTCCAAGATTTAAAAGGCCACAGAGCTCCAGATAAATAATCATTTATCTTTCTTCTGAAGGTAAGCACTGGGTTTAGAAATGTTTGTATCATCCTCTGTCATTTTTTAAATGCTAACATAAGAATCTTAAACTTGCTCTCTCTTTTTAAACCATAAAAGTAATCCTAGTATTTTTGTTACTGCCCCACAGCCATTTTAGCTCATCTCTGGGCCAAGATCTGCCATGAGATGCTGTTAACATTTTGCATTCCTTAAGCAATTGGTTGAAGAGATTAATATTTTTTTTCCAGAAAGCTGATTGGCTCTGAAGTTGCCCTTTTCACTTCTGTAGTGAGCCCCAAATATGTGGATTTATCATGCTTCATGCGGACTTAAAACTCTCTTGTTTTTCTAAGATAGTTAGTGCTTTCAATCAGCTGAAAACTGACCAGTATTTTCTGGACATTACTGTGTTTGTCCCTTCCTTTTTGAAAATCTTCTGACTTAATGTGATATGTGTAATGTATTCAAATTTATTTTCTGTTTACTAGTATTGACTTACTTAACAATGAGGCCCATAAATCAATGAGTTAAAATGAGAATGTTTCCTATTGGGGGTGTGGAGAGATAAATAAGGAGTTTGGGATTAACATATATATACTACTGTACATGCAATAGGTAAACAACAAGAATTCCTACTGTATAGCAAAGGAAACTATAGTCAATATCTTATAATAACCTAAAATAGACAAGAATCTGAAAAATATAAATATATATATAGCTGAATAATTTTCCTGTACACTTGAAACTAATACAGCATTGTAAATCAACTATACCTCAATTTAACAACTAGAAGTGTTTCCTGCTCTTTTTTAAAAATTGAAGTGTAGTTGCTATACAGTGTTCTGTTAGTTTCTGCTTTACAACAACGTGAATCAGCTATAAGTATAGATAGGTTCCCTTCCCTCCTGAGCCTCCTCCCCTCACTCCCCTTCCCCATCCCACTCATCCAGGTCATCACAGAGCGCTGAGCTGAGCTGTGTGTGCTATATAGCAACTTTCCACTAGTTAGCTTTTTATACATCTGGGTCTTATGACTTGCAGCACCTTTAGGATAGACAGTGGAATGTATTCTTCCTAACTTCTGACTCTATGTCTAGTTCCCAGAGAGGCAGTATAACTTACTTCTTGGCTATTGGACAGTTTGAAAGTCTAAACCCACCATAGTTTCCTGCCAGTGGGGGTTATGAACAACCTCTGGATCCCCTGTTGTTTAGAAACAACTTGTCATTGCCAATCTGCTTAGCCACCCAGTTAATGAACCCTTTCAAACCTCTTGCAGGCACAATAATTAAAGCCTTCATTTTTCCCCTTTCCACCGACATTCCTACAGCTACAAGTTGATACCGTGAACACCAGCCCACCTCTTCCATCAAAGCAGACTCGGGATAGAGGAAGAGTGGAAATGAGCTTCTGGACGAAGCCTTCTATATCCTGGGTGCCATTGTTCCTTCTACTCAGCCTTGATCCCTCGACTGAGACAGGAAAACCCTCAACTCAGGACAGCAGCAATATTTGGAGTCCAGGGCAATTGATGGAAGTTCTACGGGTTCTCTCTGCTGATGACCCCCGTCCCCTGAACCACTCAAGAAGCCTCATCAGAACACTGCTGGAGAAAACTGGGTGCCCACGGAGAACAGACGGGAGGCAAGGAGATTGCAATCTGGTTAGTGTGATAGAATGGGATCAGGGACTGAGCCGGTTCACAAGAGCCATGCATTTCCGAGTCACTTATTTTAGGAAAGCAAAATCAGATGCAAACCTTCCAATATCTGAGTGACCAATGCATTATGATATAGTAACTCCCATATGACAGATCATGCAGTATTCTGCATATGGCATTTAAAGACATGGAGAACTTGTTTTTATTAAAATGATAATAAGCCTTCTATAAGCCTTGCTACAAGGCTTAGAAGTATGTATTTGCAAGTATGCACTATTAGTTCCTTCTTCTTTTTGACTTACTAGTCCTTTTTATTGCAATGACCTTGAATGTGATTGGTTAGATAGATGCTGCTTGTTTTCTGAGGCAAACAATACCACCCACTATTTGTCTAATGTTGAATTTTTAAGTACTTTCTCCTGAATATCATTAGGTGTGTTTTAATATTTTGTATCATGGGGAGTTAATGAATTGGATGATTGTCTTCTTAAAAATGGGGAATCTGAGCTGGGGAAGGGAAGTGCTATCAGTGGGGCTGAAATGAGATCCAGGGTCCCAGAGGCCCATTTTCCAGCCATTTCCTAGTTTATTAAGTGACTCTCAAACCCTGGCTCTCCATCAGCATCACCTGGCTAGGCTTCACAAAATATCCAGGTTGCAACTTCCATCTCCAGAGATCAAGATTTCACTTGCCCAGAAATTTTTTTAAAAAAATCTCTGCAAAGCACTTTAATGTAAAATCAGAATTAATGTAAAAATCAACATTTAATGTAAAATCAGAATGTCTCCATTAGGGGAAAGGGAGTTTGACAAGAGCATCCCTAGCAGTAAGATCCCATGTTTTAAAAATGACCACAGGGATTTCCCTGGTGGTCCAGTAGCTAAGAATCCAAGCTCCCAATGCAGGGGGTCTGGGTTTGATCCCTAGTCAGGGAACTAGATCACACATGCCTCAACTCTTTGCTGCAACTAAAGATCCTGCATGCCACAACCATAGACCCAGAATAGCCAAATAAAACATTAAAAAAAAAAAAGACTGCAAAACAACAACAACAAAAACCAGACCAAAGCATTCTCAGCATCTCTTTCCTAACCAATTAGATTTTTTTCAGAATGACCTCACAAATAAATAAGTAAATAAATGAAGACATGACTAAATAAGAGAATCGAAATCATTTCCCCCCAGAATAAGTTTTGGCAGATTTTCTCAATCATGCTTAGTTCTGAGGGAAACATTTCCTGGCCAAGTGTTTTGTTTTTTGTTTTTCATGACAGAAGGGTCTGGCTAACAGAATTTTTCTCTGCTCTGTGCAAACAATAAATAATTCAATAATTAGTAAAACTCCCAAGGGTTCCCAGAGAAAACATGTGTTGTGAGAGGCAGCTCATCTGTGATGACATTAATTTATATATATAGCAACAGAAGACTTCCCACCGGAAATAACTAGGAGTCATATCTTATTAATGTCCTCTGAGAATTTGCTTCAGAGAAACGTTCTCCTCTAACGACATGCAGTGCCTTGTTAAGGCTGGTTGACTGTTAGTTTAGCAGGGGAGGGGGAGGATATAAACAGGCAAGGTTATTCTCCATTTTTGGAGGGGGGTGGAATAGGTTGCTTTGTACATTTTTGTTTTGTTTTCTGTGATATTAACAAGTGTTTGGCCAATTTAGCTTCTGTTTGAATTAATTCTTATTCCTAGGAAGTGAGACACTGTAACACCTTTACTCTCCTGCTGCTGCGGTTTCTTTTTCTAAGAGGCTAAGGTTGGCAGAGGGGGAGGCAAATCTCAGCTTTACCTCCTCAGAAGGATCTAGGTTACCCAAACACCCATGATTTAAGCAAGGAGTCCATGAAATCTGTGTTCATTCACACACAAAAAAACCAAACTCCCTGATTGTGCAAATACCCACATTCTGTGCAAACCACGAATCTTCACCTTATTGTTGATTTTTTTTTTTTGTCTTTTTAGGGACTTTATCCATTTAGAGGGTGCCTATCAGAAGTTCTCTGATTATAAAAAGGGCAAGGGGGTGAGATCATGTCCTTAAATGTCTGAAAAAAGAGATCAGAGTGTATCTTGAATATGTGGGGAGGAAATAAGTTCCCAGTTTTATTTTAGACCTAGGTAAACACTAAATTTTTTAAAAAGATACTGATCTGAAGTTTTTGAGAGTGCTGTGTGTTTTAAAATAAATCCATTCAAGCTGCTGTCTTTGAAAAATAGACACTCTTGCCTGATTGTGGCTCTTTTTTTTCTTTTAATGAGAAGAGTGAGAAGATGGTTCTAATACATTTAATGAGGGATTAAGGAACTCCAAAAGAATGGATTGCACTTAAGTAATGATGAGAACTGTGACCCTGCTTGGGTTTCAGGCATGGTGAAGGGAAAAGAATCTGGCTTGAAGTCATTAGGAGAGTACCCTTGTTCTGGTGCCTTCTAGCTGTGAAGTCACCGAGGTGCCGATTCCCTCCTCTGGGGACTGCTGGTGAGATCACATGTCCATCTGTGAATGTATTTAGGAACTCAGACTCTCTCTTCCCACACGTATTCACGGAAAAGTCCAGTACCAACCCCCTTTCAGGCTATTGGAGCAGTGTTTGTGAAGGACCATCAGACTGGAAAAATCAGACTTTCCTCAGCATACCCTTCCTGCCTGCCCCTCAGCCTCACCTCAGCCGTCCCAGAGGTTTGGGGTTTTTAACCAAGATCTCCAGGTGATTCTCAGACACATTCAAAGAGAACTGATGCTTTAAAGTCCTGCGTTTAATTCCCGCCCGCCCCTCCTTCCCTGATTTCTCAGAACTACCATGGGTAAAGTGTGAAAAGCATCAAACTTTATCTTGTTAATGGAGCAAGTTTAAACTGAACTCTTCTGAGTTAAGACTTTTCTTTCTGTCGCTCGGAAATGCCACTAAATCTAGTACAGACCCACAAAAACTTAGTGCCTACCATCAGCTGACATCATTCCAGATCTTTCTTTGAAAGGAAAAGGAAGAAATATAATTTCCCCTTTATGTTTTACAGTCAACTGCTAGCAACCCCCACCTCCCTTCTAAGCAGACCTTATAAAAATCTAAGAACTTAAAGAAGGCAGTAGATTTACCCATAATTCCAAATCAAATTCTAAATGTCTCTGGTTTAAAAGTCCTAAAGGTTACCCTACAGGTTCTGACAACTACTTCATTAGCATAAAATAAATATTTCATATCGCTCTTTGTCGCAGAGGCTAGAGCCTGAAATACACAGGCAGTACACAAAAAGCTGAATTAAGCAGCTGGGAGAAGGCGATTTGATTTGGCTCCAGGGTGTCATAGAAAATTTCTACCAAATATCTGAGTAGTCCATTTAACTGAGTAGAAAATGCTTCTCACATTTTGAGTAGTCTTTTTACCAACGTTTATTTCCTTGTAAAGTTGGAAAACTAATTCCTAGAATCTGTGTTTTTGTTTTTGTTTTTTTCCTCTTAAACCTTATGCCTCCACCTGACAAAATTAAAAGGAAGTCAGTGGATTATTTCTGAGTGAGTCCATTCTTTTTTAACAAAGAATCAGTTCACTGGAGTCAGAGCCTGGGACAGATCCAATGCCCATGGGGTGTCACTATTTGCAGACTTTTACTAAACATCTTCTCTCAAAACCACAACCAAAGCACTTCTGAAAACTAACAATGAAAACAAATCTAGTGGTGATGAGCTGAAAATTCCAGTCCCCCCACCAACTTCTAGAGGCCTTCTGTCACATCCGTGCCCAGAAGAGAATCCACATTTTCTTACGTTAGCTCTTCTAATCCGCCCTGCAGTGTTCTTTCCTCAAGCCACAGCCTTCTGTATTAAGGTAGTTTGTCTAAGATTCAAATATCAGAGCACAAAGTTTTCAGCCCATGGCCCTTTGATTCACCATTAAGTTTCATTTCAGCTGGCCTTAAAAACTAAAACAGGGAGTAGGCAAACCTCTGGTCATTCAAGATGACCAAACTCTCTAATCAGACAAATGAAATGCTTCCACACCTTTTTAAAAGCTTTTCAAAGTGAGAAACTGATTTACCTTGCAAGTTGTAAACATTTTACGAACTAATTCTGGCATGACCATCTGCATAAATACAGATCTTACCCTCTTTTAAAAATATTTTATTTATTCGTTTATTTTTGGCTGTGCTGGGTTTTTGTTGCTGCACACAGGCTTTCTCTAGTTGCAGCGAGGTGGGGGATACTCTCTAGTGGTGTGCGGGCTTGTTACTGCAGTGACTTCTCTTGTTTTAGAACACAGGCTTTAGATGCATGGGCTTCAATAGTTGAGGCACATGGACTCAGTAGTTACACGCGTGGGCTTAGCTACCCCATGGCAGGTGGGATCTTAGCTCCCTGACCAGGGATCAAACTGGTGTCCCCTGTGTTGCAAGGTGGATTCTTAACCACTTGACTACCAGGAAAGCCCAGATTTACCCTCTTCTCCACTACCTTGTGCCACAGCCCTCCTCCCCACCCTTAGAAAGGTCCCCAGCAAAAGCGTGGGGAAGGAACCACGAGTGGACCAAGGTCTCGGGCAGCCTGGATGGGATGGAGAGTGGCCATGGACACTGCTGTGTGCAGCCAGCACGCGGCCACCCCGGGGCCACATAAGTGTGGTCTGGTGGCCTCACAGAGGTTCTGTGTGTTCTGGACACTCTTCTTCCCATCTATCCAGTGCTATCAAGCAACCTAAATAGCACTTAAAAGTCGATCAGGTATGAGAAATCCCCTAGCCTCCTAATCGACCCTATTTCTTCCTACCAAACAGGAGGGAGAGAAAATTACTGGGTAAGGAGCTGCGCAGTAAATACATAGGTGACCCACAGCTGATCTCCATGACACAAAACTAAGGAATGAGAATATAAAGTCTGTCAATGGCAGAGCAGGAATTAAGACTGGGCAGCCACTATCAACTGTGTGGCTTTAAGTACATTACTCACCCTCTCTTAAACTTGGCTTACACATATACTAAGGGTATTCTTCCTCACAGAAGGAGAAATTTAGTTCATACTTAATTCTGTGCATACTTAATTCTTTGCATACTGCATATAAATATACCTATTAACTCATTATATAGTAAATAATTGGTCAATTAGTTTTCTGAATGCTGTCTTGTGCAGAAATATTTGGTGGATTATAATATAAACTGGGCACATTTTGTTTTTCCATTTAAAATGATGTAGTGTTTCCCCTCTTTGAAAAATTGATTATCCGACACCTTTTCCAGAAACCAGGAGACTTATACACTGAGGAATGACTCAGTATAGAAGGTGCTTAGCTCTGTCTTGGACACATGGCTTCCAGTAAATGGTAGCCGTATGACCAATAGTTTTACCGATATTCTAATTTCAGGAGGTTATTTGGTCCAAAGAAGGATTCATCTGACTCACCTCCCTGGGTCCAGTGTCAGCCCCATATAACAGCTACGAACCCATGGACTTTTCTCGAGGGCT
Organism: Antilocapra americana; assembly: GCA_007570785.1. Lineage (NCBI taxonomy): Eukaryota > Metazoa > Chordata > Mammalia > Artiodactyla > Antilocapridae > Antilocapra > Antilocapra americana. The sequence continues at coordinate 852,442 of ML660812.1, read as the reverse complement.
GATTAGGGAACAGAGAAGGCCTGGCATGGTTTTGGTGGTTGAGTTTAACCTTGACATTCAGAGTTGGTCTCATTGAGAAGCCTGCGCCTGTTTGCTGAGTTCTTGGCCTCTAGCAGTTGAGTTGGGGAGAGCTTGGAATCTGCCTGGCTTGTAAAGAATGTGATTAATGCTTTGCTTTACAGATGGATGACATGTTTCTTTCTGACTCAGATGGTATTTTCCAGATGTTACCCACTGGGACGCACAGCAGACATGGAATTAGATCCCCTGAAACTTCCACCTCAGAGAACAGATTCAAAGATGTTAGAGTAGATTATCCCACAATGGGACAGCTCCCCTGGGCTCGGGATAGGTATTACTTAATGCCTTCACTCTGAGGCTGGTGCCATGTCATGGATTGCTTCTTGGATCTTGGGAGTGTTCCCAGAAGCTCCTCGAGTGTCCGTGAAGAAAGGCAGTTCTTGTCTTGCTCAGAAAGCTTCTGTTCCACAACCTATGTGTCTTTCTTTTTCTCACCGTCCCAACACATTTCTCCAAACACCTTCCTCTGTTAAGTAAACTTCTTGATTAGACAAGCCAGACATCTGCCTGTGGCTTGTGAGGCAAAGCATTGTGCAAGCATCTTTAGTAATTCTCAAACCACCAACCTCTCTGTTAACAGCAGGGTGCAGTGATTGAGTCCCAGAAAGGTACTGACATCAGTTCTTTTAGGTGGGATAAGGGAGAGGCCGATGGTACCCACTAGGTGACGCTAGTGGTAAGGAACCCACCTGCCAATACAGGAGACGTAAGAGAGTTCGATGAGTTAGACCCCTGGGTTGGGAAGATCCCCCTGGAGGATGAAACGGCAACCCATTCCAGTATTCTTGTCTGAAAAATCCCGTGGACAGAGGAGCCTGGCAGGCTACAGTCCAAAGAGTCACAGCGTCAGACGTGACTGAGCGACTGAGCACACATATTCCATTTTCATTCTTCTTAAGTGTCATCATGGTGCTAGAGGCTAAGGATAGATCTATGCACAAAGCAGACAAAATCCAGTCTTATTGGGCCAGTTGTCATCAAGAGGAAATAGAACATAAACAAGCAGACAAATTAATCTTAGAAGCCTAGTTCCGTGAAAAAATGAAAAAATTATAAACGCTAGAGCTACCGTAAGCTGCCTCAGCCTGGTAGGCCCTTAATATATGCCTCATCCCACCTGAGATATACTGGTCAGTGTAAACCACACAGCAGATTTCAAAGATTTAGCGTGACAAAAAGGATGTCAAATAGCACACTGATACCTTTTCAGCATTTTAATTGTGTGTTGAAATGATCATATCTTGCATATATGTATATCTTGCAATAAAATGTATTATTCACATTAGTTTCACTTATTTCTTCTATGGTTTAAAAGGTGGCTACCTGGGACTTCCCTGGTAGTCTAGTGGTTAAAAATCCACCCTCCAATACAGGGAGCTAAGATCCCACATGCCATGGGGCAGCTAAGCCTGTGTGCCCCAAGTAGAGAGGCTCATGCACCACGACTCCTGAGCCCACATGCTCTAGAGCCTGTCCATGCGCCACAGCTGGAGAAACCCCCATGCACTGCAATGAAGACCCGGCACAGCCAAAACAAAACATGTAGTTACCAGAAAATTTAGTGTGCCTAGCACTTGTACCTTGCATTGTATTCCTATTGAATGGCCCTGTGCTAGAGAACACGGGGCAGGGATGGGGACTTCCAACTTTGGACAGGGTATCCGGGAAGGCATCCCTGAGGAGGTGGCCCTTGAAGTTGAGACCCAAGAAATCAAGTGGGATAGAGCCTGGTGGAACTGACAGAAAGTCACAGAAGCAGAAGTGAAGTGAGAACAGTGGAGAGAGGATAAGATGAGGTTGGCTAGATAGGGTAGGTAGAAGCCAGACTGAGGAGAAAATTATAAGGACTTGAATTTCATTCTAAATGCTATGGGGCATCACTTTAAAAGCCAGAGTCAGCTGGTTTTAATCAAGGCAGCAAATTGACCGCTTGTGTTACCATAGTTGAAGACAGAAAGACTGCATTTAGGAAATAAGGACTTCCTGGGAGAGCTTCCTTGTTTAAAAGTCCAACCCTGACTGTCTTACTTGAATTGGGCTATTGAGGCGGCCTGCTTTTCCTTCCCGTTCATAAAATAATAAAAATCAGAGACTTTGTGGTGGTTAATGTTCTGGGAGTATTTGTCAAGCTTTCTGTTTATTTTTATTTATTAATTTTTGCACAGTGCTTTGAACCAGATGCGCTGTTACTAATAGCTGGAGGAGATTTCGAGGATCAGCTCAGAGAGGAAGTGATCCAACGAGTTTCTCTTCTCCTCCTCTATTACATCATTCATCAGGAAGAGATTTGTTCTTCTAAGCTCAACATGAGTAATAAAGAGTATACATTTTACCTGCACAGCCTTCTTAGCCTCAGGCAGGATGAAGACTCCTATTTCCTTTCACAAAATGAGACGGAAGATATCCTGGCTTTCACCAGGCAGTACTTTGACACTTCCAGAAACCAGGTAAGAAAGTCAAAATTGCTAACTAGCTTTGCTGCTAAGATACAGTCTCAGAGCATGACTTTTTGTCACTAATATATTTATAAGATGCTCAAAAACTTCTTAGAAAGGTAAGTAGTTGTGTTTTTTAATGATGAGGTGTTGTAACATAATTTTAAATTCTGAGTCTGAAGGGGAGAATGTAACAATTAATCAGTTGTCAGATGGATTTTAGCCAGAAGCTGGGGGGCGGGGGGCAGACAGGCCAGGTAACAAGGCAGCTCTATCCTGAGTCCCCCTGAGCACTAGAGTGCATGTGATTCGTGGCTTTTGATCAGTCTCCAAGGACTGAACTCTAGCAGTGATTGCAGTATGTCTATCTGCCTTGCCTTCTGGCCAGAGAAAGAGAAGGTGGTAAGAGTTGGGAAGAGATGAATTTATTATTAGTTACTTCCCACAGGATGCAGCTTGCAAAAAGCCTTATTCCTGACAGTCAGCCCAGACATCATCTCTTTGATGGCTTTTGACTGGTGCTGCATAGGTCCCAAGTCTTTTTTTTTTTTTATTGTGTTGGTTTTGCCATACAATGACATGAAACCGCCATGGGTTTACATATGCTCCCCTCCAGAACCCCCCTCCCTCCTCCCTCCCGATTCCCTCCCCATGGGACATTTCGGTGCACCAGCCCCGATCATCAACCCTGGGCTGGAGATTGATTTCACATATGATAATTAACATGTTTCAATGCCATTCTCCCATATCATCCCACCCTTGCCCTCTTCCACAGAGTCCATGAGTCTGTTCTATACCTCTGGGTTCCTTTTGCTGCCTCGCATGCAGGGTTCTCGTTACCACCTTTCTAAATTCCAAGTCTTTTCTTTTACAGCTCCCACTGTTAGGAAACAAGCATCTTGTTGCCTCGTGACTATTCCAGTAAAAGCTGACCTTCCAGTTACCTTTTTGCTTTCTGCTTTGTGGTAGAAAGTTTGAGCTGATAACATTCTCTGAACATTAACTCTTTTAAGGCATATTCTCTTAAAGAATTAATTGACGAGCCACCGGCACATTTTTGAAGAGTGTGGCAGAATGTGGTTTTTTTTTTTTTCCTCTTGAATGATTAATTAACACGAATAAGTGTCATAAACTGGGTGGCCTACACACAACAGAAATTTATTCTCACACTTCTGGAGACTGGAAAGTCAAAGATCAAAGTGCCGGGTAGATTTGGTATCTGATGAGAGGCTACTTTTTGGTTCACAGAGAGTATTCTTTTCTTTGTGTCCTCAGATGGTTGGCAGGAGCAAGGGAGGCCTGTGGGGTGTTATATAAGGGCACTAATCCCATTCATGAGGGTTTGACCCTCATGATCTAATCACCTCCCCAAAGCTTCACCTCCTAATACCATCACCGTGGAGGTTAGGATTTCAACATTTGAATTTTAGGCAAGACACATTCACTCTGTGGCAACATATATTGATAAATTTTAATTCTTGACCTCAATTCTGGTTTCTAGGAGTTCAAAGGTATCTGTGCAATCATGCTGCAACTTAATGCCAGAAAACATACCCTCCAATTTGCTGTAAATAGGTTTAATCTCTCTCATATTTGGCGGAACCAATGGAAAGACAGTTTACTAAGGACTTCATAGATGTCGTTTCAGTAACTCAAAATCACACGAATCTCAAAACTTTGGCTATATTTTTTTTTAATTCCAATTGAGAAAATGTGGTTCTTTTATAGAATTCTAGAATTCAATTTTCTACTTAAATAAGGAGGTGTCCCTACAGAGAATTTCCTCAGTGCAACATCTATATAACACAAGATCAATTCAAATTAGCCACTGGGATTTTAGCTTCCTGTGTGTCACTGTCTTTTGATATATATTAAATGCAGATGGAAAGCCAGCATTGAAAGGCAGGTGGAGTGTATATATTTAATGCAGACTTCTGGTTATGCAATGCATACTGCAAATAGCCGAGTTTCTGAGTGTGTGTATGTGAGATTAAACATTCCTGTAACAGAATACACTACTTCAATATTATATGTAGATCTACTTTATTCTTACATTGAGTCAAGAAGAATTGAGCTACTGATAAGTCATAACCCTGTGCTGCACCTTGGAACAACTGTCTCATGGAGGAAATCATTGTCTCCAGACCCTGGGTCCTGTGGCCCATGCACTTGGACTTGGGTTCCTTTAGGATGTCAGTCAGTCTGGACTTTTCCAGAAGGCCTCTTGGCACCTCACTGCAGGCTGCTGCTCTCTGACTAGAGGATATATGGTCATAGAAGGTTCTGGCAGTCCAGGCCCAAAATGATGAGCAGGTCTTGGTTTCCATAGGATTCAATCTCCTGAAGTCACACCACTAACAGCAGCTCCAGCTGGGCCTTAACCAGCTCAATAAGAGAGACAACCTCACTCCATCATATCCTGATTTAGCCACTTTCCCCAATGGTCCAGCGTCTAAACATCCCTTTATTCCTTCCTTCTCTTCCTACTTGGTTTTACCTTCCTGACTCAGTGTCTGAATGCACTCACCTCTCTCCATTCTTTCTGCTCTTGCTGTTTCCATGGTAAACGTACCTGGTCTTCCACTAACCCTGCTTCTTATATGGAGCATGAATATTTGTGACCACATCCTAGGACTTCAGGGATGGAAACAAGCTTTAGAATCTTCCTTTGTCCTCAACAGCACTTTGAGATGATTACTCTTTTAGAGCTTCCTTGAAAAACCCACCCCATCTCTATGCCGTACACATTTTCTGCTATTTTAACTTGTTATTGTTGTTCATGAGTCTTTTGGCTACTTCTCCAAATTTGTTTAAAGTTTGGTAGCTGCCTCTCAGCCTTCTACACTGTTCCCCACCATAGCTATGAATAGACTTTTGCCAAACTCACCAATTACAGACTTAGAAAAAAAAAAACAAAACAGCTATTGAATACAATTCTCTAAACCAGCAGTCCCTAACACTTTGGCACTAGGGACTGGTTTCGTGGAAGACAATTTTTCCATGGATGGGGGTGGGAGATGTTTCCAGTTTTGTTCTCTGCTCACCTCTTCACGTGTGGCCAAGTTCCTAACAGACCAGGCTTAGGCAGGCCTGGCCTGCCCTAAACCATAATGGAAAAGAATATGAAAAAGAGTGTGTGTGTATATATATATGTGTGTGTGTGTGTGTGTGTGTGTGACTTTACAGCAAAAATTAAGCACAATAGTGTAAATCAACTATATACTTCGGTAAATAAACCTTATCAGCACTTTTCCCCCATTGTCTTGTATCACAAGGCAACATTGACATAGTAAACCTCCCTTTAGTTCCTTATTTGATGAACATACTTCCTCCTTCTCACACTCCTATACGTGGTATTTCTAAACCATTTATGTCCTGGTCTGTGCTCTCACTTTTGAAGTCAAGTCCCATCTCCATAAAACTCTCTTTCTCTTGTTGATTTCTTTCTTTCTTTCTTTTTTTTTTTTCACCTGTACCACGCAGCATGCAGCCAATGCAGGAGACGTAAGAGATGTGGGTTTGATTCCTGGGTTGGGAAGATTCTCCTGGAGAAGGAAATGGCAAACCACTCCAGTATTCTTCCCTGGAAAATCCCAGGGACAGAAGAGCCTGGTGGGCTACAGTCTATGAGGTCTGTCTGTATATGAGTGGATGGCTCAAAAGAAAAATCTGGACTGGTATGCAGCAGAATTGAAGGTCATCAGTGTTTAGGAGTGCTTGACATTGTGAGTGCATCTCAAGTAACAAGAATGTAGTAAGGAGAGGGAAAACCAAAGTTGGGCCATGGGGGGCACCATGGCAAAGAGTCAGACACGACTGAGAGACTAACACAACGTGGCAAGTAGGATCTTAGTTCCCTGACCAGAGATTGAACCTGTGTCCCTTGCATTCAAAAGTGAAGTCTTAACTACTGGACCACTGGGGAAATCCCATCACTCATTGATTTCTGTCATCCCACATTTCATGGTCTTTTTTCTCACATTTCCATCATACCCATCTCCTGGTTTTCTTCTCACTTGTCCAGCTATTTCTTTGAAGGATGAACTTGACCTGCCACCCCTTAAGCCGGGCTTCCCTTGTAGCTCAGCTGGTAAAGAATCTGCCTGCAATGCCAGAGACCTAGATTCAATCCCTGGGTTGGGAAGATCCCTTCAAGAAGGGAAAGGCTCTTCAGTATTCTGATCTGGAGAATTCCATGGACTGTAGAGTCCATAGGGTCACAAAGAGTTGGACACGACTTTTACTCACTTCACTCACACAATGACAAGCACTCCCAAACACGGATGACCTGCAATTCTGCTGCATACCAGTCCAGATTTCTCTTTTGAGCCATCAACTCATATAAACACCCTCCTTTCAAAATTCTCCATTGGCTATTTCCTTGGCCCTTGAAATTCAATATTAAAATGGAAAGTCATTATTTCTATTCCTGAACCTGTCCTTTCTCTGATGTTGCTTATGTAGCTCTTGAGATAGTCTCTACTTTGGCTTGTGTGATGCTGCACATTCTCTGACCCCCATTTTCACCTGTGCAGGCTCATCTCTCTTTCTCTGTGTAGATTTTTTTTACTCCTATGCTATATATTTTGTCTCCATAATTTATTTTATAACTTGAAGTTTGCACCTCTTATTTCACTCCACCACTCTCACCCGATCTCCCACTCCGTCTCCTAGAGCAGCCATCAGTTCGCTCTCTATTTCCATAAGTTTGTTTCTATTTTGTTTGGTTCACTTGTTTTTTAGATTCCGTATATAAATGAGGTCATATAGTGTTTGTCTTTGGCCTCCTGATTTATTTCACTTAGCATAATGCCATTTTGTTGCAAATGGCAACATTTCCATTCCTTTTTATGGCTGCATTATGTTCCTTTGTACATGTACACGTGCATACCTGCTCAGTTGTGTCTGACGCTCTGTCACCCCGTGGACTGTAGGCCTCTAGGCTCCTCTGTCCACGGGACTTTTCAAACAAGAATGCTGGAGTGGGTTGCCGTTTCTTCTTCCAGGGGATCTTCCTTACCCAAGGATCACGTGGTCTGCTGCACTGCAGGCAGATCCTTGACCTGCTGAGCCATCAGGTATATATATACATATATACCACATCTTCTTTATCTACTCATCAATCAATGGATGTTTGGGTTTCTTCCATATCTTGCCTATAGTGCTGCAGCCACTATGGAGAACAGAATGAAGCTTCCTCAAAAAATTAAAAATAGAACTACCAAACGATCTAGCAACTCTCGTACTGAATATTTACCCAAGAGAAAAAAAAAATACCGATTCAGAAACAGCGCTATGTTCACTGTGTGTAGATTTTAAGCATTAATGCTCTTTCAGGCATGAGCTTAGCTCCCATTATTCCCTATGCTTCCTCCAGGGTAGCACATCTATACATAACGATAACTCACAAGAGTTATCCCAGACACTCCTGTGAACTCCAGACCCATGTAAACTAATCAGCATCTTTTCTTTAAGGATATGATAAAGGCACCTCATACTTAAAATACCCATGAATCACCCCAGTCTTCATGTGTCACTTTCATAGGTCAGCAGATAAACGCCCAACTAGAGATTTTATTTTCTAAATCTCTTCCACCTTTATATCTAATATGTCTCCAGATTCTACTACTATTTCCTCCTGAAGAGGTCCATAACCTGATGACTTTTCTCCAGTTATCACCGTCACTGATTTTTACCTGGACTACTGTAATAGTCTTCCAACTGTGCTTCTAGGAATCACTGACTCCTTTCCAGTCTATTTGTTCTCTACCATGTAGCCAGAGTGAATTCATCAAAACATTCTAGTCCCGTAGCCCTATTCCCATCCCTTGCTCAAAACTCTCCTTTGGCTTCCAGTTGATTTCAGGATATAGGGCAACCTCATTACATGCCAATAGACCTTTGGCCTACACCATGCTCCCCTCTTACCAGGTTGCTCAGCAATAACGTATCCACTTGTGAATGCAGGAGATGCAGGAGACAGGAGTTCAGTCGCTGGGTCGGGAAGATCCGCTGGAGAGGGAAATGGCAACCCACTCCAGTATTCTTACCTGGAAAGTTCCATGGACAGAGGAGCCTGGTGGGATACAGTCCATGGGTCACAAAGAATTGGACACAACTGAGTAACTGAGTGTGTGCACACACACACACACACACACACACACACCACACACACACTTGATACTGATTCAACCAGTAGATTCACTTATTATTTATAAAAATTGTGAGATAGATGATCACCAACCTTTTTGTTTTGGATCCTTCTTCTTCCTCTCATATTTTACCATTGGGGAGAACTCTCTTTGGGAATGAAAAGAGAATCCATGTCATCACTAGCCTCTGGCTGGAGTAAGTTTTGGTTGGTAAGGAGGAAGCTGAACCAAGTAGTTGAAGGCAGATGTGAAAGGGAGCGTGCTCTGTGATCGTATAAGAGAGCAGAGTCAGCTTGAAGTCAAGGTCAGAAATATAGATTTGAATGTTATCAGCCCCCAGGTTATACTTGAAGCTAGAGAAAAACAGTTCACCAGTTGAAAGGATGAAAGTTAAACTGTGCACCTCTGATTGGGACTTAGACCTATGGTATTTTAATTGCGATCACACCTGTTCTCAGGACTAATGAAGCTCAGATTCTTGAGGTCTCATCACAGAAATAATTCAGTGAGAGACAAAGTGATAGTTAAGAAGTGGATTTATTTAGAGAGAAACATACTCCACAGTGTGGGCCATCTGAGAATGTAGGCACCAGGGTGTGGGGTTGTCAGTTTTTATAGGGCTGACTAATGAATGGAAGGAGTAGTCCAGCTATTTGGGGGAAGGAGTGGAGATTTCCAGGAATTGGGCCACTGCCCACATTTTTACCTTTATGGTCTGCCTTAGAAATGTCACGGCTGTGGGTGTGCCACTCAGCTCGCTGAGTGTGACGATGAGTCTATCCTGAGGCTCCAGTTCTAGAGAGAGTTGACTCATCCACCGTCTTAGACGTATTTGATTCTAATCAGTTTATGTCATGTACCTCCTGTTTCATAAGTAGTCAGGGCAAGAGTCTCATTGGAGAAAACACATCTTTAGATGAACTATGAGAAAGATTAAATAGGTAAGAACCACTGAGATGGGAGTTGAAAATTTCAGTGTCATGGCAGTTGAAAGAACCAAGTATTTTCCAGATAGAGTTCTATCTGAGACTAGAAAATGATGCTAGGCTGTGCTGTGTTTAGTTGCTCGGTTTTGTTCCACTCTTTGTAACCCCATGGACTGTAACCCATCAGGTTTCTCCGTCCATAGGATTCTCCAGGCAAGAATACTGGAGTGGGTTGTCCTGCCCTCCTCCAGGGGATCTTCCCAACCCAGGGATCAAACCCATGTCTCCCGCACTGCAGGTGGATTCTTTACCATCTGAGCCACCAGATGTTATTTTTTTTTTAATTGTTTTTGGCTGTACTGGGTCTTTGTTGCAGTGCATGTGTGGGTTTCTCATTGCAGTGACTTCTCATGTTGTGGGACACAGACTCTAGGGCCTGAGGGCTCAGCAGCTGTGGTGCCCAAGTTTAGTTGCCCCACGGCAGGTGGAACCTTCCTAGACCAGGGATTGAATCTGTGTCTTTTGCATTGGCAGGCAGATTTTCAACAACTGAACCACCAGGGAAGTCCCTAGAGATTTTCTAGGCAGAATAGCTTCAGAAGTTAACATTTCCTTTTTACTTTGTGTCTGATTTCAGTGTATGGAAACCAAAGTGCTGCAGAAAAAATCTGGAATCCTAAGCAGTGATGGTGCCGATGAAAACACTCTTCCTCAGTTGGCATCGACAATCATCGCTTTGTCCCTCCAAGGGGTTTGTCTGGGACAAAGAAACTTGCCTCCCCCAGACTATTTTACAGAATACATTTTCAGTGCCTTGAATAGTACAAATACTCTTCACCTATCGGGTAAGGATGCTTTTCATGAATTTCATTTCCAAGTCACACCTACTAAATATAAACTGTGCCAAAAACAAAGACGGAAGCATTGTGGTGACCGAGTTTGTTCAGGTATGTTTTAAACACCCTTTTTATCTCAGCTTGTAGTGAGACAGCCCAGAGAGTCTTGTCAGGTCAAACATTCTATGACATCTGTGGGGTGATAAGGCAAAAAAATAAAAAACAAAAACTCAGCACCCTTGAGCAGGGATGATGAAATTGTGGGTAGAGAGTTGAAGGGAAAGATTTTTATGATCTGTTATTAGTACTAATTGGGACGTCCCAGGTGGCTCAGTGGTAAAGAATCCGCCTGCCAATACAGGAGATGCAGGTTCGATCCCTGGGTTGGGAGGACCCCATAGAGGAGGAAATGGCAACCCACTCCAATATTCTTACCTGGAAAATCCCATGGGCAGAGGAGCCTGGCGGGCTACAGTCTATGGGGTCGCTAAGAGTTGGATATGACTTTGCAAATGAGGGCACCCTAGTACTACTGTCTCTTTTGGTATAAAGTACTGGGCCACAAGTGACAAAGTATCTTGTAGAACAGAGGTCCCCAGGCTCCAGGATCTAATGCCTGATGATTTCAGGTGGACTGATGTAATAAAATAATAGAAATGAAGTGCACAATGAATGTAATGTGTTCGAATCATTCCAAAACCACCCCCTCCCTCCCACCTCTCTTCTCCGCCACTCCCCACCACCTGGTCCCTGGAAAAACTGTCTTCCACAAAACTGCTCCTTAGTGCCAAAAAGGTTGCTTGTGTAGAAGGATAAAAGGGTATTCAAAATGATGCAAGAGGCTTGGTAGCAGTTTGCTTGGAACCATAAAAGTAAGTCGTGTCGTGTTAAATAGAAGCACTGTAAAATATGTGGCCTGGCTGCATTTGTGACTGCCAGCATTTTAGGGATCTGAGATAAAGTAGGAAATCAGAATGTGTGTTTCACACATTTCTTTGTACTCGATAAGACATTAAGTGTGAAATGACTTAATTTTTTCATCTGCATTAGAACGCCCTGCTTTCTGCACGCACCTCGGGGACTTGGTGTGTCACTTCATAGCTGGTGCTTTTGCCAACATATTTCCTCTTGGGAAGTCACAACACAGAAGAGAAATATAAATTTTCCAAGACGCCAGCAGCACACTCGTGATTTAGATAAATCTTCCAACTCTGAAAGGGATCAAGAGCTAGGAGTCATCCAAATCTGCGCAGAACTTTCCCTGACTTGTTTGTATAACCAGTTGAATGACAGATGTGTTTTTCTGTAATTCATTTTATATGCTTTAAGCCAGCGGCCCCCAACCTTTCTGGCACCAGGCGCTGTTTCGTGGAAGAGAGTTTTTCCACGGACCAGGGGAGGGGGATGGTGTAAGGATAATTCAAGGGCATTAAATCTGTTGCGCACTTTATTTCTATTGTTATTACCTCTGCGCCACCTCAGGCATTAGATCCTGAAGTCTGAGGACTCTTGCTTTGACTTGTGAACACAGAGGGGGACAGAGAGGATGGGACAAATGGAGAGAGTAGCATGGAAACACGTATATTACCATATGTAAAATAGGTAGCTAGTGGGAATTTGCTGTGTGACTCAGGGAGCTCAAACCAGTGCTCTGTGACAACCTGGAGAGGCAGGATGGGGTGGGAGGTGGGAGGGAGGCTCTAGAGGGAGGGAACATATGTATACTTATGGTTGATGCATGATGATGGATGGCAGAAACCAATACAATATTGTAAAGCAATTATCCTTCAATTAAAAATAGACTAATTATAAAAAGGAAAGAAAGGAAAAAAAATCCTTATTAAGATGAAAGCTGAAGTACCAGTCAATTGTGTTACCTAGCTTTCATCACTAGGACGGAGACCAGGGAAAAGCATGCTGTGCTGAGAATGATTTTGGTATGGGAAACAGGAATTATGAAATTCAGATTTTGGGTGATTGAGTTTTAGCAGGGCAGTTTCCATGTCAACCAAAGGAATGCAATTACTCCACTTTTCAAATAAAAATTTGTGCCACTTGAAGGCTCAATCACTGGAGTACAGAATGCAGTTAGAGGCAAGCTGTACTGTAAGATCAAGGAGAGCTGTCTGCCTATGAAACCATCATGGACCAGGGATAAGAAACGCACATAGTGTTTGTGAGAGACGTTCAGGATCACCCGTTTGGGCACAAAGCAGCCATGTTTGCATCTGAGAATTCAGAATTCCCTCCCATCTCAGTACAATTAGATGCTTATCCCAGAGGCCCTGCGGTATTTTTTCTAACAGCTGCCTCTGAGCTAGGGCCCTGCTGACACTGATTGCATTTGGGAGTAGGGGGAACAGAAGTATGCTATTTTTACATGGTTTTTTTTTAAATGTTTTTATTGTAGAGATTGTCAAATATAAACAAAAGTAGAAACAATAAAACAATGAGCCTCCATGTACACAGTCTCTGGCTCAACAAGCAACACCACCTTGGATAATCTTATTTTATATGTGCCTCCATTCTCTCCCATTACTTGATTATTGTTGTTGAGTCGCTCAGTCTGACTCTTTGTGACCCCACAGACTGTTGCACCCCAGGCTTCCCTGTCCTTCACCGTCTCCTGGATCTTGCTCAAACTCATGTCCATTGAGTTGGTGATGCCCTCCAACCATCTCATCCTTGGTCATCCTCTTCTCCTCCTGCCTTCAATCTTTCCCAGCATCAGGTCTTTTCTAATGAGTTGGCTGTCTGCATCAGGTGGCCAAAGTATTGGAGGTTCAGCTTTAGCATCAGTCCTTCCAATGAGTATTCAGGATTGATTTCCTTTAGAATTCACTGATTCAGTGTCCTTGCAGTCCAAGGGACTCTCAAGAGTCTTCTCCAACACCACAGTTCAAAAGGATCAATTCCTCAGCTCTCATTACTTGATTATTTTGAAGCAAATCATCAACCCTTTGGTATTTCTGTATGAATCTCTAAAAGAGAAGGCTTTTCTGTTTTTTAAAAAAAGCATCTACTAGCAGTATCACAACTAAAAAAGTGAATGATTCTATAATGTTCATATTTTTCAGCTTTTTAAAAAATATTTTCATTTTTTATTGAACTAGGATCTAAATAAGGTCTATAAAATGTGAACTGTTGATATGTATTGAAGTTTTTTTCAAGGTGTCATGCCCTTCCCCTCCACTATACTTTGTGGCAATTTTTTTGTTGGAAAAATGTGCCAGGACTGTGCTGTTCTATGTGTACCAACTTTATAGTATATTTTAATTTCTGGTGGATCTAGCCTTCTTCATTGCTCTTCTTTTCAGGGTTTTCCTGGCTTGTTCAGTCTTACTGACAAATATCACTTAACTGTTAAATTCTTGTGATATTATTCTAATTGTGAAAAAATTATAAAATAACTTAGAAATTATATTTATAAGATGTTACATTTTTAAATCCCATAGTATGTCTGCCTCTTTGTTCATGTTTACATGTCTATTTTGGGGAGTGTTTTATCGTTTCCCTCACATAGGTTTTAGACATATCCTGGTACATTTATACCTAGGCATTTAACTTTCTTTTTGTATCTCTTAACTGGGGTCCTCTCTTTCATTATAGCTTCTAACTGGTCTTTGTTTGTCCCTATGAAGGTTAGTGATTTTTTTTTTTAGATTAACTTTGTAACTCACTCCATTATTAAATCTTTCATTCTATTTTTGCCCTAATTATTTAGAGCTTTCAGATATATAATTATATCATCAACAAATAGATATAGATTTGCCTGTTCTTTTTCAATTCTTATGTCTCTATTTTCTTTGTTACCTGATTATATTAGTTAATAATATAATGGTGGATATTTTGAGAATGAACCCTTACCATGTTTTTGACTTTGAAAGAAAAGCTTCTAGTGTTTCTTTGTTGAGTTTAGAGAACATATGATAAAAAGTATATATTATAGTCTTTTATATTAATCCACATATTTATATTTCTAGCATTCTTCATTTCTTCCTGTGGTCTCAATTTATCATTCTAGTCATTTCTTTTCAGTCTAAATAACTTCACTTAGTCTTTCTCATAAGACAGGTCTGCTGTCAGTAAACTCACTGTTCATTGTTTATTTGGGAATAATTTTATTTCACCTTTGTTTTTGAAGAGTTGTTTTGCTGGGTATTAAATTAGTTATTTCTCTCAGAATTTTGAATATCTTATTCCACTACTTTGTGGCCTCCATTGTTAAGATGATAAGTTAACTATTAATTGTACTGATGCTCCTTTGTATGTGATGAGTCAGTTTTCCATTACTACTTTCAAGATATATATCTTTGTATTTGACTTATTTTTTATATTTATCCTAGTTGATGTCTGATGAATTTCTTGAACATGTATATCAAGGTTTTACATCAAATTGAGAATGTTTTTAACCTTTATTTTCTTCAATATTTTTTTCTACTTCTTTTTCTCTCTCCTCTCCAAGTGACTGCCATTGCATATAGGTCAGTATACTTGCTGTTTCCCATAGGTCTCTGAGACTTGTTCTTTTTTCTCTTTCTGTTCTTCAGAGTAGGTTATTTCTATTAATTTATCTTCAATTCAGTAATTGTTTCTTCTGCCATCCCAGTATGCTGCTGTGAATTTTTCATTTCATTTACTCTATTCTTCTAATCCAGAATTTCCATTTAGACTTTATATAATTTTGATCTCCTGATTAAAAGTTGCTGTTTGTTAGTTTATTATTCTTATGCTTTCCTTTAATTTCTCAAATATTATTTTCTTTAGTTGCTTGAACATACTGATAATCGCTGCTTTGAAGTCTTTGTCTGCTAAATCCAACATCTGGGAATCTCAGGGGCAAATTTATTGACTGATTTTTTTCCCTAATTCTGAGTCCTACTTTCCCATTACTTTGCAGGTCTCATAATTTTTTTTTTAAACTGGCCATTTAAAATAAAATATTGTAGCAACTCTAGCTTGTAATTTTCCTAATACTGACAGCAACATTTAGTAAAATACCAGAAATATATTTTTACAAGTAAGAAGATGAATAAATCTGAAGAAATTCACCATTATATTATTCAATTATTCTCTGTGTCAATCAATTTTTAAAAGCCTACATTGTAGCAGGGGAAACTAAGCTGCGATCTATAAACCATACCACAGCTGTCTTAGAAAACGAGGTCTATTTTGCCCCTACAATCTCAGCTCCTTTTCAATTCCTATCTCTTCCCACATTAAACATTTAAGAGAATATGATTAGACTGACTTTACTTTAAAATCATAGTTAATGTATTAAGGGTATGGTGCTTAGAGGGAATAGAGTTTCTAAGGATTAATTCAGTTTCATCTTTTGTTTTCATTTTTATAGGGAACACCTAGAAAAAGAATTAGTTGACTTACCAGAAGGCATTCCATTGATGGAACTGCCCGTTTCGTCATGGTTCAGCTCTAAAGCTTAGGCAAAATGTTGTGAGGGAACCGATATCCATGTGAAGCATAAATGTTCTTCATTCTTATTCAGCATAATTTCTTGGCTTTTCATTAGAACTTAGACATTTACTTAGTAACATATCTATGCTATGGCCATGTGAAATTGTGATTATTCTGAAACTGGCTTGTCTTTATTCTGAAACCAAATTTTGTGTGAAATTTCTAGAACTAGACAAGCTCCTCAACACTCTCTTGACTAAAAGTACCTGTATCAGAAAAGATCAAATCCATCAGCTTAGAAGGAAACAAAACAGCCTAACAATTCATCATGGAGACTACCCTAATCTATCTGTATCCATGGACCCAGAATCAGAGGATGGTTCAATTTCCTGGGATCAGGTATTGTCATTATTCCTCTTGTACCATTGTACTGTCAAAGGAAGCAACTGTGAACATTCTCTAAGAGTTGTAGAAAACTTCAAGGGTAATGTAGATTTCCTTAAATGTTAAAATATTCTATTTCCACAGTGTAGTCAGGGTTTTTTCCTTTTACGAGTAGATCTCTGCAGATTTAAAACTTGAGGCCAAAATATTTAGGAGAATGGTATATATTACTTTTTCCTCCGTACTGAATTCATGAATAATTCAATAAACATGTGACCATTTATCAGTCACCATTGTGTGCTAGGGGTACACCATTCTTTACTAGGGGTAAAGAATTGAACAAAAACAGGCACAGCTCCTACTGAAGCTGCCAGGATAGTGGGCGGATATAGACATATGAAAACACTGATGAATGAATGCTTCAAATTTAGATTAGATTATGATGAGTTTACTTTGGATTGTGAGCAACAGAGAAATATTTGTATAGCAGGTGGCACTGAGAAGGTTTTTGAAAAAAGGTGATATATGGGCCGATAAATATATTCTTATTCTTACTACCTGAAGTTGCATTCCAAAGTACAGTCATTAGTCTACTAGATGATACCTGTTTTTGTTTGTCTTGTTTGTTTGTTATTTGGCTGCACTAGGTCTCTTTCGCTGCCCTAGGGCTTCCTCTAGTTGCAACGAGAAGGCTGCTCTGTTGTTGTGGTGCACGCGCTTCTTCAGCAGTGGCTTCTCTTGTGGCGCGCAGGCTTAGTTGCACTGTGGCATGTGGGATCTTCGTTCCCAGACCAAGGATCAAACCTGTGTCCCATGCATCCGCAGACAGATTCTTAACCACTAGGCCACAAGGGAAATCTGGATAATACTTTTTTCTTTTTGGCCTTGCCTCATGGCATGTGAGATCTTAGTTCCCCAACCAGGGATTGAACTCACACCCTCTCCACTGGAAGGGCAGAGACATGCCAGGGAAGTCCCGTGATAATTCTTAAAAAGGGGTGTTATCATCAAATCTGTTTGGGAAATAGAGATATGTATTTCACTGTAGCATATCAACATGCCTGGGGAGGTCCTGTAGTAAATAAAATTCTCTACTCTTATTGAATTCAGCACTTTTCAGACTCTGTTACACATAGAAACCTTCCCTGCCCTTATCATTTAAAATCTTGGAAAATTGATATTCCATGGCAATGGCTTATATTTAATGAGTAAATTAATACTATGTGTTAGACACTGCAGAGTTCCCCCTGAATTTGTTCATTTAGTTATTAACAACAGCTGTATGAGGTTAGGTTAAATGATTCCATCCTACCGATGAGGAAATTGAGTCATAGAACTAATAAATAGTTGATTAAGTTCACAGAAACTGAGGATATATACATAAGTTGTCCCATAACATATTCTGTGTTCTTAACAGCTATGCTATTGTTTAATAAATGTTGATTTAAAGAAATAAAACTACTTTTTATTTGTATCTTGGATCAGTTATTATTCCTATTAAGCACAAATCTGTATATTGAAAGAGCAAAATTCTGTAAACATTTCTAATGATAGTGACTGTTGTTCCTGTAAGTTATGAATACATGATTGGGCAGTATTGCATATTTTTGCTATGATATATTTTAAAAAGTGAATTTCTATTAATTAGGCCACATAGTAAAGACATCAATTAAAGTTGATTATATTAAACTCACAGTGTATTCACTGAAGGTAACAAGTTGATGCCTGTATTAACCCTTGTTTGTGAGGTCTCCTTAAATATTCCTTCAGGGCCAGCTCTTCTTAGGAAGGGAACTCATTTGTCTGATGGAGACCCTATTTGCCTAAAGAATGAGGGTTATTTCCTAAAATTTAGGTATTACTTATTTAAGACATGCATTTTCTAAGAACAGTAACTGTCATCTTCTGTGACGACTATGCAAGATAAACAAAACCACTTCTTTCTCAATTATCTGTTTCAACAGTCACTTTCTTTATGACTCCTGAGGGGACCCTAAAGTAAGAGAATATATCTGAAGATCCTGCCTGTGTTATTTGGACCAGTCAGTCTCAAAGTCTTGTCCCTCGGCCAGCAGTATCAGCAGCACCTGGGACCTTGTTGGAATTGGGAATTCTCGGGTCCCGCCCCAGAATCTAATGAATTACACTCTCTGATTGTGGAGCCCAGCACCCTGTCTTTTAACCAGCCCTCCAAGTGATTCTCAAAACTACAATGCAGGAAGTGACACTTTAGAATGTGTTTTTAAAGTTTCTACAAAGGTCTTATGACATCAACACAAGTGTACAATTATATTGAAGTTTTAGGTAAAGGAATAAAACTATTTTAAAGGTTATTGACTGAATCATCTAATTTTCATTCTATTTTCTTCTTTATTAAAAATAGTTTGCCAAAATTTAAAAGATATAATGAATCACCTTTAAGGACATTTGCATTAGTGATTTCAGAAGAAATGTAATGCAACAGTAACCTAAATAGTATAGGAACGCAGATGTATAGAATAGACTTGTGGACTTTGTGGATGAGGGTAAGGGTGGGATGAGATGGGAGAAGGGCATTGAAGCATGTTAATTGTCATGTGTCTAATCAATCGCCAGCCCAGGATTGATGCTCGGGACTGGTGCAGCGAGATTTCCCGGGGGGGAGGGAGGAGGGAGGGGGGACCCGGAGGGGAAGCATATGTAAACCCATGGTGATATCATAACAATGTATGGCTAAAACAATAATTAAAAAAAAAAAAAAAAAGCAAACATTTAATAGTATAGGAATAGCAAGTAAATATCAAGGGCATAGAGGATTATAATAGAATAACCTTACGCTACAAGAAGGTGTTCTAAAACTGGAAACTATTCAATTCCTTGACAATGAACTGGGGAAAGATGCATGGCATTCTCTTCATGTCTATTTCTCCACTCTTTTATTTCCCTGTTAGGCATTTTTCAGTAAGAATATTTATTATGAAGGATTCATCATGAGATGTTTATGGTTAGTTTCCCTTAGTCATTGCCAGTATTTTTAATGATGATGTAATTCTATTCCATGATTAATAAATAGTGCAAAAGAGACTATTGTCTTTGATGTAAATTGTTTTGATAAAGGGGAAAAAAATTACAAGTTTTAACTTTCTGTTGCTGTTTCTTGTAGTAGAAACATTTTGGAGTTTTTGCGCAGTCTTTCTGAGAAATGCCTTCCCCACCCACAGGGCTGAGTCCAGCAGCCATATTTGAGCAGTATGATGTCATTTCCTGTCTTGGGGGCAAAACTGATGGAATCAAATAACACTGGAACAAGAAAACCCATCCATGGCCTTGCTGAGATAATCAGATCTGTCAGGACTTTCAGACTCAATCCAATCTTTTTTTTTTCCAGTTCACAGCAATCATTATTATTTATAACTCCATATTAATACATCGTGTGTACATACTTCATCCTTTCTTCTATTTATGAACATATGAGTTATTTACCATATTTTGCAGTTACAAGCATACTATTACAGTGAATAATGTTGCTGTTCAGTCACTAAGTCATGTCTGACTCTTTGCAACCTCATGGACTGCAGCACACCAGGCCCCCCTGTCCCATACCATCTCCCAGAGTTTGCCCAAGTTCATGTCCATTGAATCAGTGATGCTATCCAGCCATTTAATCCTCTGCCTCCCTCTTCTCCTTTTGCTTTCTCTCTTTCCCAGCATCAGGATCTTTTCTAGTGAGTCAGCTCTTTGCATCAGGTGGATGGAATGGGTTGGGGCTTATATGGCCTTTTTCCTTTTTTTTTTTTTAAGATTTTTTGGATGTGGATCACTTTTAAAGTCTTCATTGAATTTGTTATAATATTGTTTCTTTTTTTTTTTTTTTTTTTGCCTGTGGAGCATGTAGGAGCTTATCTCCCCTACATGCAGGGATGGAACCTACACCCCCTGCATTGGGAGGGAAATCTTAACCATTTGACTGCCAGGGAAGTACATAGCCATGTGTTTGTTAAAGAGAGAAGGCCGGACTGTGAAGGGAAATAGATATCTGCAGGGGGAAACCGAAAGGAGAAAATACAGAGCCTTGAAGAAATAGAGAAAAATCCTTGGTTTTCATTTTCCAGCTTCCAGTTGAATTCCTCATAAAATGTGGCTGTCCTTCCCATGTCAGACATCCTCTGTAACCTTAATACATCCTCCTCTGGGTGTTTGGTGGTTTAAGTGGCTCTGTTCCATGCAACCAAACATCTCCCAATCAAGATAAAGCTTTAACCATTGGGATCATCCCAGAGGATTTTTATGTGGGGGGAAAACCCAGCAAATGTCATCATTTTCTGATTAGCCACGTGTCTTTGTTTAAAATCCCTACTTTCTATAGCATGACAAATCAATCCTTGGACATGACTGATTTTTTTTAAAGGTAGCTTACTGTGACCTCAGATCACACTGCTCTTGTATTGGGGTCTTATTTCATTAGAAGACATCCGTTTGTGCTGGTGAAACTACACACCCTTCTCATCCACATATGAAAACTTTTCAATGTAATTTTTGATGCATAAAATGTCAGCCCTTAACACTTCTGAAGTGGACAAATATTTTCAGGCAGTTGTTAGAGATCTGTTTCATTTATTGTTTAGCTTATTCTTTCATAAATATCCCTATACAGTATGAAAAAATAGATAAAAATTAGTGAAATCAGTAGGCAATAACAATGATTTCAATTGTTTTTGTGGTGAATGGCTGTCAGAGAACATAGGTCACTATATTGTTTAGTGCCTACACACCAGCAAGTTGACACAGCATTCACTTTTTAAAATATTACCTTTACTTTTATTGCTTTTGAAAATTCACGTTGCCGACACAGGCTTATTAAATCAGATAATATTAAAGACAATGATCTCATTCCTCCAGAGCTCCTGTTTATCCTGTAAAATTTTAACTTCATTAATAGTACAAAGCCATGCCCTCAATAAGAGTCTTAAGGCTTCTTGTCAGAACACCATTCAGCACATTGTAAAACACTGTGCATCTCTTTCAGGAAAGAAAAATGTGTGCAAAACTCCTACTACACAATACTCAAAATGAAAGTATTAAAGCTGCTTTAATAAGAGATGAAAAGCAATCCTCAAGAATTATGTATGGACAGAAGGTTGCAGGGAAGCACACATAGTAATGGCTTCATGTGTTGACTTGACCCCTTCCAGTTTAGTCCTGATTCCTCCAGGATGGTAGTTGATGGTGAATTTGGTCCAGTGCTGAGGTTGGTAACAATGTATGTTCTGCCTCCTACAGACTTGCTTCTCTGCCAGGCAGTTGATGAACATATTTCTACAGAACAAGCTTTCACCCATTTCTAAGGAGGACTTTAAGCAAATGAGTCCAGGAATCATTCAGCAATTGCTCAGCTGTTCTTGCCAGCTGCCCCAGGACCAACAAGCAAAGATGGCACCCACCACGCTGGAGAGTAAGTCCTGACTCTTCACTCAGACAGCCAATGCACACAATCTACACAATGGATTCATGATGGTGAAGGAAGGATACGTACCATACACCAGGCTTGTTTTAAGCATTTTACTTTGATCAACTCATTGAGTCTTTACAACAATGCTGCCATCTAGAAACTATTATTATCTTCACTTTAGAGATGATGGCACTTAGGTACCTGGAAGTTAAATAACTTGCCGAAAGACACATAGCTAATAATTGATAGAATTGGGATTCAAACGCAGACAGTCTGGCCCCATAGTCCTTGTTTTTAACCACCTATGCTATACTACAGTTCAGTGAATATTTTATATTTTGTAGCTGACTTACATAAACCAATTCTATCCCCTATCTTTGACTCAATCATAGACCATAGTTGAATAGCTTTATCATTTCAAGAATGTTATAGAAATGAAATTCTATAATATGTATCATTTTGGGATTTACGGTTCTTTTCCACCCATCAAAATTTCCTTATAGTCCATCTAGATTGTTTTGTGTATTAATAATTTTTTTTATTACCAAGTGGAAGCAGGGCAAAGGCTAACAGAGGTTTGCTAGCAGAACACACTGGTCATAGTAAACACTCTCTCCAATAACACAGGAGATGACTATACATGGACGTCACCAGATGATCAATACCAAAATTAGACTGATTATATTTTTTGCAGCTGAAGATGGAGAAACTCTATACAGTCAGAAAAAAACAGGACCTGGAGCTGACTGTTGCTCAGATCATGAGCTCCTTATTGTCAAAAGCAGGCTTAAATTGAAGAAAGCAGGGAAAACCACTAGACCATTCAGATATGACCTAAATTAAATCCCTTATGATTATGCAGTGGAAGTAAGAAATAGATTCAAGGGATTAGATCTGATAGAGTGCCTGAAAAACTATGGAAGGAGGTTTGTAACATTGTACAGGAGGCAGTGATCAAAACTATCCCCAATAAAAAGAAATGTAAGAAAGCAAAATGGTTGTCTGAGGAAGCCTTACAAATAGCTGAGAAAAGAGAAGTGAAAGGCAAAGGAGAAAAGGAAACATATACCCATCTGAATGCAGAGTTCCAAAGGACAGCAAGGAGAGATAAGAAAGCCTTCCTAAGTGATCAATGCAAAGAAATGGAGGAAAACAATAGAATGGGAAAGACTAGAGATCTCTCTTCAAAAAAATTAGAGATACCAAGGGAATATTTAATGCGAAGCTGGGCACAATGAGGGACAGAAATGGTATGGACCCAACAGAAGCAGAAGAGATTAAGGTGGCAAGAATACACAGAACTATACAAATAGGTATTAATGACCCAGATAACCATGATGGTGAGTGTGATCACTCACCTAGAGCCAGACACCCTGGAATGCAAAGTCAGGTGGGCCTTGGGAAGCATCACTACAAACAAAGCTAGTGGAGGTGATGGAATTCCAGTTGAGCTATTTCAAATCCTAAAAGATGATGCTGTGAAAGTGTTGCACTCAATACATCAGCAAATTTGGAAAACTCAGCAGTGATCACAGGACTGGTAAAGGTCAGTTTTCATTTCAACCGCAAAGAAAGGCAAGGCCAAAGAATGTTCAAACTACTGCACAATTGCACTCATCTCACACGCTAGCAAAGTAATGTTCAAAATTCTCCAAATCAGGCTTCAACAGTACATGAACTGAGAACTTCCTGATGTTCAAGCTGGATTTACAAAAAAAAAAAAAAAGGCAGAGGAACCAGAGGTCAGATTTCCAACACCTGTTGGATCATAGAAAAAAGCAAGATAATTCTAGAAAAACTTTTGCTTCATGACTATGCCAAAGCCATTGACTGTGTGGATCACAACAAACTGTGGAAAATTCCTAAAATGGGAATACCAGACCACATTACCTGCCTCCTGAGAAATCTGTATACAAGTCAAGAAGTAATAGTTAGAACCAGACATGAAACAATGGACTGGTTGCAAAATGGGAAAGGAGATGTCAAGACTGTGTATTGCCACCCTGCTTATTTAACTTATATGCAGAGTACATCATGCGAAATGCCTGGCTGGATGAAGCACAAGCTGGAATCATGATTGCTGGGAGAAATATCAATAACCTCAGATACACAGATGACACCACCCTTATGGCAGAAAGTGAAGAGGAACTAAAGAGCCTTTTGATGAAAGTGAAAGAGGAGAGTGAAAAAATTGGCTTAAAGCTCAACAGTCACAAAACGAAGATCATGGCATCTGGTCCCATCACTTCATGGGAAATAGATGGGGAAACAATGGAAACAGTGAGAGATTTTATATTTGGAGGCTCCAAAATCACTGCAGATGGTGACCGCAGCCAGGAAATTAAAAGACGCTTGATCCTTGGAAGAAAAGCTGTGACCAACCTAGATAGCATATTAAAAAGCAGAGACATTACTTTGCCAACAAATGACCATCTAGTCAAAGCTATGGTTTTTCCAGTAGTCATGTATGGATATGAGAGTTGAACCATAAAGAAGGCTGAGCAGTGAAGAATTGATGCTTTTGAACTGTGGTGTTGGAGAGGACTCTTGAGAGTTCCTTGGACAGCAAGAAGATCCAATCAGTCTATCCTAAAAGAAATCAGTTCTGAATATTCATTGAAAGTACTGATGCTGAAGCTGAATCTCTAATACTTTGGTCACCTGATGCAAAGAACTGACTCATTGGAAAAGACCCTGATACTGGGAAAGATTGAAGGTAGGAGGAGAAGGGGATGGCAGAGAATGAGATGGTTGGATGGCATCACCGACTTGATGGACATGAGTTTGAGCAAGGTCCGGGAGTTAGTGACAGACAAGGAAACCGGGCATGCTGCAGTCCACAGGGTCACAAAGAATTGGACACAACTGAGAAAATGAACTGAACTGTTTTTTTGGTATGAGTATGCCATATTTTGCTTAACCATTCATCTTTTGAAAAAACCGATTGTTTTCAGTCTTTGGCTATTTGAAAAAAGTTACTACAAACATTTCTGCAAAAAAAAAAAAAGTCGATAGTTGAGAAATAGCATCGTGTAAGAGAAAGAACATCAGTGTTGGGATCAGAATTGCAGAATTGAATCATGCTGTCTGTCCCCAGCCAACTCTGCGATCTTCTACAATCTATCTTTCTCAAGTCTGTCTCTTTCCCTGCACTGTGGGAAGCAGTGATCCCACAGGCTTGCTGTTCTTTCACACATCATGGCACACATGAAGTAATGAAGGCATGTTGGGATAAACCAAAGAGGCTACTCTGGGCTGGCAGTGACCAGGCCAGGGAGGTACGAGCCTCCTGGATGTGGCAGCCCCAGGAAATGAAGGGACTGCTATTCACATTTAGGACTTCCCTGACAGTCCAGATGTTAAGACCCCATGTTTCTAATGCAGAGGATGTGGGTTCAATCCCTAGTCAGCAAAATTAAGAGCCCACATGTGGCATGGTGCAGCCAAAAGAGAAAAGAAAAAAAATTTATACTCACCTGTGACTCATAGCATCATCACGGTAGGTGAGCTCTACTGTAAGACTTCCAGGACACCAGTGAAATTCCATTGGGATAATATGTACAAAAGTGTGTTCTATCAATTTAAAGCACCTGAAGTTTATTTATTTTTTCTTGCAATAAAAATGCCAATTTATTTACCTGAGTTCTTCATGAAGATCTTTTGAAGACATAAATATGAGGACCATCAAAATGATCTCAGAGTGAGGAAATGTTTTTCTTACCACTTACCAAAATGCCCTATTATTTTTAATAAACTATAGTCATAAGTAGTTATAAAACGTTGTGCAGAATTGGTAACATGGCATGTGGACTGTTAGATTAAAAATTGGACAGAATAGGGAATCCATAAACAACTTCATCACAGAAGGGACTTTAATCAATGGAGAAATCATTCAATTAATTGTGTTGAGAGAGAAACCAGAAAAATAACCAAAACATGGTGGCCTAAGAACATGTATGATTAATATTAAAAATATGACAGTTAACCATATTTAAAATATTGCCTTTAATCTGAGGATGTTACTTTTTTTTTTTAGAACTGCTTTTCTTTTTCTTTGAGATAGTCTGCAATGCCCATCATAGCCAAATTGTTCAGCCCTTATTTCTTTTCTTTTTTTTTTTATTATTATTTTTTTTAATTGTTTTTGCCATACATTGTCATGATATCACCATGGGTTTACATATGCTTCCCCTCCGGAACCCCCCTCCCTCTTCCCTCCCCCCTCAGCCCTTATTTCTAACTAATAGATTCTACATCAAGTGACTCATCATGCCAGGCCTATATATTTAAGACTTCACATTCAGTGAGAGGAAAAATACTTCATTAAAAATGAGCAGCTAAATAATTCAACACCTTGTGGCAAGTGATGGCTCAAAAATGGATGAACAGGCCTGGATCATGGCACCTAGGAGCTCCCATATTTATTTCTACTCCCTGGCACCATGTCTGGTCATATAGGCCATTCAGAAACAGGATTTTGGACTGAAGATCCAAGAAAAAGTTTATTCCCATTTAAATTAACTTCTATATCCTTCTAGAAAACAGTCTTCCTGAGAAAAATTCATACAAATCATACTCACTAAAGAACCTAAAAAAAATCACTGTCCTCGATTTAAAATGTTGCATCATATAACTAAAGAGAAAGACTTGTGATGTTGGCCTTTTGAAAGTGCAGGAATGTGAGATGTTAAAGAGCGGAAGACACAGGAAGATGTTATTAAGAACACAGTGTTCAGTATGCTGAAACTCAACTTCTAAGAGCTGTCTTCAACTGAATTTCCAGGAAAGAATGTTATAGCCGAGTAGAAATCATTTCAGATCTATTCAAAGAAGCTGCTGGGAATTGGCTAAAATTTTATTATAATTGGTAGTACGTCCAGTTCTGTTGTAAGGATGAGAAACATTTATAAGGAATCTGAGTTCAATCAAGACACCATGACACAATATAGGGAACTAGAGTAAGTCTGCAGAGTCTGGTGGCAACAAAAGTCAGAGATTTTATGATTTTCAGATGGTTCTTGCCGCAGGAGAGCAGGTGAAATCTGACTCCTAGAAGACCTAGAAAGTTTTACAAGCTCTCAAGGAGTGGAACATCCTTTGTCTTCCAAAGCCACACTGCAGCTCAGTAGTCATCTACAGATGTGAGAGTTGGACCATAAAGAAGGCTGAGTACTAAAGAATTGATGCTTTAAAATTGTGGTGTTGGAGAAGACTCTTGAAAGTCCTTTGGACTACAAGACCAAACCAGTCAATCCTAAAGGAAATCAACCCCAAATACTCATTGGAAGGGCTGATGCTGAAGCTGAATCTCTAGCACTTGCCCACCTGATACGAAAAGCCGACTCATTAGAAAAGATCCTGTTGCTGGGAAAGATTGAAGGCGGGAGGAGAAGGGGATGACAGAGGGTGAGATGGTTGGATGGCATTGCCAACTCAATGGACATGAATCTGAGCAAACTCCAGGACATAGTGGAGGAGAGTGCCTCATGTGCTGCAGTCATTGGGGTTGCAAAGAGTCAGATTCGGCTTAGTGCTTGAACAACAAAGCCACTCTCAAGACAAAGGGAAAAGAACTGAAGAACTTGAAACTTTGTCTCTGCCTAGCAAACATCAACTCCCAACTTGTCCTTGTGAGTTCTCCACATTTGGTGATATTTCATACCCATCAGGAAAGTATGGTAACTTTGAACTTGATTAGACAGCTGGGTGCTCATGTTAAACTTCAAATGTCTTTAATTTACAGGTTAGTTGAGAAGAATCGTGTTGCTACTTAGAGTCTATTTGTGGAAAAGTAGGATGTGAAACTGGATGAACTATTTCTAGGGATTTTTTTAAATAACATAGATATTAAATTAGAGCAATGCCATGTGTTGGCAGCAAGGAGTCTCCACCACTGGACCACCAGGGAATTCCCCCTTGTTATTTTTTTAATGTGGTAAAAAAGTAAATGAAATTTACCATCTCAATCCTTTTAAGTGTATACTTCAGTAGTGTTAAGTATTTTCACATGGCTCTGCAACACATTGCTAGAACTGTTTCATTTTGCAAAATCAAAACTGTGTATCCATTGAACAACCACCAATTTGTAGAGATTGCTTACTTATGAAGGAGTTGTGGTGACAGTGGGAAAAAAAATCAAAGTGTGAAAGCTTTTTTGCCTCCTCTGAGTATGCTACCAACTTCATTTTAATGTTCATCTCTGTTTAATGGCAAAGGGTGTAATTCAATAAAGGTCCTTTTCAGATTACAAGCCTAATATCATCTTACTAGCTAGTGTCATTAACATGATCTACTGTAGAGAGTGAACGTTCCAGAAAAGTACAAGAATGATGAAGATGGAATATTATAACAACTTGAAGAGAGTTCTTAAAATCTACAGTGGGCTTTAAGTAGTATGATAACTGAATCGTTCATTTTAATTTGTCACTTGTTTGCAGTTATAAAAGGAAATGATAGTTTAATGTGGTAATGACCTATCTTCATTGTTTACAAACAAGTTAGTAATTTCTAAATAAGTTGAAACAGAGTATTTGCCCTGAATATTTATAACCAGTGGAAAATGGTGTTTGAATACGGTTTATACCCAAATAATGTACACTTGACTCTGAAAGCCATTTTTTTCTGTTTTAATCTTTCTCTTTCCTTTCTTACTTTACTCTTTTATTTCTTTTCTCCTTCTACATATTTGTCTCTGTTGGAATAATTGTGAAAAATTATACTTTCTGAATATTTTTAAAATATAGAATCCTAGAAATAGGGAATATACTTTAGGGGTCAGAAAAATTATTTACAGTCGCTCATTTTAGTCACAGAGAATAGTGAAAACTTTTGATATTACAAATAATTTTGAGACCTTTTGAAAGAAAGTACTCATTTTGTCCACAAATACAGATCTACAGTGGCCCAGACCGAATCCTCTTTCTGTCCCATTGCTTCTTGCCTTCGAAAGGTTTAAATGTGGTTAGATGACAAATATTACCACTGTCTGTCTGTGAAGGTTGTAGTTTGTTTTCTAGTTTTACTTTTTTTGGCCTGCACTGGGTCTTCATTGTAGCGTGTGAAATCTTCTCTAGTTGCAGTTCATGGGCTCTAGAGTGCGCGGGACTCAGCAGTCATAACTTGCTCTCTTGGCTAGTTGCCCTGTGGCTTGTGGGATCTTAGTTCCCTGACCAGCAATCGGACCCACGTCCCCTGCACTGGACGGCAGATTCTCAACCACTGGACCACCAGGGAAGTCCCAAGGTTGTAGTTTAAAGCAAAAGAAATTATTTTCTTTGAGGGTAGGAGGTAAGCTAGCTCCTTGCTGCAGTGATTATTTTTTTTACAAGGGGGAATCAGGGTAACTTCAAAACAATGGAGTAAATTAGTAAAAATCTTTTCATCCTTTTCCTTACAAATTAAAACCTTGAATCCAGTATAGCACTCACAAAACAATGTTGTGTCCCTAGCCATCGTAGTGTAGGATGGATTCTTGTACCACGTTCACTGGCAGAGGCACTCCCAGGGGTCTCTGACTGGTTTTGCAACCTCTTTCTGACTCAGAATATGGCTACAGCACCGCGGCGGTGACGCTGCTGACGCTGGGCTCCATGCTTGGGACGACACTGATCCTTTTCCACAGCTGTGAGGAGAAGTACAGGCTCGTTTTACAGCTGTTTGTGGGCCTGGCTGTTGGAACACTCTCTGGGGATGCTCTGCTCCACCTCATCCCTCAGGTAAGCTGCTGTTTTCCATTTTATCATGGAGTGTTTCTAGTTTCCTTTTATGTTTGGCCATTGGAGGTGTTTATGCAGAATTTCACAGTGACCTGGATGCATAGAGACAGCGGCCAGTGTTTTCCTTGGAAATCACTCTTATTTCCCCAAAGCCCTTGCAGGAGAAAAGAGATGATCAGTCATTTGATTCACGAGGTTGTTCTTATTTTTGACATTAAAAAAATCTGTGATCAGATACAAATTCCTATTGAAACCATTGGGTGTCATTTCTGGGCTCCAAAGAGCTTTGGTACCACAGTCGTCTATGTCTCAGCGCAGAAGAGAATTCAGCAAGAGGCAAAGGGATAGATAAGACTTAGTTTATTAGAATAGGACACTTGTGAGGCTTACAAGGGGGTGCCACACCCTGAGGACCTACTGGGCTATGGTTTTATAATCAAAGGATAAGGGGGAGGGGGAGAAGAACTTTTCCTTGAGTAGACATCTTGCTTCCATCATCAGCTCCTCTTTCAGCTTGGGCAGGAAAGTTTTCTCGTCCCTAGTGCTCAAGCTATGTCCATAAATTACTGAATTTTATGTCCTAAGGATCATTAATTTATTGAGCTCACTGAGCAGAATATGGGTCTCATGCCACCATTGTTTTATTGATTTGGGGCATGTCTTATGCTTCTGTTGCATGCTTTTGTTGCTAAGCAAGTCTGCTTGGTTTTGTGGTTAAGCAAACCTGCTCTCTTGAGTAATTGTTAACTTATAAGGGTCTCCCATATTTTTTTTCTATTTTCAATCCCCTGTAGTGTAATTAACTATATAATCACCTACTTTATCCCTTCAGTCTGTCCCTGTCACTATTAAGGAAAATTCATGAAGGGTACGTATCTGTAAATAAAAATGAATGGGCTGTAAGATATACTAGTTTTTTTCTCTGCTGGCCCCCATCCTCATCAGATCCATTCTCTGCTCTTCTCTGCTGTGTGTTCTGTCCCAGAAGACTGTATCCCCTCAGCTCCCTGCAGGCTGGATTGTTGTTTGGGTTCCCCCAGTGAGGACACCACAGAAAGGCCAAGGTAGGAGGAGAGAATGGCAGGGATATTTCTTCCTTGCTTTCTCCCTCTGACACTGTCTCTAGAAGCAGCTCATTACCTGCAATATTACAGCTCCCATGGGTCCCTAGCTCCACCCCCATTAAAGTTCAGTAACATTATTTCCAACCTTTGCCCTTTACCCTTTCAGCCTTAAGAGTGGTAATGGTTTCCTGGGGTTGCTAGCCTCTGGGGTGTCTCATTATCTCTCATTCATACCCTTGACCCTGCCCACACCTCTGTCATGGCACCATCTTAAAACTCTCTTCATTTGAATCATCAAAATGAATTTCTCTTTCTTGCCCAACTATTAGTGTCTGCTTTTACTGTTTGTTTAGTCACTAGGTTGTGCCTAACTCTTTAGCAATCCCATGGACTGTAGCCCACCAGGTCCTCTGTCCTTGGGATTTCCCAGACAAGAATACTGAAGTGGGTTACCATGTCTTTCTCCAGGATATACTCCCAACCCAGAGATCAAACCCGTGTCTCCTGCATTGACAGGTGGATTCTTCACCCCTGAGCCATAGATTTCCTTTAAGAAACAGGCAAGCTCCAGCAACTGGCTCTTTGTTGAAGTCTTTGAAGGCTCTTTATTTGTCAGAAATGGAAGGGTTAGGACCTGAGATGAAAGAGTTCAGGGAAGAGTATCTTCAGATGAGGTTATCCATTCCTTCTGAAATCTCTTATGATGGATCATGATGAGCAAATGATTCCCCCTCCTCTCATAAAACCTGAGATCTTAAAACTTTCCACAAGCCTCTGGCATTTTCCTCCAGGGTTCCTCTTATTGGTTAGAGGCTCAAAAATTATTAGATGTTCTGAAAATTGCAAAATGAGCATTGTAGATATGAAACAAACCATTATTAGTTTTAATCTCCCTGGTAATCTAATTTTCTGGAAATATTTCAGGGTTTATTTGCTTGAGGCAGTGGCCAAAGCCTGTTTCTATGTCACTGTAGTGGGTGCAGAGCTTTTCACAGCCCAGGATCCTGGGAAGTAGCAACAGGATCTTAAGACTGCCCTGGTTTCCCTCAGTGGGAGAGCCCAGAGCCCAAGGCAGCAGGGGTGAATGTGGGTTGGGTGGGACAATCAACTGGCCCTTCGGTGATATATTACAGAGGAAAACGTAGCTGAGAAGGCAGTTGCTTTACTTAGAAGGCAGTTGCTTTACTTGAAAAAAGAGAGGACAGAAGTTATCGAGAAGAAGACGACAGACGCGTTACCAGTGTGGCAGAAAGCTAGAAAAATCAGTGGTTCCTGAACGTGATCCAAGGCAAGTGTTTAAAGGTCTGCATAGAAATGAGAAAAATCCCACTGGCATCATTTCCTCTTTTAACTAGCTATGTTGATTCTACTTTAAGATCTACATTTTATTCTGAAATTATGAGGTTTTCCTGTTTCTTTTGTGACATTACAGTGTCCTTGTTTTGTGAAATAATGGTAATTACAAATATTAGAGGAGTGTCCTTCAATGTCTTTACCAAAAGAAAATGTGGAAACTTCTCTGGCAGTCCAGTGGTTAAGACTTCATCTTCCAGTGCAGGGGGTGAGGGTTTGATCCCTAGTTGGCAAGCTAAGATCCCACATGCCTCATGGGCAAGAAACCAAAACATAAAACAGAAGCAATATTGTAACAAACTCAATAAAAACTTTAAAAATGTTTCACATAAAAAAAAATTTTTTTTAAAAGTAGGCTAATATGTGCTTGTCTTTAGTGATGTCCATACACTCAATGTGTACACGGAGATCTATACATATACTCACACATGTACACACATGTACATACATGTATACATACATAAATATCTATACACATTGATAAGAGCACATACACAGATAAATTCTTTTTTAAATTTAATGATCAGTAACATCATAAACGTGGAGACCACTGAATTGTTTCCAAACTGTCTTCTCCTATGAAGGGAACATGATACATTATAATTTACTTGCTCACAAGAAGTCATGAGGTCAACCAATGGGATGAGTCAACCAATGGGATGAGTCAACTCAAAGAAAATTCCTAATGCTTTCCTGGTATCCTTTTATGTCCCAAGGAGCTGACAATATTGCAGGGCATACTCAATGGAAAAAATTTTTCTGGTGGATTTCTTACTTATTTGAACATTGATTAACAGCTTTAATTGCTATGAGGCATGGGGAGAATAAACCCTGGATGAAATGTATCTTTATATTTGTTCTGGATATTAAAAAACATTGATTTGTTATAGAGCATTATTGTGCAAATAGGGACAGATTGAACTGAAAAACATTCATCTGAAGGACTGATAATGTATGAAAATTTAAACCACACTTGCTGAGATAAGCTTAGGCTTTAGTCTACTCATTGGCAGAGGTTATTCAAAACCTTTGTTTCCTTTTCTCACATCTTATTTGACCCTGAGTAAATCATATAGTGGAAAGATTCATATATCTAGAAGTAAGCTGGCTGTGAATGATTTCAGGTGTTGTCATGGGGTTCCCCAAATGGAAATCCAATGTATCCAACAATGGACCTACTCATTTATATTTAGGTCACCAAAATTTATGTCTGTCTCTTCTTTTTAGATTCTTGGTTTACATATGCAGGAAACCTCAGAGTTCGGACATTTCTATGAAAACAAAGGGCATATTTGGAAGCTGTTGGGATTAATTGGAGGCATCCATGGATTTTTCTTAATTGAAAAGTGTTTTATTCTTCTTGTATCATCAAGTGCAGAGGTATATTTTAAATTTTATTTTGCTTTAGAGCTTCATGATATTTGTCTTTTATTTCAGAGCTACTTGTTCAAAAGTAATTGGCATCTTCATGAAATTGTCTGTTTTAGGGTGGTTTATGGATGGATAAAGGATGGTACATAAATAGATGGATGATAAAATATGTATGTAAAATGTTGATGGTAGGATTTAGGTAGTGAGTGTCTGAATGTTGACCTCATAATTCTTTCAGATTTTCTGTATATTTGAAGCGTTTCACAATAGATTTTAAATGAAATTCTGTAAAAAAAATTTCTGTTTTAATGAATCAGAGTGGTTCTTTGGCATGGGATCAAGCTACATATGGATAGCTATAGATAGAGTTATAGAGCTATAGTTATAGAGTGCTATCTATAAAAATTCAGGAATTGGGAATGGCAGATTCAATCCCAACCCTTACTCTAAAAGTTTAGGGGTTTAACCTCCACAAAAGGAGTTCTAATCTAACTAAGCACTAAAGACATTACTAAAGGATACTAAAGGCGCACACAAGAGACTACCATTCTTGGGCTGGAAAATTAATTTACAAAACCTATATATAAACTTATGTGTAAGATTTAGAAATGTAACCAGATGAAACTGCGTGAAATAAATTCTGAATATCCAAAATTTATGCTTTTTTTTTTTTTCAGATTGTTCTTGGACTTGTCGGGGAACTTAAAATGAGTTTTAAGAATGTAATTTTAAGATGCATGATATTGTGTAAAAAAAGAAGGAATTTGAATATTTTAGAAGCTACATGTACTCTAATTGGTGAAAGTCTTTCTGGAAATATTAATTCAGTAGTTATAGGGTGTAATATAGTTTCAGTTATCATCCTTTTGGATATCATTCTCCATCAGAAAGAACTCATGATTTAATTTTGCAGGAAATAAAAGTGACAGTATAAAAACTACCACTGTTCAACCTCTGTAAATCATGACTAAAATTTTTGAGGTTGCATTCTTTGAGCACTGAGAATATGCATGATATTCAGGACAGTCCTATGCTTTTCCATTTTAGCAAGTATTATCCTGATGAAATTCTCCCAATAATCTTTTTGTGTCATCTACCTCCTTGGCCAGTAAACAAAATGTTAAATAGAACCATGGAATTGACAAAGGCTGCACCTGTGTTCTTCTGGCTTCAGCACTAATTTCAAACCATCCTCATCCAGCAGGGCATGTCATTGGTTAATGGGCATGTG
The DNA here is from genome assembly GCA_007570785.1 of Antilocapra americana. Lineage (NCBI taxonomy): Eukaryota > Metazoa > Chordata > Mammalia > Artiodactyla > Antilocapridae > Antilocapra > Antilocapra americana. Next base: position 818,051 of record ML660812.1, on the reverse strand, counting down.
GCGCATTCCCGCCATGTTGCATTCAACCCTGAATTAAGGGACCAGTCAGGCAGAGGCAAATCTGCTTCAACTATCCAGTTGGTAGGTTACTGATCCCAAGTATTCTTCTGATTTGATCACTTTCTTTCTTTTATTCCTTGATAAATAGATAAAAATCAGTAGGCTAGATAAGTAGAGTCCCCTCCTGATTTGCCTATTCTTGATCATGATAAATCCTATTTGGAAAACTTTGTCAAGCACCTGAAGGCTGTTTTCAAGGGGTAAATGCATTTTCCATAGATTTAAATCCTTGCTGTCTGCACCTCTTTGAAACACATGTGGATCAGATTGACAAAATATACATATCCTTCATCACTGTGTTTACAAGTTTTTGTAAACTAGCTGACCTTGAGATTTCTCCCTTCTGAGTAATCCTTTAGTCATGACTAGATGAGGCCAAATAAATGTTGAGCAAGGAATTAGAGCGTTTAGGAGTGGGGCATTCATTTTGTGATGTAGAAGAAAAGTGATTCTGCCTAAGAAGATGTCTCATAGCTAAGTGCCTTTTGTTACACTGAGTTTTTCATGACAAAGGTCTTCCATGTGAATTCTCAAAACAAAAGGGAGGGGACAGATGTATGCCTATGGCTGATTCATGTTGATATATGACAGAAACCAACAAAAAATTGTAAATCAATTATCCTCCAACTAAAAATTATAAATTAATTAATAAAACACAACATCCAGTCAAGTTCAAAATAATATTCTCATTCTAGTTCTTAAAGTCATAAGAAAAGGGACAGGAAAAAATGAAAGTATATCACAGTTAGAAAACATGCCTCCCATAACCCTGATTTTGAAGGAGGGCATTTCAGTTCAAGGACAGATTCCTGAGTGGAGAGAAGTAAGCTATTCCTGAGACATTAACCTGGCAAAATACAAGTCTGGGAGTAGATTGCAGAGTTAGAGCCAATTCAGAAATATGAACATAAAACATTTCTTTAAAATAATAGCTTTAAAAGCCTTATTGTGTTTAGATAGGTCACATGTGGTTTGAAAGAAGATAACTTCAAGTTGAGATCACACTTTTTGTTTTGTTTTGGTTTGGCTGCACTGAACAGCTTGCAGGATCTTAATTTCCCTGATTAGAGATTGAACCCAAGCCCCAGCAATGAAAGTGCTGAGTCCTAACCACTGGACAGCCAGGGAATTCCCTGAGATTAGTTTTTAAATCACTTTAATGGTAACCTCATTCTTTCTGTGTGAATGAAGGGTCCAGAGCCCAAGATGCAAATAAGCAAAATTCTGATGCTAACGGATTGAGTTTAGAACAATTTGACTGTGTTATCTCACTAATAAGAGATTTCACCATTTCTTTTGTTCTTTAAACTGTAAGATTAACCTAAAAAGAGACAGAAATAACATGAACTGTTAGGATTGTTTAATGGGTCCAATTTCCTGATTTTTAAGAAAGGAGAGGAACTCACAAATCCTTCCAATCATCAAAATTCCTTTACATAGTGTGACAATATAGAGCTTTTTGAGGAAAAAAAATCCTGGAATAAATATTTGAACTCCTGTCTTATATTAGAATATAGATTCTTTTGATTATAATCAGGCTTTTCATATAATGTAATTTAAAATCTACACATTTTTCTTTTGTTTCTAAAATCCACCAGTTTCAGGCAAGAGTCCTGTCTACCTCCTTTAATCCTTCAGACCCCTCTTCTCAGCCATCCTTCTCCAAAATTAGCCTATCATTACATCTTTTGAATAACTGTTGTTATTCTAACATTTGAATGTTAGGTTTACCTTCTCTGTTTTACTTTTTAAAGAAGATACTTGTCTCACATGAAATTTGTCTCAAAGTTTCCGCAATTTTGGGTAATGTGAGTATACTTCTAAAAATGCTCCATAGGCAGACATGAAATAGTCTTTTCACATGCTAGAATAAGAATCTGAGGCCTAGGGAGGGAAAGCGACTTTCCTGAAATCGAAAATGTGGCAGTCTCTGAAATGAAATCACATCATCTCAGCTCCTAGAAGTCAGTTTCAAAATCTCACTTCCCTGCCATGTGAAAGGATGAAAGACCTTTTCAAATATATTATTTTAGTAAGTTTGTGGATCTCCTTTATTAATGAGCAAGATTTTTTTTTTTTTTTTACTGGCTGGAAAACAACAGTAACAGCATCTTATGCTACAATGAATGAATTGAAATATTGGGCTTACAAGGGCTTCTTCTCCACAATCCACTTAAAGATCAGAAGATTAATTCTAGATCCACGATCTGCCATACAGGAACAGGGTTGACTTTGGTCAAGAGTCAAGAAGTCATTTTTTCCTACAGCTTTTGGCTTTCATAATTTGAGAGTGAATTACAGATGATCTAGGTAGCCTCCAGCTCTCTATGGAAGACTCTGATCTATTTAAGAGTGCTATTTTCATCTAAACGTGATAGTGGGGAAAAATGTGCTTGCAGAGTCTCGGCTCTACCTCCTGTGTTTGTCTATGAAATTTAGAAATTCTCATATTCTCCGGAGAATCAAAATGTCTTCTGATAATCAACATAACTCCTCAGATGTTTCGTTTTTCGACAACATGGTGACTATTGCTTATCTTTCCTCTTTTATTTTTTAATTTAAAATAGAAAGGCCCAGAAGATGCTCAGGCAGCTGAAATTCCTATACCTAGTCTGAACTCCCCTAACAGAAAATGTGAGTACCAATTTAAAAACTCCAAATATTAAATATAGGAAGTGCCATAGAAAAAGGTTATATCTCCTTTGAAATAAATATGTCAAAACCATATCCATTTCCTATTAGGTAGGTAAGTATTTCATTATTAAAACCTTAACAATGAAATTTAAAATAAAGGCTTGTTTCTATTTCTATCTTTAAAAACTACTGCCATTAATATCAACTTTACTCCACTCTTTAAAAATGATTTCCCCCATTGCTTATCTTTGTCACCCTGTGGACTGTAGCCCGCCAGGCTCCTCTGTCCATGGGATTCTCCAGGCAAGAATACTGGAAGGGATTGCCATGCCTTCCCCCAGGGCATCTTCCCAATCCAGCGATTGAGCCCATGTCTCCTGTCTCCTGCGTTGGGACATGGGTTCTTTACCACCAGTGCAACCTAGGAAGCCCTCTGGAAACTTAAACTAGTAAAAATACTTACGTGATTATCAAGGCTCCTTTAACATCCTGCTTATATGATGATTTGAGCCCTTCACTTCCCATGAAGTTCTGCATCATGACTGGTTTCTTGTCTTCTCTCACAGTCTACTGATAATTCATCATAAATACCTTATCTCCTTTATGATGCTGTTATTAGCATGGTGGAGTTCAAATCAGTGCCAGCTCATTATTCACAACTTATGCTAAAATTCACTTGTTTGTATAATTTACATCCAATCTTTTTCTTTCTAGGAATGTCCCTGTTTCTGAACTTGATTTACCAATTGTGGATAGGACTTGTTTCCCTTTTGCTCATGCTTCTAAATAATTCTTAAACCCCCCTTTTTTTTTTAAAGCTCCATGTTGGTTTTCATCGGTTGCCCCATTTTTCTCTCTGGTATTACCCTTTTGTAAACATACTTCTCAATATTTTAATGTTAAGTAGTCATGGTAAGTTATTCCCATTCTACCAGAATAAGTTACCTAATAAGAAAAAGAGCTATTTATTGAGTCCTTATATGCCAGGCACAATGCTAAACATGTGACATGGATTATCTCATTTAATCCTCTTACACTTTACTGAAGTAATAATTAATATCCATTTTATACAAATGAAAAGACCCCTCGCTAGAGAGGGTAAGTCACTGACTAGGACTACAGCATTAAGGAACTAGGGAATGCTAATGCACCAACAATTTCCTTGTGATCATTCTTTCAGGCATGCATTCTTATATTTTTTTCAAATTCATTCATTCATTCATCCATCCATTCAAGAAATGTTTGGGGATGTTTTAGGCACCATGTATGCACCAGGGAATAAAATTAGGAATGGTCTTTATCTCTAGTTTGCAATATGGTTGAGGATTTAAATGCTAAGAACAATGAAGATGATGGTAACAATCACTATTTGGAATGTGTTTGGTGTTTTAAATCCTGTAATTTCTTTCTATGATTCAAAATATATAACTACGTAGTCCTTCCAATTCTATTTTCAAGACATTTCTAGTGATATTTTTAACTCCTGAATCTTTAGTTGCAGGAGAAATTTTAGAATGCCTGGCACTTAGAAGGCCTATTAGAGACATTTCTTTGTATTTGTTTTTGGAAAAAAGGAAGAGGGAAGGCCACACCTAGTCAAATCAGGAGCAGAGACTGGTTGCTAGCTCAGGGAATAATGATGGTCTTATTCAAATGTTTTGTAGACCTCATATCTTTCCACTTCAGATATCAAGCTTGGCATACAGAATGAACAGTGAAGAAATCCAAATTTGATTACCCAACTGCCATTATTGCCAGGGACATATTGAATTAGCTTCACATATTTGATTCCTTGTTTTTTATTACCTCATTGGTAGAGCTCAGGATGTGAAGGTCTACCCACAGTCTGATTTAAATAAACAAAAAGCAACATGATACCATATCAAATCCACGTATCACCATGGAAAACCTCCGAAAAGTCAGAAATGTGGAACTCAGTATGACTGCCAGGTTCCTAAGGAAAGGAAAAATATTGAATATTATCAATAGTTCTATAGTGAGTACATTGATTTGTCAGTGCATGCTTGTCTTATCTTCCAGTGAATAATGTTGCAATTGTCTTAACCAGTATGCACATTGTTAGCTTATATGCAAATACGTATATTTGCCTGTGGCTTGTTACATGGTCATGATCTGACATTTATAACCCCACATCAGTGATAATAAAATAACAGGCTACAAAAATAGGCTGGGCTGTTTCTTGGAAGAGTATAAACTGGGTAAAGATTTTCCATCTGAATATATGCTATTAATATCAAGACTGTATGTAGGCATATGCACAGAAATGGTGAATCACAATTTGTTTGTATGCTGCAACATTGTCAAATGCACTACTTTCAATTGCTTTTGTTTTTTCCACAAAGAAGAGCTTTACTTCTGAAAATTGGCAGGAACAGCTCAGGTGACCTGTTTGCATTATTAGGTTCAGAGAGCTTCCAGGCAATGCCAATAAGAACTCTCTCTAGTTCAATAATTTGATATTTATTCTGTATTTTTCTGACCTTTGCCTAAAATCTTCTCATTTTTACTAAGGAAGAAAATGAAATAGGAAACCACAAGAATGATAGATCTGAGTCTCACAGAGATGATTCTAAATAATGATTTGAGAAGTGAAATACATGGGATGTCTTTACAACACAGTCAGTGCACTTAGCTCCTGGCTGATAGTCTGGGCTAGATCTGCTGTTTACTGAAGTTCCTTTTTTCACAGTGTGGGCTATAAAATGTTATGTCATATTCCCCCAATAAAATAACAAATCACATTATAATATAGTCCCTCCACCATCTCAGATCCAATAACAGAAATGAGATGACCTCTTCCTGTTTTTATAGGTGTCCAGTTAGAATATTGTGTGCAGTTCTAATAGTAACAATAGCAACTCCTTAAACCTGTCACACAATTTATATCAACTGACTAATTAATTTTTAGACTATAGCAATTGATTTTAATGACTCTTCTTATCAGGTGGTATACCTAGGTAGTTCACTGTCATGATATGTGTTTATCCCTGAAATACTTTTTGTACTTGTTAATGGTTCCACCCCAAATACTAATATACAGTTTCAGGTTTTTGAAAGCAGAAATTCTGTTAAAAACTTGAGCGCAATTAATGATCTAATTATTTCATTAATTGAATCCATTATGGTCCAGTTTATTTCTTTGGTTGGCTCCTTAATCAGATAATGTATATGATATAATAGAATCCCAAGAAGACAGCCTCTCTCTACTTTATTGGGCATCGAGTTGGTCTAGTGCTGAGTTATTTTCCTGAGAGACAAAACATTAAGTAATTTTTCCAAAGCTAACTTTGGAATCACAAGCGTTGGCAGCGGTTCTGTCATAGTCGCATTTAGGGAGTAAAGGAGGCAGTGGGGGTTTCTTAGCACCAACCAGAAAGGGGGATCATCACAGAGGGGCAGGAGATTGACAGTTGACTCCAGCAGACTGACGCAAGGAAGAGTCTGAACACGAGGAGCACGAGGAACAGTCAGGGGCCAGTTTTGGAAAATAGTCTCTATTTTAATAACATTCTGCCCAGGAGGTCTTAAATTATTTAAAAATTCTTTACAAAAGACTTATGTGGAAAGGTCATTGAACGTATTTTGGAAAGTTATAGCAGTATTATTTTTATTTTCTTCTCTTGACACACCTGAGTAGGGGGATAGAAGAGCAAATGTAGTTTATTTCCTGATTACTTGAACCCACTAGAAAAGCAGTGACCGTACCTGCAAGAGTGCCGTATTGCATCTCTAGTCCTGACTTACTTTGAAAGCTGAAACAGAGTTACTTAATCTGATGCGATTTAAGAATGTCAAGGATGGAAGGGAAAATTGATTGTAATTGAAGGATTCCAGTGACTGTGTTGTGCTCTGTTAATGCTTCTCACACCTTTAATTTGTTCTTTAGGCAAAACCATTAGCTTGCTAGCAATAATGATTCTGGTTGGGGACAGCCTGCATAATTTTGCAGATGGCCTAGTAATAGGAGCAGCCTTCTCGTCTTCATCCGAGGCCGGAGTGACCACAACTATTGCTATCTTGTGTCATGAAATTCCCCATGAAATGGGTAAGTCTGAGAGTAGAATCACTGCCTCCTTCTTGTTGAGAAAATCATAATATATTTCTTGCCATGATTTAGTAGTTTCTTTTTCCAACACAAAATTGAAAGATGAATACTTTCCGCTCATAATTTATTTAAACCATCAAAAGCAGAGAAGTAGGAAGAAAATTCCTGTACCTCGAGACAGAATTCAATTAGGCTCCTTTATATTTCTTGGAGCCAGAAGTGACTCCTTTTGGATTCTGGAGAATTCTCTACAGCAGAGAGACTTTCAGAGAAACCTCCTTTTGAAGAACAGCAGCAAAAACTTCCAAATTTGCATATGAAATGTGGGAAAAACATTAAGAGGGGAATTGGATCCATTATGTTAGCAAACAGGCCAATGAGATAAAATAACATTTAAATTAAAGCCAAACCATGGTTTCATCAACCTGATTTATATAAAATGTCTAAAGCCAAGCGTAGCATTGAAATGACAGGCATGTGGTAGCAGATGCACAAAAGACTCTCTTTCTGGATAATCTTAATAACCCATGTAATTCAAATCCTGCCTCCCAGAAACCAAGAAGAGATGGAATAGACATTTCTGAAACAGGTCCAGAAAGAGGAGAGGCTGGTCCTAGATACCCGTGTGCCCTTGAGAGAGGGCTCTTCTTGGTAGTCACTTTCTCATCTCACTTTCCTGTTTATATTGCCCACTTGGGCCACCCCTGACCTCTTGGGTTCTGTGTCTGTTGCCCAAAGTTCTATCACTGATCACCACTGACTATTCCTCTCTAAGGAGTTTATCCAAGGTCCTTCCTGAATCCATCAAAACTATGGTCTGGGAGCCACGTATGGTCTTGCTTTGACTCCTATGATAAAAACCAATAGAGGTGGGTGACAGTCTGTGACAGGCCAACAAGGATGTCTTACCATTCATTCATAAAATTAATTATGCAGCAGAACTAGGAAAACTGAGTCCCCAGGCTGCCTCTTATTTTTTTAATTATTGAAGTACAGTTGATTTATAATATTGTGTTCATTTCTGCTGTACCACACAGTGACTCAGTTATACACATATATGCATTCTTTTTAATATTCTTTTTCATTAGGTATCCTTGTTGAATTTCTTCCTCTTCTTAATTCCCCAAAACTAAGAAAGAGTCTCTCAGATTAAAAGATCATCCTTCTTTTGGGAGAAAAATGTGGAGAGAATAAGGTCATTTTTCTCTAGTCACTGAGGCAGTAAAAAAATTTTCTAAAGGAAAAATGTGTTTTCCTAACCAGTTTTTGCAACAATTAAAAAATCTCCTATTAAGTCATCATTTTCTCTTTCTCCACAGAAGTTCCTACCTAAGTTTAAAAAGAAAAAGAAAAACGCACATAATGTTTACTACCTTGGGATTTTGCCTGGCAAGTTTCCAGCTAAAAAGATTTAGAAATCCCAAGGCAGCAAGTCCTTTATTTTGCATTTGTCTAAGTTGAAAATGTCATAGGACATTAGGAAGTTAAGAGTATGTCACACTTCTCTCTGTATATACTACCTCCCAGAACAGTTAAAGGAATAGAACTTTTGAAACGTAGCTTCCTAAAGTATGAAGAGTTGGGCTGTAAGTTCTTGAGAAATATAGGAAAGTGTTTTTTTAACCAGTCATTCAATTTTACTTATAAAATCAGCCCCAATTGCTGAAATTTAAAACAGATTTCATAATAGTATAGGACTTGAACAAAAGCATCATCAGTTAAATGATAATTCTGTTTTCTTTTCTCTTAAATTTCAGGAGACTTTGCTGTGCTCCTAAGCTCTGGAATTCCTGTTAAGATTGCCATCCTGATGAATTTTATAAGTGCTTTAACTGCCTTCATAGGACTGTATATTGGCCTCTCAGTATCAACGGATCCATGTATTCAAAACTGGATCTTAACAATTACTGCCGGGATGTTCTTATATTTATCCTTGGTGGAAATGGTAAGCTATGTGGTTTTTCTGTTTTGTTTTCCAAACACTGAAAATGTAAAACAGAGAAAAAGACAAAATGGAAGGATCAAGGGTGAAAAGAGAAGACTATAGATAAAAACATAAAAGACTAAAGAAGTATTCTGTGTAATCCAAAAAAAGTAAGCAGGCAGAAGAAATATAATTTGAGATTCAGAAAATACTGACATTTTTTAAATCAATTTGAGTAGAATGAATGAAACCTTTCTAATTCTCCAAAAAGCATCATCAGTTCATTCTGCTCCAGCTTTGCATCTGTAGAAGATGCCTAAACTTTCAACTGAAGAACAAAAAGTTTTTTTAAATAGCAGCCATTTTATTTATACATTAGCAAATATTGGGTTGGCCAAAAGTCTGTTTGAGTTTTCCTGTACCGACATCTTGGCCAACCCAGTATTTCAGCTGACTTTGTCATTAAGTTAAAGAACTGGCTTAATGAAACAACCCTATTCTAAAAAAAATAATTTAAGTTTTAATTGCCAAAGCACTATCATGATGGTGAAATGAGGAAGATTATTATGTGTTGCATCTCTAAATTTCCACAACATTTTTCCTGAAGAAGTTCTTGCTGATATGGTTAATTCAATGGTTAATTCAATCATCATTTTTCACCCTCTGTAGTCTTATGAAGGAATTGAACCTGGGAAATTTCACATTTTTGCCTTTTAAATTCTAATCTCTGCAGGATAAACCTGTATTTTAAGGTCACTTTCTATTAGACTTGCTTACAACTTATATGTATTAGGATGAGAGTCATAATGATTATCCTGTCTCATGGGTGAGAACAAGGCAAGTAAAAATGGCATAAACTAACAAAAGAAATATTTAAGGCTTAAAATCAATAGAAAGCCAATCTGATCAGAAATAAAATATGTGATTACATATATCCTGTATCTGAGAAGTAAAATAAACAATCTTGAAGGTCATATTTGGAATAGGACCATTAGGGTTGACTAGTGAATTCAACAATTGTCCTGGAAGTAAGTAAAGAGAATGTTTCATAAAGGAAAAAAATCTGGAAGGCAGAAACTGGACTGATATGACCAGAACAGTGCATTCTATAAGCAGAATTCAAGAAGGGGACTGACTCATCAAGGTAAACTATCATCTTCAGCCCCACTATAGGGATTTCCCTGGTGGTCCAGTGGTAGGACTCCATGCTTCCCTGCAGGGGGGATTTAGGTTTGACCTCTGGTTGGGGAACTAAGATCCTGCATTCTGCATGCAGCATGGCATGGCCAAAATAAATGTGAACTTAAAAAATATTCACAAGCTGAAAACTGAGAGTTATGTTTTAATCGGTGAGAATTTTTAGGACTTCAAGCCTGGGTGACAGCATCTCAAGTAAGCCCAAGAGAGCTGCTCCAAGGAGGTGAAGGGAGGGGTCAGCTTATATAGAGAAGTTTTGCAACAAAGGGCAGGTAGTCTGAATATCAAAAGGTTTTTATAAATTGAAACCAGCTATCACAAGTTAAGGGTATGGAAGTATTCCTCCTTTCATAAAGGAAAGTATTCCTCCTTTCAAAAAGAATTCAGCATTTTTCTGTGCATGGGAAGATGAAAGAATCTGGGCTCAATGAAATCATTTCTTTGATATGCACCTCAGCTATCTGGAGCCAGTATCCTGTGTGTTCACACCCTGAGTTGCCTCAGGGGTCACTGTAGGGAGTGGCTGCAGTCTGTTGGCTGCTAGATACAGATATTGTTTAGGGCTCACCAGCTCAAGTTGGAGGGTGGCAATCACTGATGAAGGTGTGACATTCTTTGTTTGGCAGGAAACATACCATTTCTCACAAACAAACAAGCCACTTAAATGCTTCTGGCTCTTTGATATTTTTTCTTAATTTTTATGAGATTCAAAAAGTGAGGTAAACACTGAAATGTACTTCCATGTTTGGGAATGTTCTTACATATAATCTGTGATACTCAAAAAATTTCCTACTCATATAGTGAAGATAGTCAAAAATACTGTAGCAGATTCTATCCATCTTTTCTGAACCTCAGCCCCCAACCTGCAATCAATGTTATCAAATCGTACTATTCTCCCAGTTTGAGAAATCTGGATGTCTAGCCTTGTGTGCCTTAGAAAACACACGGCCACTAATCACTGAATGTTTTGAGCTGCTTTCTGTTTAAAACGTCTGCAGGTCCATCTTTAAGTTCATTCTTAAGCCTCCTGATTTTCAGCCTTGTATTTCTAATTCCTTTCCTCTTTTTGAGTTCATCAAGGGGCAATTTCTATATTGCTTGAGTTGATTTTGTGTCTTAATATGGTCTGGATCTCTCTTCAGGTCTGATGGATGTGTATGTATGAAGTCAATCTTTTCTCTTTGTCTCCCAAAATTGACCTGAGAAGATTATCAGGAACTATTTGAGCCCTAAGCTAAATACATCCTTTTCCCCTCAAAGTTTCTTCTCCCAGTCTTGTAAGGATAAAGAATTGCTTGTAAGAAAACAGTGTGGTTGACATCCTATGAAATTCCAACTAGAAGAAATCCTGACCTTATTGCAAATTACTATTGGCCAAAGAAAAACTAGCATCCTGGCAAAAAGACAGGAAAGAAAATACTCTGAGTTTCCTGGGGCTACTTCCTATAATCCAGGTCGCCTGCTCTCACGGCCTTTTGAGTAACTTCTAAACAAATACAGCCCTTTCACATAGCGGCAAGTTTAACTGTTGTTGTACTCTGGGGCTGTGCCAAAGAAAATACTCTTGTCATTTCAAGGGAAGAAAACAAGGTTTCAAGACTATACAGCAGCAAAGAAAATAAATGACAGTAACTAAAGGGTAAGAAGGAATACTTTCATACCCCGGCTATTTACCAAACCTTGGAAATGTACCAGGCACCTTCTGAGCAGGGTTAATGTGAAAAGATTAGCTATATTTTTGCCTTGCTTATTTGTTTCAAAGTAATCAGCTGTGTTATTTCAAACTCCTAAAAAGAAAAGAACTCAAAAAATTGGTCCATTTGTTGGCAGGGATGCCAACAAACAGAAAGTCTTCACCAGGGCAGTCAGCCAACCTAGAATTCTCCAAAGTGGTGTTGCCTTATCCAAGCACACCAACTTCCAGTTACACTGAATGGTTTCTAAAGGAAATTAAGAATGAATGCAGCTCTGGGTGGCCAGAGGAAATTCATTCTCTGTTAGAAAGATCCATGTGGGTTTCCCCAAGCAGAGTCTAAGACAAAGGCATCTGTGAAGTCAATTCACTTGGGAGGTGATCTCAGGAAGCAGGAGGGAACGACAGGTGGAGTGTAACAGAGAAGGATAAAAAGTCAATAAGACAGTGGGTTTTTATTAAGTTCAACACTGCCACATGGTGTCCTCCACACAAGACTCTCTGAGGGTGCTTCTGTCCCTGTCGTTCATCTGCCCCATAAGTAACGCCCCACCCACACACTTCACGTTATGGATGCCTGAGTGCCAAGGGCGTTCACTGGCAGTCCCCTGCCATCACATGGATGGCAACAGAAGGAAGAATATAGCATGGACTTCAGTGCAGGATAGTTAATGCCCTCTTGGAACTGGTCTCTGTAGCAATAGCTGGGGTGAGAGATGGGCTGAAAGAATATAAAATAACACACACGACCTGGCTGTTAGCAGTTGATCCTATCTGCCCCTCAAATATGGTTCTGGTCTCCTTCACTTTAACGTTCCATCTACACCAAAGCCCCTGCATGGTGGTAGCCAGTCAAAAACTCCATAAAAAGTTAACCCAAGATAGTCAATGGAAACAATCTGTAAACCCTACTGGTCTTGGGGAAGTTTTTTTTTTTTTTTTACTTTTTTTTCTTTTAAAAAATTATTTCATTTATTTATTTTACTTTTAGGCTATGCCACATGGCATGTGGGGGCTTCCTTATTGGCTCAGTGGTGAGGTAAAGAATCTGCCTGCCAATGCAGGAGTCAAGGGTTCTATCGCTAGGTCAGGAAGATCCCCAGAGAAGGAAATGGCAACCCACTCCAGTATTCTTGCCTAGGAAATCCCATGGACAGAGGAGCCTGTTGGGCTACAGTCCATGGGGTCCCAAAGAGTCAGACAATATTTAGAAACTAAACAACAACATGCTATATGTGGGATCACATTTTCCTAATCAGGGATTGAACCCATGCCCCCTGCATTGAAAGCATGGAGTCTTAACCATTGGACCACCAGGGAAGTCCTGAGGCAATATTTGACATTCATGATCTCTGTGCTTCTGGCACCCGATCTTGATTCTCCCCACCTTCAGGCAGCTCTTCAGCTGATTCAGATTTCTTTCCTGGCAGGGACACTCAGGTCTTCCCTATAGGGATCTGCTTTGTTTCTGTCAGGCCGTATTTCCTGTGGTTGCCTGTTCACTATTGTCACCAAGAGAGGCTCCAAGAAATTCTCAGGTCTCTAAATACAGTCCTTGCTGCCTCCACTGTGGAGCAGCACCCTGACTCCACATGGTAACCATTGACAATTGCTCCCACCAGCACAGTAACTTTTTCTTTATTAGTTGATCAATCAGCATGAGGTGCTCAAGGGACCACATGGTAGTCATAACTTCAAGTTCAGTGGAAGTGTTCCCTGGTGAATTCTCCTCAAGAATAAGGATCTGTTATCTGATGGTGCTAGAGTTTTCTGGAACAGGAAGCACAAATTCTGCAAGCAGAAAAACTGGCAGTGATTATATACCATTGTTCCATGATTTTCCCTATTGTTTCTGCTCTTATTTTTTCCTTCTCCTCACTTTGCATTTAATTTTCTGATCAAGTTCTGGCTTTATCAGGTGGAATGATGTATCACTGATTTTAAATAGTTTCTTCTTTTCTAGTGTAAGCATTGAAAGTTGGAAATTTACCTCTAAGCACTGCTTTGCTGAATGTCACATACTTTATTTTATTTCATTTCAAATATTTATTTATTTGACTTCACCAGATCTTAGTTGTGGCATGTGGGATCTTTGGTTGCAACCTGTGGTTCTAGTTCCCTGGCTAGGGATCAGCTTCATTGGGAGCATGGAGTCTTAGCTTCTGTACCATGGGGGAAGTGCTCACTTGTTTATTTTCATATGTTCTGCTTCCAGTACAGATCATTTTGAAGTGTTTTTAAAAATTCTAAACATCTCGTAATTTTTCTTATTTGACCTGTGTCTTATATGGAAGTATGTTGTCTCATTTCTCAATATTTGTAATTTAAAAAATGTCTTATAGTTAAATTTATTTTAATACTTGCATAGTCAGAAAATATACTTTGTATTATTTTAGCCCTTTGAAATGTTTTGAGACTTGCTTTATGGCCCAGAGCATGGTCTAACCTGGTAAATGGTCTCATATGTACTTGAAAACTATATGAGTGCAGCAGCTTTTGGGTGTGGGTTTCTGTGAATGCCAATTAAGTCAGGCTGGTTGATATTATTCATATTTTCAAATTCTGTATAATTTTTTTCTCCACTAGTTCTGTTTTATGCAAGGAATTAGAATACAAGCCAATATTTATGGGTTACCTTATTTCTTTCTTAGTTCTATCAATTGTATCTCATGCACTTGAAGCTCTGCTACTAGCTGCATCCATATATAGGGCTGTTATGTCTTCATAATTGAATTGATACTCTTATCACGATGAATGATTCCTCTTTATGTTTAGTAAATTCCTTGTCTTGTAGTCTCTCTTGCCTGATGTAAAGATAGTCACACCTGCTTTCCTGCTTCCTATTTGCATAGAATATAGAAAGTAAGGGGTGGGGCTTTGATAGAGTATTTGAAGTGACATAACAGAGAAATGTCTGATATAATCAGCAATCTCTGTGATTACTATGTTAGCATCCATGTATCTTGTTTATCTAATTTCTCTAAATCTTATTTATTACCAGATCTGTTGGTTTGCTGTCTTTTTTGTACTCCCATCTTTGCTACAAAGGTTTCCTGAAATTTGTTCTTTATAGTTATAGTGACTGCCCAAAGATATACATGTCCTAATCTTGGAAGTTTGTGAATATGTTATCTCACATGTCAAAAGAGACTATGCAGATGTGATTAAGGTTTAGAACCTGGAGATGGGGAGATTACCCAGAGTTTCTCATAAAGACGGTACACAAGTGCTCATTTCCATTTTGCACATTAGTAACCACGATGATGAAAATGACACAATAGTTATAACTACATAAAAATGTGTACAAGGATTCAAAACAGACTTGATGTTATTTGGCTTATAATGTGTAGATACTACACAAAAAATGTAATTTTCAGAAAACTTTAACTTCTTAAAATTTAAAAATAAAATTCCTGGCAATTGTAATTACTAATTCATAGCCAAATCTTTTGTTGTTGTTGTTCAGTCACTAAGTCATATCCAACTCTTTGTGACCCCATGGACTGCAGCATTCCAGACTCCTCTGTCCTCCACCATATCCCAGAGTTTGCTCAAGTTCATGTCCACTGAGTTGGTGATGCTACCTAGCTATCTCATCCCCTTTTCCTTCTGCTTTCAATCTTTCCCAACATCAGAGTCTTTTCCATTGAGTTGGCTCTTTGCAACAGGTGGCCAAAGTATTAGACCTTAAGCATCAGTCCTTCCAACAAATATTCAGGGTTGATTTCCTTTAGGATTGATTGGTTTGATCTCCTTGTAGTCCGAGGGATTCTTAAGAGTCTTCTTCAGCACCACAACTTGAAAGCATTAATTCTTCAGCACTTTGCCTTGTTTATGGTCCAACTCTCACATCCATTCATGACTACTGAAAATACCATAGCTTTGACTACACAGACCTCTGTTGGCTAAGTGATGTCTCTGCTTTTTAATATGCTGCCTAGGTTTGTCATAGCTTTCCTTCTAAGGAGCAAGCACCTTTTAATTTCATGGTTTCAGTCACTGTCCTCAGTGATTTTGGAACCCAAGAAAATAAAATATGCTTTGTTTCCACCTTTTCCCCTCCTATTTGCCATGAAATGATGGGACCGAATGCCATGATCTTAGTTTTCTGAATGTTTAAGTTTCAAGTCAGCTTTTTTACTGTCCTCTTTCACCCTCATCAAGAGGTTCTTGAGTTCCTCTTCATTTTCTGTCATTAGAGAGGTATCATCTGCATATCTGGGGTTGTTAGACTAATTCAAATTAGCTAGGGTTGTTGTTGTTTAGTCATTCAGTTGTGTCCAACTCTTTGTGACCTCATAGACTGCAGCACACCAGGCTTCCCTGTCTTTCACCATCTCAGGGAGCTTGCTCAAACTCATGTCCATTGAGTCAGTGATGCCATCCAACCATTTCATCCTCTGTTGTCCTTGTCTTCTCCTGCCTTTAGTCTTTCCCAGCATCAAGGTCTTTTCTAATGAATCAGCTCTTCTCATCAGGTGGCTAAAATATTAGAGCTTCAAATTCATCTTCAGTCCTTTCAAGAAGTATTCAGGATTGATTTCCTATATATTTCAGTGTTAGACATAGGTTAACTATCTTGCTTTTAAAAAATAAAGTTTACGGTTTAAAAAAACATACATAACATTTTCTCTTAATTACCCTGGATTATCTGCATGGTGCCAATATAACCACCAGTTCTTAAAGGTGGAAAGCCTTCCCCAGCTGTAGTCAAAGAGATGTGATGAAAGAAGATTCAGAGAGATTTGAAGTTGCTGAATTTGAGGTTAGAGGAGGGGGACCAGGAGCCAAGGAATGCAGCCAGCCTTTAGAAACTGGAAAAGGCAAGGAGACAGATTCTCCTCTAAAGAATCCAAAATAGTTAAGTAACAAGTTACTGAGCCTCAGGTCTGGCTGCGCAAAAATCAGTACCTGAGAGACAGTTGTTGGTAGAAAGGAAAATTGCTTTTAATCAGAATGCTGGTAATCTATGAAAATGGTGGACTCAATACTCCCTGAAAACCATCTGCAAAGATTCTGCTCAGCCATGAAAGTTCTTAAAGGGAAAAGGGAAGTCACCACAGTTAATCACTGAGTTGAGGGGGTCGAGTCATCACCATCTCTCACTGCATATAGGCTTGTCGACTTCTTGTGATCTTTCTTTAGACGCTGTCGTGTTCACACAATTTGTTCATACGGTTTGTTCATGAGATTATTGAAGTGGGAACAAGGGAAGAGATCTGGTCATCTGTTAATTACTTATTCTTCTTTTCTATTTCTTTCATCTACAGAAAGCACCAACAAGTTAGGCAAGGTATTGTGTGATCTTAAGATCTGATAAGGGTACTTGGGCTAGAAATGAGTAGAGCATGGGCCCGTGATTTAAAAGTTAGTTACAATATAGTTTTGCTAAATTGATGGAAAAGGTTTCCTGCTGTGGTTGATTTCCACAGAGAATTCCTTACAAGTCTCCCCTGTCAGATATCATTCCATTTTGATGGGATTAGGGATGAAGGGCCATCTTCTATAACTGCTTTATGCTGAGAAAGGGCATCAAGGACTTAATGTGAAAGATCTTGGCATGGGTTTGAAGCACCTCTTTGCTGACAGTTTTAGTTGCCCATTTACATCTATGAGCAGACAAGCTACAATTATTTTGGTGTCCCCCAAAATACAGATTGTTACGAGCAGTAGTGTTAATCCCATTCTTGGAGCTCTGCTAACCACAGACTCGCTTGTGCTCAAGATGGAGCAGCTTGTATCACGGCTGCAGTCTGTCAGTCGCGCAGTTGGCATGTCCCCTCTGGTGGCAGTTATAACACCTGTAAAACAACTCAGAGGTGTAGGTTAGACACTGAACCTGTGACTCCGTTGTCCTAATCCTTCATTGCTTGAACCTGCTCTGTTGGGACCCAGGAAAGGCTGGGAGATATCAGCTTTTCTACAAACAAGAGACAAGAAACACGGAGGAGCCTTTCTACTTGGGGGAGGAGGGGGCGGAGCCCACAGAATTCTGCTTGGTTCCAAACGCATTGATTTTGCTGGAGGATAGTTGCTTTACAATGTCATGTTCATTTCTGTTTACAGCAAAGTGACTCAGCTATACATATACATATCCCCCCTCTTCCTTGGATTTTCTTCCCATTTAGGTCACCAGAGAGCACTGAGTAGAGTTCCCTGAACTATATAGTAGGTTCTTACATCTCATCTATTTTATGTGCTCTGTTGTGTCCAACCCAGAGATTGAACCTGAGTCTCCTGTGTCTTCTGCGTTGGCAAACAGATTCTTTACCACTGAGGCAGCTTATACATAGTATCAATAGTGTATAACTGTTAATCCCAATCTCTGAATTCATCTTGACCCCCTTTCCTCTTTGGTATCCATATATTTGTTCTCTGTATCCGTGCCTCTATTTCTGCTGTTACAGAACTGTAAGATAAATTTGTGTTTTAAATTTGTTGTTTTAAACCAACAGGTTAGTGGTAATTTGTTGACAGTAGCAGTAGGAAGCTAATATATCCCTATGCTGCTAACCTTGGTTTAGATGCTCTTGGGGGCAAGAGGCAGCTGTGTAGGAGGAGCTTCTCATTCTGTATGAGACCTGAAAATTCCTTCTATGAAAATTCCCAGAACTAAAAATTCAGAAAAACTTCTCATAGCCACCCTCTCTAAAATTCAAAAAAATTTCTCAAACAAAAGGAAAAGACAAGCCCCAAAAGTGTTTTTTTTCAGAAGTTTGAATAAGAGAGAATTTATTTTTCAACAATATGATTTTTATTTAAAGAAGAGTTAATTCATTTTGAAGAGCATCGAGTAGGTTATGCCAGGGAGAGATTTATTTTGGATCTGAAACAAGTTGCAGACCTTTAGGCATTTCCTAAGGTTTTAAATCCTGTAAAACTATTTACATAGCAATAAGCTCATAGAAATCTCAAGGGTCTATCACAATGGAGATGTCCCTAAAATGGAGATAACTGGACAGCTGCCCAGGATCCCGTATGTTAATAGCATCCAAGCTGATAGTGGAGATGTAACTCAGAGAAGGAGGTTCAGGAGAAGGATGTGCCTACCAAATTCATGCTAAAATGAAAGAAAACAAAACTCCTGTGCTCTGTCCCTGTATATCAAGGTGAATTTTTATTTATTTTATTTAGTTGTGATGGATCTTAGTTGCAATACCTGGGATCTTCACTGAGTCGTGTATTCTCTCTAGTTGTGGCATACAGATTGTCTAGTTGTGGTGCTTGGGCTAAGTTGCTCCAAGGCTTGTGGGAGCTTAGTTCCTCAACCAAAGATCAAACCCACATCCCCTGCATTGCAAAGTGGATTCTTAACCACGGGACCACCAGACAGGTCCCCATCATGTTGAGTTAATTGAGAATAAACCTTATTTCCAGCCCTTTCCACCAGTCTTTCTTACTACATGTATCTCTGAGTTGCTTCCTCTTCCACTCCATAGCTGGGTTTTTTGTTTCTTTTTCTTATCTTTCTCTAAAACTTCTTTTTCACTTACATAATAATGGGAGAGGAAACAGCAAGATTGTAGAGGAATCATTTAGAGCAATTGGCTTATCTACCCTCTTCTGGGAATTAACATCCTCCAAGTAATATCCCAGCCATCCTTTTGCCTGGAGCATTTTCCAATTACCAAATAATTTTCTTTGTTTGCAAAGCATGGTAAAGACTATTTTGAATTTGAACTTAAGAGTCTCTGTTTTCAAAATGTACCCAAACACAGAAAAATAAGCTCTACCTATGACACCCGCTCAATAAATAGGATTATTAGTAGTCCCGAGGAAGAATATTCATTGGCTTCTCTACAGTTATTTTAGTTCAGTAAATATAACAGCTTCAAGAGAGTGAATTGAGTAAAAAGAATATAAATTGGCTGTCAAAACAGCTACCATCCTACCTAGGTTTTCCATCTTTTTAAAAATCAGGTGACCTGTGGCTCATCGGTAAAGAAGCTGTCCGCATTGCATTGATCTGCATTGATCCCTGAGTCAGGAAGAGCCCCTCAAGAAGGAAATGGCAACCCACTCCAATATTCTTGCCTAGGAAATGCCATGGACAGAGCAGCCTGTGGGCTACAGTCCATGGGGTCTAAAAAGAGTTGGACATGGCTTAGAGACTAAAACACAACTATAATATTAAGCTCCTCCTACACTTTGGGGTTGTTGATCCTATTCTCTGCTCTCCATTCTTTCTTTATCTTCCAATTTATTGCATTTAATTGAGTCTTTCTTTGTCAGGGGAATTTAAATAAATCCAGTGCAATTCAATCATTAATCCATCACCACCACATTGGCACTGGTAAATGAGTCCTTTATCCAAAAAACTAGTAAGTTATTCTCACTTTGAAGTTTGGCAATAGCTAGGTGTAATGCCCTTTAAATAATATCCATCCATAAAAAAACAGATTATTTTTGTTTGAAAAGACGTAGAGTAATCTTGATATGCATATTTGCTTTCAACAAATACTGTACTTGAAATCAGTGAGTGTAACCGACATCCTTTAAATACTTTTTTGCTGGGGAAAAAAAATGACAAACATTGAAAAACCTTTTTAGGCAGCACAATGAATATAATTTAACATTCACAATGATTTCTTCATGAAAGCAAGAAGTATGAATAATTCTTACCAACAGTTTTGAAAAGTTTCCATTCTCTTTCTGTAAAAATCAGTCAAACTCTACCCTTAGATATGTTCTACTGAGGAAATTATTAATGGACTAAACTTTGATGAATACTTAGCTTTATAATTTTTAAAAAATGACCACCAGAGATGTTCGTATTTTTTGCCCTGCATGTTTCCTTTCCTCTTGCTTGTTTCTCAAACCATGTGTGCACATGCACACACACATACATTTCTTCCAAAGAAATCCATTTCTTAAGAAAATGCTACAGCTGGCTGATGACTGTCTTCACTGAGCTATATAATTCAGAGTTTGTCTAACTCAACTGCTTTTCCTAAGGAAAAAAATGGACAAGTGAATTTTTAAATTCAAGTTAAAAGCAGGTAACACCTTTGTGTCTCTGAATTATATCTGACAGTGATAGGATATTTATCTTATAACTCAGTTTTCAAAAGAGAAATTTTCACTTCTGTTGCAAATGGCTTCTTGAATTCCCTTGGGATACCATTGAGAAGATAGAAACCTATAAAATTGTACTTGAATATTTAACACATAAAATATCTAATGCTGAATTTAAAAAAAAATAACCTTATAAGCTTCCAGTTTGGTGATCTCAGACACACTGAGAGCTGTGGCTCTTGCTTTCTTGCTTGATAAGGAAAATTAAAACTACTGTATTCAGTTGTTTTACAAACACAGCTACTAATTTAAAAAAATCTAAAGGAAAGCTGATGGCTGCAGATGGTGACTGCAGCCATGAAATTGAAAGATGCTTCCTCCATGGAAGAAAAGTTATGACCAACCTTGAAAGCATATTAAAAAGCAGAGACATTACTTGGCCAACAAAGGTCCATCTAGTCAAATCTATGATTTTCCAGTAGTCATGTATGGATGTGAGAGGTGGACTATAAAGAAAGCTGAGCGCCGAAGCTTGATGCTTTTGAACTGTGGTGTTGGAGAAGATTTTTGGGAGTCCCTTGGATTGCAAGGAGATCAAACCAGTCCATTCTAAAGGAAATCAGTCCTGAATATTCATTGAAAGGACTTTCTACTTTCTTCTCTATGAATTTAACTATTACACGTACCTCACATTGGTAGAATCATGCAGTATTTGTGCTTTTGTGACTGGCATGTTTCACTTCACGTAATAACTTGAAGGCTCATTCATGTCATAGTGTATGTCAGAGCTTCCTTCCTTTTTGAGGCTAAATAATGTTCTATTATATGTATCTCACATTTTGTTTATCCATTTATCTATCAGTGGCTTGCTTTCCTAAATTCTTATTGAGGACTGAATTACATATTTGATCCTCAGGTGATTTTTTTTTATTCACTAGAGCAATTTCCCTGGTGTTTTTGTAAAGTTTGTGACAGTGAATATCCAATGCAATCTTGCTTACTCATCAAGAATAACATAGGTTGTTTGCAGTTTATCTAAATTTACTGAATGCGTTAGATGATCACTGTTATAAAGAGTCAGCCTATGTATGTTGTCAATAGTCTGGAAGAAAAGCAAAAAGTTTCTGTGACTGTCTGTGGTAGAACACTTATTAACACAAGTAAGTTGGCCAGCCAACACATGGGAGAAGAAAGACAGACAAAATTCAGTCCATCTCTTTCTTGGGGTTGCAAAGGCCAGTCTTTCTGCTTCACCAGATTTTCAGCAAATTCTGATCTCATGGATGACAGGTTCAGAAAATTTTCTTGGAGACATAAAAAGTAATACAGACTAAGTGGTTAGGTTTTGCAAACACTGGATGAACTTTTGAGTGTTATTAACTGTAATAAATCTATCTACCTATTTAGCAGGTAATAAATCTAAATCTATCTATTTAATAAATCTATCTACCTATTTAATTATGTTAATGATTAACATCTCTGTTAATTATTTCTTAGACAGAGGTTATTGATGAATAATCATCAAATGACCCCTTAAAAGTCAAGAGAAAAACTAACTGAAAAATTTACATTGTTGTAAATATGTGGATGAGTGAATATTCTAAAGTTAATTTTTTTCTCATGTTTTTGACAACATATGACATAGAACGTAGAAACAACATCTCTGTGCTCCAGTGGCTCTTCATAGCAGTGATGATCATTTGGAAAAAGAAAAAGGAAATCGAGGTGTTTCAGTGTTATAAGAATATGGAAAATACTTGAAAAAATATCTTCCTGTCCTGAATATAAATGAAACACTTTGATATGGCACTATCTACTTTGTCTTTAGCCACCAAACAATTCAGTAACTCAAAATCTGTTCAGTTCAGTCACTCAGTCGTGTCTGACTGACCCCATGGACTGCAGCATGCCAGGCCCCCCTGTCCATCGCCACTCCCGGAGTTTACTCAACTCATGTCCATTGAGTCGATGATGCCATCCAACCATCTCATCCTCTGTCGTCCCCTTCTCCTCCTGCCATCAATCTTTCCCAGCATCAGGGTCTTTTTAGTGAGTCAGCTCTTCACATCAGGTAGCCAAAGTATTGGAGTTTCAGCTTCAACATCAGTCCTTCCAATGAACACCCAG